>RXPK01000014.1:5325678-5888502 GCA_004143645.1 Protaetia brevitarsis | reverse complement strand
TTGAGTATTTCCAAGTAGCCTATATTATTATAAAATTTAATATTGTGGTTAATTTATTATATATTTTAACACTTACTCTCATATGGGAATTAAATGTTTACTCTTCGTAAGGTTATGACCTCCTCGTTCTCCTACTGTCCTCCTTCTCCTCCCGCTGCTCTTGTCCCCTCCTCTCCTTCTCCTCTTGGTCTTCCTGCTCCTTCTCTTTCTTCCTTTCCTTGCCCCTCCTGCTACTCCTCCTCCTGCTCCTTCTTCTTATCGTGCTCCTCCTCTTGTTGCTCTTTCTTCTCCTGCTGCTACTCCTCTGCTCCTCCTGCTGCTACTCCTTATGCTCCTCCTTCTACTCCTTCCTCTCCTCCTCTTTCTCCATTTTCTTCCATTGTGATCCTTCTCCCTCTTCTTCTCCTATTCTTCCTGCTACTCTTCATCCTGGTCTTCTTTCTACTTTCGAAATCTTGCTTCTCGCTCTTCTACTGCTTCTCTTTTTGCTCTTCCTGCTCCTCTTTCCGCTTCTTTATCTTCTCGTTCTCCTCGTCATGATTACATTATATCTTATTACAAAAAAGCCCACCACCAGCTTTCACCAGAAATTTCACGGCCAGTCTACGTACTCCCGGACCGGCCCAAAACAAGCCAACTACAGTCATGTGCGCGCCAGTCCGCATCCGTCCGGGTACCGGACCGGTCAAAACAGGCCACGCGGGACCCGTTTGCGCTTTTAGCATGCTACGCGCGGCCTACACCTGAGATTTTACGAGCCAGTCCGCGTCTGTCGGGAGACGGGACAACTGGGGCCCGTTCGCGCTTCTAACATGCAATACTATTATCTAGAACCCAAAAGAAAAAAAGTGTTCTTTATAAAGGTTTTTCTTCATCTGCTCTCTCCTCTCCCGCTCTTCTTTCTCCTCTCCTCTCTTTCCTGATCCCTCCTCCTCCTTCTCACCGTGGTCATTCATTTTATTCAACTATTCTCCTGGTTCTCCTTGTTCTCGTTCTCATAGAGCTCTTCCCCCTGGTTCTCCTGGTTCTCCTTGTTCTCGTTCTCATAGAGCTCTTCCTCCTTCTGCTCTCTCCTCTCCTGCGTATACACAATAAAATATATAGACAACGAATATATAAGCAATAAAAAAGCAATTTGTATAACAGTGAAATTATAGTGACAAATGATAATAATCGCAGGTCCCAGTATATATCTGAAAATTAGAATATAAAATATAAAGTAGTAAGTTGCAGGTGTTACACAGACTCATCCCAGCGTTCACAGTCCCTCAAAGTATTCCTCCTAGGAGTATAGTGCTCGTAAAGAGAAAGTATTTATGAAGTGTTTCCAAGTAGCCTATTATTATAAAATTTAATATTGTTGGTTAATTTATTATATATTTTAACACTTACTCTCATATAGGAATTAAATGTTTTACTCTTCGTAAAGTTATGACCCTCCTCGTTCTCCTACTGCTCCTCCTTCTCCTCCCGCTGCTCTTGTCCCCTCCTCTCCTTCTCCTCTTGGTCTTCCTGTCCTTCTCATCGTACTCCTTGTCTTTCTTCCTTTCCTTGCTCCTCCTGCTGCTCCTCCTCCTGCTTCTCCTGCTTCTATTTCTCCTCCTGCTGCTCCAGCTCCTCCTCCTTCTGCTCTCTCCTCTCCTGCGTATACACAATAAAATATATAGACAACGAATATATAAGCAATAAAAAAGCAATTTGTATAAGAGTGAAATTATAGTGACAAATGATAATAATCGCAGGTCCCAGTATATATCTGAAAGTTAAAGTATAAAATATAAAGTAGTAAGTACAGGTGTTACACAGAATCATCCCAGCGTTCAGAGTCCCTCAAAGTGCTCCTCCAATGAGTATAATGCTCGTAAAGAGAAAGTATTTTTGAGGTATTTCCAAGTAGCCTATTATTATAAAATTTAATATTGTTGGTTAATTTATTATATATTTTAACACTTACTCTCATATGGAATTAAATGTTTTACTCTTCGTAAGGTTATGACCCTCCTCGTTCTCCTACTGCTCCTCCTTCTCCTCCCGCTGCTCTTGTCCCCTCCTCTCCTTCTTCCTCTTGGTCTTCCTGCTCCTTCTCTTTCTTCCTTTCCTTGCCCCTCCTGCTACTCCTCCTCCTGCTCCTTCTTCTTATCGTGCTCCTCCTCTTGTTGCTCTTTCTTCTCCTGCTGCTACTCCTCGTGCTCCTCCTGCTGCTACTCCTTATGCTCCTCCTTCTACTCCTTCCTCTCCTCCTCTTTCTCCATTTCTCTTCCATTGTGATCCTTCTCCCTCTTCTTCTCCTATTCTTCCTGCTACTCTTCATCCTGGTCTTCTTTCTACTTCGAAATCTGCTTCTCGCTCTTCTACTGCTTCTCTTTTTGCTCTTCCTGCTCCTCTTTCCGCTTCTTTATCTTCTCGTTCTCCTCGTCATGATTACATTATATCTTATTACAAAAAAGCCCACCACCAGCCTTCACCAGAAATTTCACGGGCCAGTCTACGTACTCCCGGACCGGCCCAAAACAAGCCAACTACAGTCATGTGCGCGCCAGTCCGCATCCGTCCGGGTACCGGACCGGTCAAAACAGGCCACGCGGGACCCGTTTGCGCTTTTAGCATGCTACGCGCGGCCTACACCTGAGATTTTACGAGCCAGTCCGCGTCTGTCGGGAGACGGGACAACTGGGGCCCGTTCGCGCTTCTAACATGCAATACTATTATCTAGAACCCAAAAAGAAAAAAGTGTTCTTTATAAAGGTTTTTCTTCATCTGCTCTCTCCTCTCCCGCTCTTCTTTCTCCTTCTCCTTCTCTTTCCTGATCCCTCCTCCTCCTTCTCACCGTGGTCATTCATTTTATTCAACTATTCCTCCTGGTTCTCCTTGTTCTCGTTCTCATAGAGCTCTTCCTCCTTCTGCTCTCTCCTCTCCTGCGTATACACAATAAAATATATAGACAACGGATATAAAAGCAATAAAAAAGCAATGTGTATAACAGTGAAATTACAGTGACAAATGATAATAACCGCAGGTCCCAGTATATATCTGGAGCAGAGACGTATTGCGACGCGGACCTCAAATAATGTAATATACATATATAAAGCAGATCGATCGCATTATTGTAATTTAGTATGTATTTATAAAACCTAAGTCATATTAATAGAGTTGTGCAAATTTTATATCACTACCTTTTTTAGGTAAAATAAATATTTTTACATTTTATAAGAAAAACAGACACTGTTGTTACAACACATGTAATACACGCATACTTAAAATAATGTTTAGAAACAGATAACGAATCAATACATGCACCATCACAAATTTGTCTTCATCTGGTAAAAACTAAATCTTTGTTTCTGACACACTCGAATTTTTCTACAACACACTTAGTTTTTATGTCACTTGTGGCACACAGTAGTAAGTGTACATCGTTCACTATCCGCATTGACTCCACTAACGGCAACCTAGTCACAAATGAACCTTTATAATTGTCGTAAATTGTTTTTAAATCAGTTTCAACGGATGTATTTTCAAATCTTTTCTGGCTTTCCTTAATTGCTGTAACTTCGTTAGGTTTGAATCGCAGAACCACAGATGTTATTTGTTGGAAATTCTCGCAATCATAGAGAACCGTGTGAGAATTGGCTCTGGTGGCTGGGGAATACCGGGGCATCGTGTGTAGAATTCTCGAATTTGTCTGGTAGATTTTAAAAACACTTTTTTTTGTATTTTAATGCATGCGCCTCTGGATAACATTGCCGAATACTTTGTGCTACAAGGTGTGCATGCAGCATCAACTTTACACGTCACATGTAAAAGTCCCTTACACTTGTCCCTAAGGTAACGCACACAACACACTGTCGCTGCACCATCGCTCACAAACATCAACAGTTGATCAGCGGAATTGAAATTTTGTTAGCGTACCCAGCACTATCTTCACATTTGTTTCACCAGTGCACTTTTACATTCTTTTGTTAGCTCATAAAATGGGAAATGTCGGTCTTACGGGACCTAGAACAGCACGCACTATAATATGCAAAATAGATTTTTTTTGTTCAATCTGTCGTTTCGTTGAGACATAGCCACCGCTGCTTATCTTTTACTACAGCTTTGTTCCTGTTTTCGATGACGTAACGTACAGTAGGCACAGTCCTCTGCAACGCTCTCTGGGATGGTAGCTTCCAGTTGGGATTGTATTTATTCCAGAAGTCATGAAACGGTTGCTTATCGAGTAGATGAAGTCTCAAATCACAGGCGATCATCATGAACAATAAATCTAACATAAATTGCGTTTGTAGTTACACGTTATTTTCCTTATTTTGGTGTCGTACACTATTTATATGTTTTTTTCAGTCGCTTTTGTACCAGCACATCAACGAGGTATCGCAAACTTTAGAGTATATTTTAGCACCATCATAATATAAATTGCGAAATTCTTTAATAAACTTTCGCACCACCTCAAGCGATGGTCTCCTTTTTTCTTTTCCGCACGTCCGTCATATTTAATAATTATACGTTCGTCTTAAGTAAAGATCTGCTACATACTGACTTGTAACTCTACACAGATAAAAAAATTTCTTTAAATCAAAGAAATATTTCCTTGCTCGTATTTAAAAGAACAATTTTGTTCAGTTAATGCATATTTCTTCCAATGAAAGCAATTCGTGTTAACTAAAGGAAGCATTAACTAAACGAAATGTTGTCTTTTTCAAGTACGGGCAAACAAATATTTCACTGATTTAAAGAAACTCTTTTATCTGATACAACATTTGCCCAACTCTAATAGTTTATTATAAAAAAATTAAAATGTTTTACTCATCGTAAAGTTATGACGCTCCTCGTTCTCCTCCTCCTGCTCTTGTCCCCTTCTCTCCTTCTCCTCTTAGTGAATGATACTTCCTGCTTTTCCTTCTCCTCCTGCTCCTCCAGCTATAAAATTTATGACCCTCCTCGTTCTCCTACTGCTCCTCCTCCCCCTCCTCCCGCTCCTCTTGTCCCGTCATATCCTTCTCCTCTTACTCTTCTTGCTTCTTCTCATCGTACTCCTCTTTCTTCTTTTCCTTGCTCCTCCTGCTACTCCTCCTCCTGCTCCTTCACTTTCTTCTCCTCCTACTCCCCCTCCTCCTGGTGCTACTCCTCCTCCTGCACCTCCTTCTCCTCCCTCTGCTCCCTCCTCACCTGTGTACATACAATAAAATATATAGATAACGGATATAAAAACAATAGCTTTATTACTTTTATTCATTTAATACGTATGCAAATAATAATGAAAGTATCAAAATGGATCGTATCAAAACATTTAAAGTATTCAATTATACTGAAATCAGTAAAGCATATTTCCATTGTGAATGAAACACTTTTTTTCAGTATTACTGAACACATGAACTAAGTTGCGACAGCCCGTATGCAAGATATTAAACAATACTGTAATAAAGATTTATTACTAGTTCTATTTTTCGTGAGGTGGGTGTTGCGCCAATTAATTGATTAAATGCAGAGAAATTTGTAGTAATTTCGATATTGTCAGAAATGCATGTTTTGTTTTCCCTGCAGCTTTACCCAAATATGCTTATATTTTTTAATCTAACTGAAGTCAGATGATTTCATATCAATTTTTTAATTCGCTCCGGCTTCCTTCTTTGACATTAAATAATGAAAGAGATATAGCGATGATGTATTCAAAACCACGATTTTTATATCAGATATTACAACGAAAAGCTCTACACTCGTCAGAAATATTTTTTGTTGGTTATAGTAATGGTATGTTTTTATTAATATTATAATAACAAGATAAAATAATATTTCGATTATAAATTCCCTAGTTTCAAAGATGTTACCTCAAAAGTCTCACAATATTTTTTCAAAAGAAATACAAAATTTGAATTAGTCCTAAATCGAACAGCAGCAGCATAAATATAAAATTCAGGTTTAAATTATTAATTAATGATTAAAATTATTCCTTATGCTAATATCGAAAAAATGAGCCGCAGCGAATTAAAAATAGATATGAAAACAATCATTATGAATCACCTAGACTAAAAAACACACACATATTTAGTAAAGCTGTAGGGATGTGTAAAGAAAACAAAATATCTGTTTGTATACAATATTATATTTAAGATAAGTAATTGCAAAACTTGGAATTGTGCTAACCGATGAGGTAAGTCGGCAGGCATATGTATGCGCCTTTGATGTATTTATTTATCTCTATTTTATAAGATTCAATGTTTTTCTATGTTTGCATACTGCATTCTTCCTTACATTTAAAGTAGATTTACTACAAAAAAAAAACAGACACCGCACATCTGTGTTTATATATTTCGAAGACGGCAGTGAATGCATAAGCCGTCTACTACCCATGCTAGTGCTACACATATAGGCTCTATTTCATACTGTAAGTCGAACAATTAGAATGTGTTACTGCTGTACGCGATAAATGTTTGACATAGATTTGCGCGTAAAATTGCTCAAATGAATACGCACCTTTAAGGCCGTTTTACAGTTCGCAATTTTTTATTGCGTGCAATACAAATAGCGCATGCGCATTCAATGAATTTCGATCAGCTGAGTGCAATTTTACTTGTATTGCGCGTGCAATACACGCAATAGAGCATGCGCTATTTTTATTGTACGCAATAAAAAAATTGCGAACTGTTAAGCGGTCTTTAAATATATAGTATCAAATATTTATTACAATTTTCTGTTTCTTCTTTTCCATTGCTATTAGGTTTGTTCGCTGTGCAATCAGAAACTATCCACAACTGAACGACGCATGCGAAATGAACAGCTGTGCGTTCGCAGTGCAACAATTTCGTATTTCGGACCGTTGGTAATTTAAAATTGGTGTTCGCACAGTATCAAATTGTAGTCAGTGACAGTTTGTGATTAATCCAGAAAGTTCACGGATTTCTTGTGGATTTTAAATTCGCTCATGCGCACTAAACGAGAGAAATACACTGCGCCGTGTGCTCCGCCGGCTGACATATAAATTCCAATTGTTGGATCACAGATGGCAGTAGTGTCGGTTTTGGATGTGTTCGCAGAGCAAATTATCCAAATTAATGTCAAACCTACAATCCTTTTTGAATCATGCGCACTGGAAAAACCGAAATAGTTTCCAATTAAGTTCTGATTCGCACAGCGAACAAAGCTATTGTAAGAAACTTTATCTATTTTTTTTTAGTATGCTTGCGGAAATGTGGTAATCAAATAAAGTTCTAACTATTTCTTTTTTTGATATCAAAACTATAAAATACCTAACTAGCAATTCTTTGTACTACAAGCTAATTTACATAACATATTTTTCCTTACTATAATTGCTGCTACACTAAGAAAAATGGTTGACCGCAAATTATAGTGTTACCTTGTTTCTATATTAGCCCAAAATAAAGTGGTCTTTACAGCAAGCATTACAATAAGGGAACAGCAGAATTGAAATTAATAACAAATTTTCGTTAACTAAATATGGTTGGCTTAAGATAGGTTACACAGAAGAGAGGAAATATTATATTTGATTTGTAAGTGTTTATTATATTAGGCAAGAGGCCACTGAAGTTAGAAGGTTCATATTGCTTATAGGTATAATGAATATGAAATTTATATTTTCTTCCAAAAGTATTTACCCCTTCAGTTACCACCGTAATCGTTATTACGTATATATTATTAAATTACACGCAAAAATATGCTAAAATGCCAATTAAATATTTACGAATGAAGCGTAGTTGATAATTTTACTTAACAAAATTATAATTGAGTCACTCTCCATTAAATAATACTATGTACTATACTCATAAAAAGATTTAACAATTACTTTACCCCTATATTTTATGTTATATATACCCTAACCTGACTAAATGTATGACGCTAAATATAATTTATAAACCACTTTCGCAATTTACGAATGTCAATATTTGATCCCTTGTTTAAACCCCACCTGTGATTATTTATCATCTTGGCATTTACTACTTAAAAATATACTATAGAAAAGTACACGTATCACCACAAAGACAATGGGATTGCGCAAAATATATATTTTAGATTTTCAAAAAATTAAAAGTATATAGATACTACAAAATCTATCACTTACTTTAGCACCGGCTTGAAGATGAATTAACCGGCATACATACAATGAGCACAATCACCACATACGAATATAATTTAACAACTGACAGCACCAAACTGGGAAAGAAAGATACATTACGTTTTTCTAATATCAGTTAAGGGATTAGAACTCGAGGTTGACGCATTTACGGGGTACAAAAAACTGTATGTTCTTTTTGTGTTGCTTGTCGATGCCGGCTGACTTGCGAGTTTCTAAGAAGGCTTTTTAATCCTATATAGTATCAAATATTTATTGAAACATTTTCTGTTTCTTCCTTTTCATTGTTATCTTAAGGTACTCTATCTTTGTTTTAGTATGCTTGGGGAAATGTAGTATTGAAATAAAGTTTTAACTATTTCTTTTTGTGATATTAAAACTATATACAATAACTGACTAGCAATTTATGGTATTTAGGTACAACCCAATTTAACACATTTTTTCCCTCTATACCTGCTAGTGCACTGAGAAAAATGATTGACTTAATTCAATGCAAATTATTATATCCTATTTCTGCTGCTTTAAAATAAGGTGGTCTTCACCAGACATTACAATTAGCAAACAGCAGTAGTTACATTAATAAAATAGATTTCGCTAACTAAATATTGGTCGACTTAAAATAGCGTTTCAGAAAAGGGCCAGAAATATAAGAAGCTGTGAATGTTTGCTTATAAGTAACCCATTCCGAAGCTAAGTAGGTTAGAAGGAAAATTATATTTGATTTGTAAGTACTCTTATATTAGGCAAGTACCTATTGAAATCTGGTTCATAGAGCTTATATAATGAATATGAAATTTATATTTTTTTTCGGAAAGTATTTGCATTATAGGTTACTACCGTAATCGTTAGTAAAGGTGAAGACGCATTAACTAATTAAATTTCATGCAAAATTATCATTCAGTCACTCCTCATTGGATGGAAGTAGCACAAATAATGCAATAAAATAAATAATACTACCTTGTTACACGCGTAAAGAGATTTCACAATGACTTTACCCCTGTATTTTATATTATTCCTCCTTACTATAATTGCAATAAATGAATGTATATAAATATAATTTCCAAAACACTTTTGTAATTATCGAATATCAGTATTGGATCCCTTATTTAAACCTCACTCGTGATTATTTATTCGGCTTGGTATTTATTACTTGTCCGTTTTCATGCCGCCAAAAAATTAGACAACAAAATATCATATAATACTTAATTAAAAAAACAATTTGTCATGAATAATACGTTGGCCTAGTACAATATAAAAAAAATTATATGTATCACCAAAAACACAACCGGATTTTAAAAGCACATAAGTAATATAGATATTTTTAAAAGATTTAAAAAAAATAAAAGCACACTCACCGCCAAATTGATCACCTATAGTTTAGCACAGTCTCGAAAATGTATTAAGCCAGCATAAATTCAGCACAACCACTACTTACGAATATAATTTAATAACTGACACCATCATACCAGGAAAGAAAAATATATTTACGTTTTCCCAGTTTTCCTATCAGTTAAAAGATTAGTAGAGTTCGAGGTTGACGCATTTACAGAGGTACAAAAACTGCACGCTCTTTTTTGCGTCGGCTGCCTTGCTAGATTATAAGAAGGCTTTTTAATCCTAAATAGTATCAAATATTTATTGAAACATTTTGTTTCTTCCTTTCCATTTGTTATTTTAGAAATTGTATCTATTTTTGCTTAGTATACTTGCGGAAATGTCGTTTTAAAAAGTTTTAACTATTTGTTTTTGTGATATCAAAACTATGCAATAACTAACTAACAATTTATTCAATTTATATAAAACCCAATTTAACATATCTTTTCTCACTATACTTGCTGTTGCACTGAAAAAGATGGTTGACTTAGTTTAAGGCACATTATACTATTACCACCCTACAATGAGAGAACAGCAGTCGATAAGAAAAAAGGTTTGTTAAGGAAAATATAGTCGAGTCGATGAGATCATCCGCATGCTTGAAACTTATGTACCTATGTATGTATATAATTATGTTTATGAAAGTAATGCACTAATTGCAAAAATCCATCAACTTTCACCTTGTAAAAGTTGTTTTTATGTAAACTTTTGTACATCTTATCGCTTTTTAGGAAGGTCAGCCCTTAAGAAAAAACCTATATCTGCCAAACATTGTTAGATTTAGTTCAGTTTAGACTAAGTACCTCTAGCCGTAAGGTTGTGTACGACGGTATAACTCTTGTAATTTTTAAATAAATAATTTTTTAAAAACAAAGTTTTCTTAATTCGAAACTTAATTGGCGCTGCGAACAGGATTCCCAAACGGCTCGTTTATAATACAGTGTCGGTAATTTTCAAATTTTTATTGGGAATCTTGACCTGTTTTCATCAAATTGCGAGTGCAAGTGCGAAATCAACCCCTGCGAGAGAATTCCTTCAGCGACGGCTCTCACCCCCAGGAAACGTTGGAACCAGCACCAGGCAACCCGCATCATCGACGCGAGGAGATCCCTCAACCACACCGTCAGGCATCACCCAGAGAATGCTCTTGGCAATCATCCTAGTTCTGTAAGTGTTTTCCTTTTCTTTTCCAATCGACTAATTCAGTTTTTGCACGTTAATAAGTAAAACTTATGACCACGTATCGCGATAGATCGCCCATACAAAGACATCCAGAAATAACAACAATGTCTATAAATTACACAGAATTAAATATTGCAAGAGAAATCATTCCTCGATACGAGGGAGGAAGTAGAAACCTTTCTTACTTTCTGCAGCAATGCGAAAAATTTATTAGTTGTTATAGAGATAGTTCTGTCGGCCAGGAAAATAGCACTCATAATAAATTACTATTTGAAATTTGTTGTTCCAAATTAGCTGGTACTGCAAGAGACGCTTTAGTAGTCGCAAATTGCACGAGTTGGTCACAAGTTAAAGACGTTTTGTTAAATCGGTTTGGTGATCAACGCAACGAAACTCTGTTAGAAAATGATCTTATTACTTGCTACCAATTGTCGAACGAATCATATAATCAATATTACGAGAGAATTAAAGCCAAATTACAACAATTATTAGAGCACATAAAGTTGAGAGAAGCGGACGCTAATGTTAGGACATACAAAATAAGCATGTACGAACTTAGGGCACTCGCTACGTTCCAAGCAGGACTATTAGAACCCTACCGCTCTTTCATTTCATACAAATCATCAGTCTCATTAGAGGATTGTTTAGTTCACCTTCGAAACTACGACAATCACAAACAGCAAGTCAATTTCTTGAATTTCGTTAGAAACAGAGGTGACCTAAAGCAACCCACACATAAAAATTCCACACAAAACAAAATCCAATACGTTCCTACATTCCAAACATATCACCCTACTCCTAACTTTAATAACTTCCGTAATCCCCAACCGCCATCATTTAATACGCATAAGCCACAAAATCCTACGCCACAAGCTAAAAAAGTAGCTTCCGACTGGTCCAGTTAACGTATTTAAGAAACACACGCCAAACACACAATTTGGCAACAACAGCAATAATCGGAATCAACCGTTACCTAAACCAACCCCTATGTCGGTTTCAACAATTCATACGGCAAAACCAAATTCGAACTTTACACGTAACTTTAATCAAAATAATAACTTCTTCAAAAGTACCGGTCCACGCGACATAATTGTAGAGGAATTATTTAACGTAGAGGAACCCAGCGGTTTCACAGAACAAGAAAACGAAAGTTACGAGTACGAACCAGAGTACAATGACTCGCAAAACTATTACCACGAAAACGAGGAATCTGACCTAAATTTTCAAACAGATGCCTCGGAACAATCACCCTCGATATAAACACGGTAACTTCAAAACCTAAACTACCATTTATCACTATTCCGAATTTAAATTTAAAAATTTTGATCGATTCAGGCGCATCAAATTCAATCATTAACCCCGAACCCGCGCATAAATATTTTGCAAATTTCATGTTTTTAAAAGACTTTACTGTAAGAACCGTAAGCCAAACTCTAAGTAACAACGAGAACGTTTCGTACCCCATCTTAAACGAATACGGTATCGCACACAATTTTGACTTTCACGTATTGAAATGGCATGATAGATTTGACGCCCTATTAGGCAGCGAAGATTTTCAAAAACTAGGAGCCAAAATAAATTATCAAAATCAAACACTAGAATTAGGCGAAGTTAAGATACCCTTTTACTTCGAACTAAATCCACTTAATTTCGTACCTTATACCCAAAAAGTTACGAGCCACATTAAAATTCCCGTTAATATTGAGAAAGGACAAGTTTTAATCCACGAAACAAAATTCGAAGATGTTACGATTCCAGATTTCATAGCACACGCCGACAATGGGTTTTGTAACATACCATTCGAAGAAGAACGCGAATTAGAGATTCATTTTCACCATCAATTAGACGCAGAACCTCTAAGCAATTTTGAATTTCAAGCCCCTAAGGCAACTACCCCGCAAGTTGACATGACAACCGCTCTACGTATGGAACATCTTAATCTAGAGGAAAAGAGCGAATTAATAGCACTTTGTAAAACTTACAATGACATATTCTACCACGAAAATGCAGACTTAACATTCACCAACGCGGTTAAACACGAAATTAGAACTACTGATAACGAACCAGTATTTTGTAAATCTTTCCGATATCCATATCAGCTCAAGCAAGAAATCCAAATTCAAATTCAAAAACTCCTAGACAATAAAATTATACGGCCTAGTATTTCACCATATAGTTCCCCTGTATGGATCGTACCGAAAAAGCTAGACGCGAGCGGAAAGAAAAAATGGCGACTTGTCGTGGATTACAGAAAATTAAACGAGAAAACGGTAGAGGATAAGTATCCACTCCCGCGAATCGATGAAATTCTTGATAATCTTGGCAAATGTTCATATTTCTCTACTCTCGATCTGGCCCAAGGTTTCCACCAAATCGAAATGGACTCTGAGTCGGTAGAAAAAACAGCCTTTGTAGTTAATAACGGACATTACGAATATGTACGAATGCCCTTCGGTCTTAAGAATGCGCCTAGCACATTCCAGAGAGTGATGGATCAACGTACTACGTGAATACCTCCACAAATTCTGTTTCGTCTACATGGACGATGTCGTTATTTTTTCTAAGTCCTTACACGAACACATGGTTCATCTTAAGCAAATATTTGGTAAGCTTAGGCAGTTCAATTTAAAAATTCAAATGGACAAATCCGAGTTCTTACGGAAAGAGGTAGGATTCTTAGGCCATATAATCACCGCGGACGGCATAAAACCAAACCCGTCAAAAGTAAAAGCCGTGCAGGAATACCCCTTACCAAAAACAATTAAAGATATAAGATCATTTTTAGGGTTAGTAGGATACTACAGGCGATTTATTAGAAATTTTGCGAAGATCGTACAACCGCTAACTCGCTGTCTTAAGAAAGGAACGAAAATAGACCCCGATGACCGCGACTATCTTAATGCTTTCAGTCACTGTAAGGAACTCCTCACTAACTCGCCTATTTTAGCATACCCCGATTTCAATAAAACATTTTGCTTAACCACGGACGCATCTAATGTCGCAATAGGAGGTGTCCTATCACAAAACGCGAAACCTATCGCATTCTATTCGAGGACGCTGAATAGCGCGGAAAAAAATTACTCGACGATCGAGCGTGAACTTCTTGCGATTGTAGAATGTTGTAAACATTTTCGCCCTTACCTTTTCGGCAAAGAATTCTTAATCGAAACCGACCATAAGCCGCTCGTTTGGTTGTTCTCTTTAAAGGACCCAAACTCTCGATTAACTCGATGGCGCCTTAGACTTGAGGAATTCCAATACAAAATTCAATATAAAAAAGGTAAAGAAAACACAGTGGCAGATGCTCTTTCACGTGTGGAAATCAATATGAGAGAGAGAGTGCAGGATGATAACGACCTAGACCTATTATCAGTTATCGCTAACGTAGATTTAGAGGACCTATCCCTGACTGAATGTGACGAAATTCTAACTGAAAACCCGCGAGACCCTAACGAAACAAATAATAATGAAAATGACAATTTATCAGGTGCTACGCAACACAGCTCCGCCGAAAACCCCATATTCACTATGCCCATATCAGATAAACCTATCAATCATTTCATTAACCGTATCATCGTCAAATTAAGTGATCAGTATCATGTCGAGTACACAAAGCCCTTCTCGAAACATAACTACACAATTAATGTGAGAAGAGGTCAAGAAATTGAAAACTTAACACAAGGCCTTAAGCAAATCGTAGACCCAAAAAATCTTTACGGCGTATACTTTAACAATCAAGAACTAGAATCAGTCTTTATTAAAATTTGCCAGCAATTATTCAATGACAAAGTTAAGCTCACCAAATGTAATACATACGCTAAAGACATTATCAAAATCGAAGAACAATCAGAAATCATTAACAAATATCATTCACAAAATCACAACGGTATAATGGAAACTTATAACCATCTCAAACAGAATTACTATTGGCCGGACATGAAAACAAAGATTAATAAGATAATTAACGAATGCGAAACATGTCTCATTGCGAAGTACGAGAGAAATCCGTACAAGACCCCTTTTTCAGGCCCTATGCTATCCAAAAGACCATTCGACGTAATTCACATTGACACATTCGCTTTTGACGGACATAAATTTTTAACCATAATAGATCTGTTTTCAAAATACACCCAAGCGTATTACGTCCAAGACCTCACTGCAATTACCATTTTAAATAAACTACGGCATTACTTCTCTCATCACGGGTACCCAAAGAAGATCGTATGTGACGAAGGTAAGGAATTTAAAAACCACGTGTTTGAGGAATATTGCAAACTTTTTAAAATCAATTTACATTTTACCACCAACTATAACAGTAACTCCAACTCACCGATAGAACGGGTACATTCCACCCTTTTAGAAAAATTAAGAATCCAAAAATTAGAAAATAAAAATGAAACTCCTCAAAATTTAATGATTACAGCCACCTTAATTTATAATCAATCCGTGCACTCGACTACAGGGTACACCCCTTTTTCATTATTATACGGCCCTTATGACAACCTTAATTCTCACGAAATCGATCTAGATCTAGCAATATATGATTCATACAATGATAAGAGAAAATCTGAACTCCTACCTTTTTATGAACAATTATATCATAAACAATTAGAGAAAGGCACAACTAGAATACAAAAGCAAAACGTAAACAAGGAAAAAGACATAGAAATAAATGAACCTGTAGCGTACTTTGCTAAGCAACGTATTAGAAAAACCGATCCCTGTTTTGACAAAGTAAACATAATCAAGGTAGACGAAAATAAGATCAGTGGCATCCGCGAGAGTACGAATCGACCAGCCAACATTCACACGCGGAAACTAAAAAGAATAAAAAAGAAATTCCCATTACAGGACCCTGACCAACCTCAACCGGGCACTTCAGGTGGAGGAAATCAATCCTAATGGCTACATATTAGAACAATTAGGACACGTTAAACTCTTAAGCCATTACCATAAGTTTTATTTTTATATTAACATTACTAATATAGAATTAGGTTACCTAACACTTTTAAACAACGTCGTACTCCTAGAGGTAAAAGACAATAATACATTAATTCACCAAGGCATTCATAATTTAAGAGATAACTGTATCCAAATAGAAAATTTGTTACTAAAGTTCAGAAAAAACAAAGCAAAAAGGGCTTTGATAAATGCGCTAGAACAGCAATCAAATACGTCACTGGAAATCCTGACGATAATGACTTACAAGAAATAAACAAGAATGTAAATTCACTCTATGTTAACCAAAATAAGATCATCAAACAAATCGATAAATACAACTCTTTTGCGAACCATATTACCAACAGGTACTCTGCAGATATGAAGATAATTGAGAACAACGTTAATTCAACCTTAAATTTATTGCAAAACGTAACTAATGTCCTGGAAACACAGCTATTTCTACAATATAACATCTACCTCAGTTTAAAATTACTAAACACCCTCCAAATAATCGAGAGAACGATCTCACTTGCCTTCTCAGAAATCGTCAATTTAGAAATAATATCAAACGATGAATTAGTGAAAATCAAAGAACATTTAACGCTAATATACAAACCACCGAATTAATAAACTGGGATGATACCACCTTTTCAAAATTTTAGAATTTTCAAAATTCAGAGTAATCTCTATAAATAACACTATTACGTGCATACTGTATGTACCCATCCTTAAAGTTCCTATTTACAAATACTCCGAATCTACCTATTCCCAACACGCAGAACTTAGTGTTGATACCACCGGCTCAGTACCACCTACAAGGAGCGGAGGACGAATATTGGACCGAAGAGAAATGCCAGATGATCGACAACCAGGCAATGTGCATCAAGGAACCTAAGAAAAAAGAATGCCTTCTTAATATAAGCCAGAATTGTACATTCGCAGAAGTCACAAACAATTACAGATTGTATACCCAGTTTAGAAATGATAAGATTATTATTTCAACTAGAAACGATTTGGAAGTCATAGAAGAATGTCCAATAAAATAAATAGGATAGTAATTAGAAATAATGTGGCAATTTCATCCAATCTTAATTGTAAAATTATAATAGATGATCAAACTTTTGATAATACGCTAAGTAACTTCACATTCGAAAATACAATAAATGTAGTTGAGCTTAAACCTAGCAAGCAATTAAAATTAAATTTAGATAACATTCACGACGTTAGTACTCTCAGAGAAGAAGCGAAAAGTTTGAATAATTACGAAACCTTAAATCCTATAGGGCACTATGTGCATGTTTCTATAACTAGCATAGTATTAATAATTATTGTTGTAACTTGTACTTTAGGGTATGTATTTAGGAAAAAGCTAGGCAAATTCCTAAGAAAAAACGATGTAACGGAACTTGTAACGTTACCTATGTTAACAGACCCCAGGCCACAAAACGAGGACGTTTTGGCTTAAGGGGGGAGGAATTATGTTTATGAAAGTAATGCACTAATTGCAAAAATCCATCAACTTTCACCTTGTAAAAGTTGTTTTTATGTAAACTTTTGTACATCTTATCGCTTTTTAGGAAGGTCAGCCCTTAAGAAAAAACCTACATCTGCCAAACATTGTTAGAATTAGTTCAGTTTAGACTAAGTACCTCTAGCCGTAAGGTTGTGTACGACGGTATAACTCATGTAATTTTTAAATAAATATTTTTTAAAAACAAAGTTTTCTTAATTCGAAACTTAATTATATGCAGACTGTTTCATTCTGTGTGGAGAATATCTGAATATATACTGCGAAAGCTAAATACATCTTATTTTCACTGCGTCAAGTAAAATTTTAAAGTGTTGGAATAAACTAGGAAATTTTATTGTTTCCCGCAAAATAGGGTATGTATTCTTTAGCAGCTTGTTTTTGTGTTTAGAGAAAACTTTTTAACAAGGAAAGACGAGCTTATGGATATTATCTTTAATACATATTAAGTTTTCGTAAATTATTAAACAGCGTCATAATTTTAAGATTACAAAACATAGGCTTATAGTGGTTGTCAAATCTCGCCTGAACTGTGCTACGTACTGCTGCTTTTTGTATTGTAAATACCCTTTGTAGTTACGAGTAAGAAGCACTTCCCCATGCTAGTATCCCATATGAAAGGACAGAATGAAATAAACCGAAAAATACTTTATACGCCACATTATTGTCAACAAAAGTTGCTGTTTTTCGAATTGCATAAACTATACTATTTAGGCGAGAATAGATGTTATCAATCTTTGGCATCTCTCTAAATGAAAATGTAAAAAGATCGTTAGCATTAAACCAAGATTGAGCTAATAATGAAATGATAATGAAATAATTTGATTCCTGATAGTTTTATCAGTATTATGATTAATGCTAGTACTAAAGGTAAAGTTTGTGTCATCAGCATACATTGTTGTTGGTATCATGTTATTCAAAGTACTCATATGTATCGGTAGGTCATTAACATAAAGTACGAATAAAAAAGGGCCCAATGTGGATCTCTGTGGAACCCCACGTTTAATTACTATGGGATTACTTACTCTATTAAAAATACAGATAAGAAATACAATTTGTGTTCTATTAGAGAGGTATGATTTTATTAAATTACTAGCTACTCCTCTGACTCCATAAGACTCAAGCTTAGATAGTTTTTTTTGGACAGACGCAGTCAAATGCTTTAGATAAGTCTGTGAATATACCAATGCAATCTTCACGGCTTTCAAACGCGTCTTGGATATTGCCCACTAGAGTCATGATGGCATCAGATGTTCGCTACCTTTCCTAAATCTATGTTGGTTAATACTGAGAATATTATGAGTTTCAATGTAGTGATTAAATTGACTTAAAATCGCGTACTCTATTATTTTTGAAAAACTGGGAAGTATATGTATTTGTCTATAATTACTACGCTACAATGCTTGCGATATATTTGTATTTATTTGTATTTATAACTAAATAAAATTATTATTACCAATTATAGAATGAAATTTCTTACACGAAATTTGAACATATCTATTCACATTCAAAGGAAACTTTGGTTGCCCATTAGTAAGCAGCTGTTACTTATTAGATTAATTAAAACATAATCCGTATAGGACAATCGTAATTCAGCTTCGCACAACGTTGGTATATCGTGATGTAACTTGCAGCGAACAGGCTAAATTGCAACGATCAAGTGAAATAACAAAATTGAGTTCTCTGGAGAAAGTTTTTGCCGGTCTTAAAATTGGCCGCGGTCAATGATTTTCGTAAGAGACAGAGAGTAATTGACTGTATGTGTATATGCCGGTCATGATACAACCTTAAGATACCCTTATTTGGTTAAGAAATGTCTTTTAAATGCAATTTGTTTCTGATTTTAATTAATAAAAGGTTGGATTCGTTATATTCATATCATAGATATCAGTAATAGTAAAATTATACAAGAAGAATTTTTCCATCAGTAAATCTATAGAATTGGGGCAATTTAATAAGTTTGTTTTGACGTTCGTTTGTTTGTTAAATCATTAACATTAACTAAAAAGTTATTGAACTATCTTCTAAAAAAAAAAAACATCAATAACTGACAGATAATTAACGGGTTTCCACAATCTACTCAAGACAATGATTAAAGGGAAGTAGAGTGTAACGCTCTATGGTTAATTATTCCGACATTGACAAATGGTTTACCAAATGAAGAAACAAAATGTTTACGTCTCAATGAATTTTCTGTCTGGGAACTAAACTAATCTTGTTAGAATTTCAGATTAAAGCAAAACAAAGTTGAGGTTCACAGATAAGTATGTTTCTGCGTTGTAATAATTTTCTTTCTAGTACCAAACGTTACTAGGTTTTGTTCAGTACGCGGGTATCTAGACTTAGTTCTTAAGGCCGCTTTACAGTTCGCAATTTTTTGTATTGCGTGCATTAAAATTGCACGCATTTATTGCAAGCAATACAAAAAATTGCGCGCAATGAAATATTAGAACAAGTTCTATTCCGTGCAATACCAATAAAATTGCACACAGCTGATCGAAATGCATTAAATGCGCATGCGCTATACAAAAAAAATTGCGAACTGTAAAGCGGCCTTTACTAAAACTTTGTGCTTGCAACCATAAACAACTATACTGAGAGAATTGGCAAACCCCTTTCAATAGTTTTATGTAGAGTCAAATATTAATTAACTATGAAATGATGAAGTAAATGCAAATCAATGTTAAGTTACAAATAATGTCCTAATTTAATGTTAAACAGCCACACTGCTAAAATCATTCACCTAGAAATATTGCGACCTCTTCTATAATAAATAGATGATGTTGCCAAATTATCCCTACCTACCATAAATATATGTAAAAATTTTGATCCAACATATATCGAAAATCAAAATAAATAAAACAATTGAAAATTAATCTTATTTAAGGATTAATTTAATAACATTATCTCATTCAGTAAACAGGCGTTTTTGATTATTGCAGCAATTATTTTGCTTTTTGTAATAAATTCAACATTTCATTAAGTATATTGAATCGACTGTAAAACCTTCAATAGCTATTTTTATCTATTTTCAATTAATATAACAAATCCATTGCTTGCAATTAAGATTAAACGAATTTGAAACTGTAATGGCTCTGTAATTTTCTAATAATTTATGATCACCCTTTTTAAAAATTGGTATAACCCTGCCTGCTTTTAATTGATCAGGAAAAATCTCTGTTGAAAATGACAAATTAATTAAGAAAGTTAGTGATTTAATAATAACATGTCACGCTTTTTTGATAATAAAAACAGGTATTTCATCAGGGCCCGACGACTTTTTGTTTTTAGAGCTGATTATGTTTATACGAGACATAGTTATTGTTCCGTTGTAAATTATTGACAACCATAGCTGGCGCATTAACAAAAAATATCATTAAATTTAGAAGCTATTATAAAGGGATTCGTGAACAATTCCCCATTACTCTATATTTCAACATTGTCAGTTGGTTTCTGTTTACCTGTTAATTCTGCAACAATATTCCACATTGCTCGATTACTGTTATCGGAATTATTAATTTTATTTTGAAAATATTGCTTTTTTGTAGTATTAATTAATTCAATATGATTCTTTTTTGCTTGATTGTAAACAAACGGTTATGTAAAAGCAGGTTGAAAATTACTGATCGCTATCAAAACTTACAAACCATTATAAAACTTAAGACCGTACCCTAATACCCAGTAACCTTATTAAGAAATAAACGAAATGTATCGAATACCGGCATCACTTGAAATATATTACGCATGTTTAGCGATCCGTTCCCTTCACCTCACAATAGTACGGAATGAACTGCATTGAATTGATTCAAATTCAAAAGACCGATGTGAGGATAGCATTTTGTAATAGTTAGACAAAAGTAGAGAATAGCGGTGAAGGCTTGTCGTTAGATTTTTTAGTGTTTTAGGGTTTGGGTTGTAGTTCAACACGGGTAAAACGTTCATGATCCTGACATAATGTAGCTACAAGGCACCGAACAATAGAAATGTTTAAAATAATCTTAATTTCATTGTACTGAATATGATAAGCTTCGATTTTAAAAACAAATAAAATATATGTATATATGTAGAGTATTATAAATACCACCAATGAGTAATGTATTTCCATAAATGTATCCACACCAGCGTAAAATATTCGAAGAATTGTGTTAATCCGTTAGGTTTACCTAGTCTCTGAGGATGGTAATTCACAAAAGAAGCGCGTTATACATTCGTTAAAAAAGACAAAGAGAAAAAGTAAAATAGCAGCAATAATAAATACAAAAAATTTCATACTCGTGCTCGCCTAATTACCATGGACAGTTATTTCTTAATTTCTTTTTTTCGGACAAAAAGAAGAACGCAGACAGGAAGCGACATAACCTCCAACGGGCGGCGCTCGACGTTTCTCTATGCACTGACACACATATTAAGCACCAAGTTATAATTAATACGCAGCGGAAAATAAATTAAACGCGCCAAGGAAGAAAAGGCTGTCACTGCAACACGCCGCCGACACCACAAACCACAACACAAAAACGATAATGACGACGAGTGATGGTGATTGCGACACGTTTCCTTTTCGTGCAATTGCTGCAACTGATGGGTGGATGCTTAAGAAAATGGGGAAAAATATTGCATTAATTTGCTCGGAACTGTGGGAAGGAAACACCTTGAAAGACGCCTTCGATTGTATTCTGTTGTTCTCTGTGTGTAGTATAGAAGAAAAAAATCGCAATTAATTCGTGTGATAATCAATTGTTTACTGCAACACGATATGTAGGTATAAAACATATAAGACTTAATTAGTATGGCGAAACAGTCTATTGAGGCGTAGCCATTTCGTAACAGATATTGTGGCGATTTCAAAAAGGAATCATGTTATAAATATGGAAACAGAAGAATTGTGGCTAAAAGTAACTTGCAATTTTAATTTCGTGTTTTTTTCTTTTCCTAGTTCTTTATTATAAATTATTTCCGCTACATTCTTAATTTACACATGTGAAAAGGTGCAAATAATTAAATAATCTGATAAATTTCAATATTTCTTCCTCCACTGGCATATTTATTACACCACCCCTAGTATGGAAAAGAATAAACATTACTATGATCAGTACGATTTGACAACATGTAGTTGCAATAGTATGGAAACCCGCACTCAAAATAATACCCTTCTATACTAGTAGAGTAGGTACTAACTGTTAGTATTGTATTATATTTACTTACGTCACCATCAATGACATGTCAAAGTATAATTATTATAAATCAAAACAATGGGAGTACTTAAATAAGAGAACAACAAACACATAAAACAAGTAGCAAAACCTAAGTAACATCAGCAATCAAGACATATTACGTATAAAATTGTAGGTTCAACAGGAATTATTGGGTATGGCAGCCGAAGTTTGAGTCAATACGTAATCTTTTTTAATTCTAAGCTTTCGCAATTATTTTAGCTTTTAAAAAGGATTGAGTATTGATTCAAACTTCGGCTGCCATACCCAATAATTCCTGTTGAACCTAACGCTGTACAGCCAGCTACTTCTTTTCAAATATAGAATTGTATTGTGCATCAAAGTATTTCAAGCTGATCATATACTCAGTCAAGTATTTATAAAAAAATAGTGGCATTTCAAGAACAACCGTCCGTACTTAAATATTCTTTTTAAAACAATTATAAAAACCAAACGGGTAGCTTGTATATTTTCAATTAAAGGCTGTTGCATTAACATTTGGTCAATGTATGCAACGGTTCATCTATTTTTTCGGCTAACCTTGTGATGTATGTGGGAACATCACTAAGTGGCACATATTTAATGTTTTTTTATGAATCTATAATGGCGTATTATGTATAAATGTGGGTACATAAGAGCTACATGATTTTGTTACTAAGCATTGTTTACAAGAGGCTGCATACGACAATTAATTTTTTGAATAGCACGTTCTTGTATAACAAATATCTTACCTGCATTAACAGAGTTATCTCAAGCCGCGATTGCATATGAATCGATATGGAATCGAATGAAACAAAGAATGATAGTAAATTTAGCACTTCTTTGCCCCACAGTTTTTGTCAATTTACATTAAGCTGAATTTTTACCTATTCTTAGACAAACTAACTCGGAGTCGAAACCAAACCCTAAGAAACTAAATAACAGCTTCCTCAGGATAACTGCACTTTTAGTAAAACTCTTATGAGTTACCTTCTGTTGGTTTTTCTAAAAGGGTATACTTTTCTTCATTTAACGATGTTGTTTCTTAGATATTGTTACAAGACCTGCATCTATTTGGTATCTATTTAATTCCAAGTCAATGTTAGACAGAAAAAGCGTTTTTTCCTGAGAGATATATAAAATGTAGAAATACGACATTGAAGAGTAAAGGTAAATATGCAGTTAGCAACAAAAGGAATACTATAAAAAAAAAAAGAAAACAAGCGTCAGAATAAAAAAATAAGGCAGCAAGAGAGGTTTATAGCAAAAACTCCAGTTGACAATCTAATAAACTTTTCCAAACAGCTACAAACTATGTAGACCTAATTGGCAACTGAAGTGAATTGCACACACTTTGATAATCATGGACACACATCCTCAGAAATTTTAGCAGAAAATGGGGAATATTTGAAATTCTTCGGCATTTTTTCTATTACTGCAATAATTCGGGCTTGTATCAAACCACACAGATTTAACAGGCATCGAAAAATATCAATTTAAAGAGCAGCACATTATTGACACAGCGTTTTTAAGAGATTTAAACTTTAATTAAAAGATGCTAAAAACGCAAATAAATTACTTCTTTCGAAAATTTTGAAGAAACTCAAAAACTAAAATGCTTGTTCTTTTGATGATATTTTTGTATTAGTACCAATTAGATTAACTTACCTAATAATTATGTATTTTGCAGAATAATAATAGAAGAGACTGTACTGTAAAGCTAGGATACTTTAATCCGAAAAGTAGGAAAAGTATTGCTCAAAAGGAAAGTTATACCTAACCTGCAATGATCCCACAATATTTGCAGAAGAGATTGCAAAGAAACTCACGCGAGTGTTAAACTTATCTTTCTACATTTTACTATAGTGAAGTAAGTGTTTTTATTTTTATTTTCAGCATGAATTTGGTAAGTGTTTTAATTCTAAAATGTATATCTGTTACTTGAAGGTCAAAAATAATTTGTCATTTGCTTAACTCAATTTTAGAACTATGAAGTTGCCATCAAAAGACTACAACAATCCATTTTGGATTCGTGCATATTCATTTACTGGGAGTGACCTGATTTGATTCGATGCGCTATGAAGCATGATGTACTTGAGTTGATTTTATGAATGAGTTGAACTGATTCACTCACAACGAATACGCACGTCAATTATTCATTTCATTACTTGCATATACTTCTAGAAGCAAATGCAATAATTTAGACAATAGATGACAATTTGTTGGCCAATAATATCATTCTATTTATCAGTTTTTAACTATTAAGTCTCGTGCGCCTTCCCTCTTAGTTGAAAACAGCGCATATGCTTGTTTATATGAATTAAATATAAATCAGTTTAAATCAAATTATTTCAACGAGAAATATGCTTAAAAATATTATATCTTTAGTTTAAATAATCATTTCTATTCTCAATACTCAATACATGTATCCAACATTTGTTGAATACTTAAATTGTTTCTGAATATGGGGAAATTGAGTTATCCTATTGCCTTTGGTTTGAAAGAGTCCATAAACAATTTTTCAATCAGATATAGCATTGGGGAATCTGAGCATACGTAATAAATAAAACAACAAATTATTTATGAATTATAATATAAAGGTTCCTAATTTATTGGACAACCATTGTATAGTTACAAACAGAATCAAATTGCAAGTGTTGCACTTGTAAAATAAAATAATGCAGAAAATTGAATTAGGAATGCTTTCAACCATTATAATTTTTAAAGTGCAATTTGTATAGCACTAAATCGAGAAATAATCCTTCTTGTAATTAAAGTTGATTGTTTGTACAATTAACATTTAATTTCTATTGCCTATTTAACTGATATTATCATTAATTTCTCGTAATCTTGTTAAAACTTTACCGTTACCTCATTCATTTAAAATGAACAAAATACGGAAGTATAATATCTTTAAGAGTGATTTTGAAATAATTATTCAACAAAATTTAATTAGAAAAAAAAATTATTACCCTTGAAACATTTCTCTCTCAATTTGGAAAATAATGTAGTTCTAGTTAGTTAAGCACCTGAAAAAAATTGAATAACATAATTCATATTTCTAAAAATCTATTTCTCACCAGTACAACTTGTTTATTATTAAATACAGATGCAGGAACAGATTTATCATGACTGTCTAACACATTATTTATTACCATTTTCGTGCTGTTCTAGTAATATAGTTAAATAAGCTCTCTGTCCTGAGGGATATCCACAAATTAGGATTTATGGGATATTAAAGAGTACATTACGCAAATCCTCCTGAAATTACAGTTTGCTATACCGTACGACAGTTTGAAATATGTGTTCCTCCAACTTTATTCAAAGTACATAATTTATAACACATCCTGAAATTCACAGTTAGGCAAATTCAGCTCTCCTTAAAGTCGATGACTACGCTTTAGAGCCTGCTATTAATATCAATAATGCAAGACAGCAAGAAGTGCAAATAAACAAAAATAAAAAAATATAAGCTTCAATGTCCCAGATTTCTGATACAAATTCCGAATTTCTTAGAATTAATGTTATAAATTTAATCTGTAAGTATAAAGTATGACAATTACCAAGAGTAATTTTAAAACTAATTTAAAATCACTATCCCAATTTTATTATTGTGTAACAAAAATACACATCGAACCAAGATGAAAATAAATAAACAAACACGTATCATAAATCTTATAAAAAAAAACACGTCACATAATTTTATTTTAAAATGATTAATTACCACCAGTTTTAGTGACATAATTAATATGTCCTCAACCTCATAGTTCAAGTAATGTTACATAATGAAGTCACACAGCATTAATAATGCAGCAAACTGAATGTAGGTAGCACTTCTACATTACCCACTATTTCAGAATCATCTAATCGTAGCCAATTAAAAATGTTTTTTCCAGTTCCCTAGGTTAAAATTAAAATAGGTAATTAGTCGCAATATTTATAATGAGTAGGACAAGAGTCAAGGACGAGTTTTTACATAACGAGTAACATTATACTTGTAAAGCATGTTCATATTTTTTCCTTACATATAACTAATCATCAGAACCTTGAATTTCAAACTACAACTACGTGTTAAGACAGCAATAATTGCGGTTTCTTTTTATTTCAAGCGAAATATCGTCTTACACTAATTGATCTACATTTTTCTTCGACGGATTAACAAAGGTAACTATGCAAAATATGCAAATCTAAAAGTGTGTACAAACACTAGAAAGTGGTTCATATACCAGTAATACCTATGTTTACAATTTGCAAACTTGTTCGTTATTACGAATTTAATTAACGCAAATTTTGTATACATGCAGGACAGTAAAAATAAGTAAATTTCTCTTTGTGTGTAGCGCAGTTATTTTATTATATTGTGCACGTATATTTTTAAGTTCATCAAAAAAAAATAACAAAATATATATTTTGCGTAATATCAATAACGTAAGAGTTGCTGCTCATTGTTTGGTTTCCTTCTCTTGTGCAAGAGACGCAATTCGAAATAACGAACTTCGAATATTTCAACAAAATACAAAGAAACCAAATCTAATTTGCTGATTGGTAATTCTTGTATGGTTTTATAAAAGTAACAAATTGTTATAATTTAAGTGTAAACACAAACAAAGTTCCTT
Source organism: Protaetia brevitarsis (assembly GCA_004143645.1). NCBI lineage: Eukaryota > Metazoa > Arthropoda > Insecta > Coleoptera > Scarabaeidae > Protaetia > Protaetia brevitarsis. The sequence continues at coordinate 5,861,589 of RXPK01000014.1, read as the reverse complement.
TGTTCTCTTATATAACCTTAAAATTGCTTTACAGTACATTCTTTTTCCTAATTTACTATAATTAATATGGCTAATTGACAATGTCTATATCTAAGAAGTCTGCAGCGTTTTTTTTTTATGACCCGAAGCACACCACTAGCTGATACTTTACGCTTTAATGTCGATTGGAATATGCAAAAACAGTCATAATCATCTAAATATTGTAGGAAATCTTGGACAACATAATTTATTATACACCATCATATAAGTATATTAAAACAAATCAAACTATTTCGTTTAGAATTACACCTTCTATGGATTCCCAAGGGGTATCATACGATTTTGATAACGTGATATATGATAAAAAAATATACCACAAGAAATAAGGTTTCACAAAATTAAAAATGGAGGTATGAACATAACAGAAGAATAGCATCAATTTAGATCAACAAACTATAACGAAACTTTATGTATACAAATAGATTTCTAGACATCAATACATATACAAATACGAATTTTAAACAAAATATGCTTACATTTTTAGAGAATAAATAAATAAAAAAAATAAATTCAGTTTGGTATCTAGTCCTTTCCATTAATTAATTCTCAAGTTCGTTTTTATAGACTATAAGTTTCAGCATCTATGTGACATCTTCAGGTCTTTGAAAGAACGTCACAGGAATTAAGATTAAACAAGCCGTAACTAATATCATGTATTTTAAGTGCTAACCGTACACTTGAGATGTAGGAATTATATAAAAGAAATATATATCTATCTACCACTTCTATGTATGTATGAGAATATGTGTTTATCGTGTGTATACTTAAATTTATATGATTTCTTAAAGACCTGAAGATGACGCATAGATTCCAAAACATGTATCCTATAAAAAGATCTTAAAAATAAACGAATGGAAAAGGACCAAACACCGAATTGAATTTATTTATTAATCTCTAATATATGTATATAACTTTCTTCTAAAAAACACTACGAAAATATACTTAGTCCCTGATGAATCCAAACTATGACTAGAAACCAGAACTTGCGTCTATACTATATACAAACATAAGACAGGAATAGAAGATTTAGTCATATATAGCACCTTTGCTCCAATAGTAAATCAATAGATAAATTAAGTCATTAAATCTGTGAACTGTTTTGGAGTTTTGAAATTCCTTTTAGCGACTTATCTATTTATATAAATTTATTGCCAAATTAGAACATTTAGGTCAACGGTATATTTAATAGAGTAACTTTTCTGAAGTCTGATTAATACAGGTAGTTCAAAATATAAGATGACTTACGGTGAGATTCTGTGCATATCTGTAGCGTCTGTGAGGTTATCTGTAAGTCTGTAAACATCCGTAATACATGCTTACAGTCTCACATATAATGTTACAGATGCTACAGATATGAATAGAATCCCACCATAGTTCACTATTCTAAAGTACGATATATACAGTGTAATGGTAGAATTTGGAACAAAATCCATAATTGGGTTATTTAGAATTCTTTTAATAATCGCTCCGGTCCATTTTGTTTTTTTTTTTAATGCCATCTTTTGACGCGCGAAAAACGCACTATGATGTCATCTCTGTTTGGATAATGACGTCATATTTCAATATCACAAACGAACTAAATGTTCAAAAATGCGTTTTATGAAACTGAAAATAGACATACATTTTAAAAAAAAAAGCATTTGTTTTTAATGCCTTATTGCAAACATTTCTCAGAAAGTAAGTAAGAGTGTTAACTATCAAATTAGTTTGACAATTAATTGATATTTGGAAATTTCGGCACGATAACTTTGAAAAGTGATCAATCATCTGCCAGTTTAGTTGAAGTGAAAGTACATACATAAACTGACAACTTTTTTTCTGAATAGGAAATAATAGAAGTTTTGATGATGATTAGATTTAGCGACAGATTGCGGACACAAGCAAGAGATTAAAAAAATTTAAAAATCCGTCGTTATACGATCTATAGAGAGTAAATTACTTGCCAAATTTAAATAAACTGATAGATATGTGAAGAATCGACAGCGGCAACGCCGAGCTGCAGTAAATGAAGATGTCAAATTAAATGTGCTACTTGAAATTGAAGATAATACGCATCTTTCTTCAAGGAAACCAGCCTTTTGTTGTAAAATTATGAAAAGTAAAATATCACCCATACAAACAACAAGCGATTGTCATAATTGTTAAATAACCCAATTTCGAATTTTGTTCCAAACTATATTATCACATTGTATATATAATTACGGTAAGTCGAGATACAATTTGAACATTACATAGTGAAATATATTATCATATGTAAAGTAAAAATTACAGTAATAATAGTATCTATTTCTACATTGAGAATCGTAAGCTCATGTAATATTTAAATGCTATAAATAAAATTAAATCCACCAATACATTTCTACTTCAATTTTCCAACTAGAAATTCTGGTGGTATATACATATTCCGTATATTATCCGTCAGTTTTTCCAATAATTCGAGTTATGTATATGTTATATATTCCTGGTAATAGCGGATTGGTGTTTAAAAATACTAAATAAATCTTGAACAAATTATTTTGACGTTTTGATAAAGCTATCACAAACTAAAATACATATAAATTATTTAGATAATTAATTATTTCAAGTAAAATTTAAATTTAAAAACAAACAAATAAATCCATTTCCTAAATAATTTGTATGTATTTTAAGTTTGTGATGGGTATTTTTTGATAAAACTGTAGTGTACTATAGCGAAACGTCAAAATCATTAAATAATTTCTTCAAAATTTATTTATTATTTTTAAATACCAATCCTCTAGTACCATGAATGTAACTTGAATTATTGGAGTATTTATTTATTAGTATTTGTTTTATAGAAGTATGCTTCTAAATTTACGTCAAACAACAAACGTTCTGCACTTTAAACTTTTAGATTCTGTTTTTATGTGCATGATTTATAAAACTTTATAAAATATGTATTTGGAAAACACTATAACAGTAAGTGTAAACGCAAATAATCCTGCTTATTTTTTGTAACCACACTGACATCTTCTAACTTGATAAATTTGACTAAATACAATTAAAATGGACAAACAATACTATTTTAAAATTTTGAGATTTTATCCTAGGAATTAAATTGATTATTATTAAACACATCTCCCCAGTTTTGTAACTGTTAATTGTTTCACAATATAAACAGTTACAAAATTGAAAACAACAAATCCCCTTTATTCTTTCTGTATACAGTTAAAGCAAAAATAGGAATGAAGAACAATAATGTGCCTACTCAATTTTCCTTTTTAAGTAGCTATCCATATAGGTGTATACAAAGTATATTTATACGTCACTTCATTGAGTGGATGTTTTTGTTTCTTTTACTGCCACTAAATGACGTTATTTACATTCACTAGAAATTTAGAGGAATATGTTTATATTAGCTACCGTATCGAACGTTTCCTGAATGAATGAATGGATGAAACATAAATACGCACTAGTGTGTTTATTTTTCTAATATAAGCAATAGTGCTAACCGTGACGCATTTAGACGTAGCATGATGTAGTAAATATGGAGTTTTCGATAAACCTCAAGCTTGATCGGTTCTCTTATAAATATTTTCATGATCGGAAGAGGATTTGTGCTATAAATATTCTATACCACAACAGGAGAATGAAGGTGTTTTCTTAAAAGCTCCCCATACTGCAATAGTGTATACATCATAAGTAAAATTTTATGAATATAACATTGACGTTGCAGTAAACATTTAATACACAATCTTCCAGTTGCTGGTATTTTATTGTCTATTTTATCTCGGTTCTATGTCCGTTAAAAATATTCTCTAGGTATTTGCAATTTGCTACTAATGCTGTTTCCCATTCCAGTAAATATTTCCTTCTTCCTCTTCTGTTGAAAATATGATATGAAAATATTTTCTGGCTTAAATTCTTTGCTCAACTCTCTCTTTAATTCAAGGCCAATGTTTTGATGCGTTAAAGATATGTGTAATAAGTACTCATATGTGTACCAATTTTGACTGAATGCATAATTAAATCAATCTACTAGCTTCTTTTCATAGGCTCAATTACATCAAAAAAGATTAATAATTGGAATTTATTTAAGAGTTTTTTGCTAGTAAAAATATCTGCTTTCCGCAGCAATAATTCATAACAAAGAAAGAAGTGAAATGTGAATATGCCTCAATGTTTGAAACCGTTCAGTACCATTTAATTTACGTATGTGCTTTTTAGGTGTGCCAATTGGCACATTGTTTAGAATACTTTCAGTTGATATTTAAAATAGATTCTCATTCAGTACAGTTATTGGCCATATATATATATATCTACAATATATATGCAACACTTGCTTGTCTAAACCGGATAGGTCCTGTAGCACTTTAAGTCGTAGGTATCTTACAGCCAAAAATCGCCAAGGATTTAGTTATAAAAATAGTGAGTAAAATTATGTAAAAGTTTTACATATTTCAGGTGAGCAATGTTAGGTAACATTTTGTGAATACTAAAGAACTAAACATACTCCCATTCAAATTTCTGTATATGATTTTTTTTCACGAAACCGTCAATTTTAATATGATTGATTGTACTTTCTGGTAATGTTTTCTTGACATTTTTTAGACCATACTTTTTCTAAATATTTTATTATACCATGTTGAGAGTGTTAAATTTTCCATCCCCGAGACAATACATAAATTATTTCAATTAGAAGTATCTTATAATATTAGCAGGCTCTTTTGTTTTATCCAAAGCAATGGGTGCTATACATAAAATGCCAGCTAATGACAATTTTAGTAAAATAAAAAATCTGTCTATATGTGTATCTGTTAACGTATTGGCATTCACACAAAAAGAAATGCTGTTTTACGCAAAGTATTTGGAGAAGATATTCTCCAAGAGATCAAGTATACTTCAAATACTGGAAAAAAAGATTAATACTTTATTAATATTACCCAGAGTTGTGCAAAAGTTTATTGAGATAAAGATAAATTATCCATTATTGATTATCGTGATCGAAAATGAAGTATCATCTTTATAATTGTGATTTTTTTTTTTATTTATACAGACATGAATGTAATTCGTTTTGGCGGTTTTTCCGTAAAATTAGCAGAAAATACAAAAGAATATATATTTTTATAATATTATGCACTTCCGTGATGTCTAAGAGCCGTTTTACACGTACGAGAATTCTTACGCAAATTATAACAAAATTTATACCGAAAATTTTGGTGAAAATTTTCGTAAGAGTTTCTGTCGCGACATTTTCAAATCATTTTACAGAGGAATAAATTTTAACCGGAATTGTCACGATTTTTGTTGTAGTAAGCAGGTGCATTTGTTAAATTAAATTGTTATTTGATTATGGTTATCATAAAAATCCTAAATAAATAGCAGTTAACCGATAAACCAGCAAGATATGGATCATAATTGTTTAGATTTAGGTTACAACTTAGAAATGCCAATGGAAGTAACCTTATTCCTGTGTAATACGACCTGAAAGTGTCGCGACAAAATTTCTTAGGAAAATTCTCACCAAAATTTTCGGAATAATTTTTGTTACTCACAAATATAAATACAACAAAAAGCAATACAGGAAATCAATTAAAATGTTAAAAAGAAAAATAAAAGTAAAAATATTAACAGCTAATGTATGTTAAGATTCATAGTTATTTAAGCCATTGGAAGGAAAAACTGAAATGTTTTATCGGTAAATGCAAAAAAATCTCTATTGATAAAAAATTATGTTTAACTATGGTTATTTATATTTATGAGAGAAGGTATTATAAGAAAATTTTCAGCATTTATTCGTAAAAAATTTTAACTATGAATGAATGTTATAAATAATTTAGTTGAATATTCTTGGTTTGCGGACTTTTACATTTCTAATCAAAAGAAAATAGTAATTTAGCAAATAAGCGCCAAGAAATTTGAAAATTTATCAAATTCATACTATTCAAAATTTTAAAATTTTCGTAAACATCAAATTACGATATGTATAATATTCTCAAAATCAAACTAGGCCAAACTAGACATGTTCACATAAACAAAAACAATTTCTATTATACAATCTGACATTGTAACACGTCATTTAAAAAAAAGTGTATAAAGTATTTAATACAGTTTTATACATACAATAATAACATCTGATGAAGAAATAATACATTTATTTCACAACGTCAAAATAATTACTACATATTTGATTAGAAAAAAGTCGACAAACCAAGAAAATTCAACTAAATAATAATTACGAAGAGAATTCACAACGTTATAGATAATTTTACCATGTTATCATCGATGTCCATTTATTACATTCGTATGTACAAATTTTACAAGAAAACCATATCGAACCATATTGGCGAATGCAAACCTTGATAGTCTATATTGTAACAGGATTCAAGAAAATATAGATTTCTTTTAAAGATTAATATATTATAATGAATATCTGCCATTTGCCTACATCTGCTTAGCTGATATTTGATGTAAACATACTTAGGGATGTACTAAAGATATTTTCAAAAATATGGACGCAAAGTAGTAATGCGAAAAAAGCTATTTAGAATTTCAATTTATTATACACGGAGAAAAAGACTCTTTTCATATTCACATTTTGCTACATGTTGTACAATTTAATAAGCGTTTGCTTAAAATAAATGAGTTTCGCTGAGAATCTTTATTTGTATAGCTAAATAAACAAATCTGCTAAGTTAAACAAAGCAAAAGTAACTAGCTTGAAATAAGTACCTCCAACAAAATATAATTTACGTCACATTAAAAAACGTGTGTAACACTCGGTTGATATTGGCATACATATGTTTCACCTTACCAAGGACCTTCAGTGGTCAATCCAATGTGTTATACGAGGATTTCCCCGAATTTTCGTATATATACTTCGTAAGTGGAAGAACAATTGAATCTCATTAGTATCGTGAAGATATTTGCTAAATTGTCGATCTGGAACTACAATACAATTGTACAACGACTTACACACGTTTTTAATGTGACCTAATTATTAATTAGCGTTAGTTAATTAACGCATGTATAGTGGCTCATCAGTATTGTAGTTTCAGATTGACAATTTAGCAAATACTTTCATGTTAATAATGAGATTTCCATCTTAAATTCTCATTAAATTATTCCTCAGTTATAAAATATATTTTGTTACTTTAACAAATACATTTTTTCAGGCTGTGTACATATATGTAATTTTTGTTATTTTATGGCAAAGAAGAAGATATGTCAGCCACACTGAAAAAAGAGATTGCATTGAATGAAAAGTTTTATAACTTTTGATATATTTTATTTGAGGGTAGCGTGCTATTTTACCGGAAAATTGTTTTCTTCTTAAGTACTTTTTGTACGCTGCTTTTGTACGAAATGTAATTGTAATTAAAATGAATGCAACTTCTGTTCAAGTTAATATATTTTCACATATTATATTGTAATTATTAAATTAAACAACATAATTTAGTTTCTTTTAAGTACGTTATCATGTTATTGAATTACAAACAGTATTTGTAAATAAAAAAAAACTCGTGTTTTGTTTATTCGCGTGGACACGCATAAATACATTCATTTAAAATTTTTGTCATTTTGGCGGGAAACGCAAGCGTCTACATTCAAGCCGAGTGCTTTCTTGCGCGATATTAATTTTAGTTTTATTCGTACTCCAACATACACACGCAGTAGAGTACGCATCGTCGAGGTGCACACACGTTTCTGCCTTCGCAAAATAACTTTTGTCGTAATTTTTGAGGAAATGACTGATATAAAATCAATTCTCAAGAATGTGCGAGAGCAAACGAAACTTTTTTTTTGATTTTGCCAAATTATACACTCACACAGAATCATCGTGGATTATTTGCCGCTACTATATTTCAATTTGTAAAATTGCGTAAAGTGAAAAGCTATTACAATAAAAAGGAAAATTTCTTGATTTAAAATGCTTAGTTTCTGTCAATCTGCATAATTTATATAATAATATTTGTATTATAATAATATAATTAATATGTCTCAATTGAGAGAATGAACTGTTTGAACAAAAATATATTATTTCAGAAGAAATGCATAGGTTTAAAAATTATATTCCTTTTGAAGGTAACATCAAATCATGTTGGCCATATAGAATATGCAAAAAAATTAGGTTTAACGCATTTTTTTAAAATAAATCAATGTACTTGTAGGTTGTACAAAGTTTCATGGGTTTTTCAGCCACTGGCTGTAATCACAAAACTGTTAGAGATTGTTATTTCTAGAATATTCTTCTATAGAAACCCATGCTTTGTCTACATCTTCGACTGAAAGATATGCGAACGCAACATACATAGGAATTTGTAGTTTTATTTTGTCCAGTAATAGAAAATTTATAGATTAACATGCATTATCTTATAGGTAATACATTTAATCTCGCTACTCCGTCTATCTAGCCTAAAATTAACTCTAATCGTGTACACAAATGGCAGTAAAACTAATTTGTACGCAAACGGGAGGATACCTATTAAATATCTATTGTGTTTGTAATTTGTTTTTCATTATTTTTACCTTAATTGTAACATGATATTTTGAGATAATAGGTAGTTATCTAGTCGCTTATTTAAATAAAAAACAAGATAAGGCATGTAAAATACGAATTATTAATTTCTAATACGTTATACATTACTCGAACAAGTCCAAAAAATAACTATAAAAGTAGAAAAACATAAATAAAATCTCACTCTGCATTTCGTGGCCGATATAAACTTGAAGCAATTGGATCGTATCAAGAAGCACTTAAGTTTATACGTCCACGTGTTGAGATTGGCACTTCTCTTGAGGTAAAATTGCGGCGGATAAGTATGGTACTCGTAATATTCATAATTCTGCGCACTAAAGTAATACGGATTCATCACTTCCACGTACGATAAAGACCAGTTAATTTACTCGAAAATTACACGGAAATTGAATTAACTCCACGTTCGTCTCACCACGGGCGCGGAATGTTACCGGACCGTACATAATTTCGCGGGAAAAATAGGCGAAGAAATTCCCTGTTTACGGCCGTTTAATAGAGACCGATCGATTCAAAACCGCGACTCGACCGCTAAAAGCCTCCGCCACGGATCCATCGGGATAATCATCGTCGAGACGTGAAAATAACGAGGCGAGTTTTATTCGATCTTGTTGCCCGCGGAAGCGCGCCAATACCGCCACTAACTAAACTCGCACTTGCAAGGAGTCCAAACGAAGCCCCAGAAACTCTGAGCGTCCGAGTGTGAAGCCGCACGACGCGCGGTCGAACGATAGACGAATAGGAGTAAGAAAAAAGAAACAGCTGTTTGAGTTGTTTCGACCAAAATGACCGCGACGGGTAGCACAGCCGCTCAAGCCCTCCTATTTCGTACGAGACGCTCCACGAAAATGAATGAAACAAGAAAATCGAAAACAAGACGCTGCTACGCCTTCGTGATTACTCAATCCGTTGTGTTCTATTGTCTAATGCGGCAAGTAGCGACGATAATTGGCCCTGTTGCGACTTTAGAACTGCGGTGCGATTATCCTAGTAATGACGATGGTGGGAAAGCGGCAATTTGTCGGTTGCATCAGGAAATTGTGAACTATGTGAAAGACGTAGCGCGTTATATAAATAAATAAGAAAGAGAAACATTGTAATATGCAAATTTGCACGAGCAAGCAAGTCTACAGTTAGTTAATCCCTTTAATGCAACACTAAGACTGTAGGTCAGAATATTACATAACGTAGAACACCATGAGAATTGCCAGTATATATTTGATACAATAATATAATTACTTTTACTGTTAGAGATCTAACAAACTTTGAATGCATTTTCATTAGCAATTATCTGAAGATATATTTAACTGTTACAGATGTACAACAACATCAGTTGCTTAGCGAAGGAGATAATTTCAGCAAATTATAATTTTAGATAAATACAAAAGAGTGAAAAGCAATAGAAATAAAAAATCACTAGTTGATTATTATTTAACACTTATGCCATGAAAACCACGTTTAGTTACTCAAAAACAGGGAGGTAGAATGGCGTTACTCCGGGTGATATCGCAATTATTGTCTACCAACCACCAATCGGTGGAGACGAAGGTGGGATATACACTGTTGAAAATATTACGGTGTTGGCGTTAATTTTGCGCTAGTCAAATATTTTAGTGTTGATTTTTCCAAACTTTGCCAGGCGAGTTGACTACGCGTATTTAATAGAACAGAAATTACTAGAATTTCGTGTGAATTCTTTGTTCAGATATGAGGATTGACTATTTTTCTAGACATTCAGAAGCGTCAACCAATCAGAATTTTTCCCTCGGATAGAAATATAGAAACCCCACCTATTCTAATACAGTATTGCATTATACGCACCACCTGCATGTATCTGTTTTCGTGTTTGATTCTCCGTATTAACATATCCAAACACACCACCAAATGTAACTGACTTGCAAAGTGTAACCTCGTGTTATTAAACGTTAATTCCAGTGGGCATAAAAAATTTCAACATCTTAAAGATGTATTGAGAACATCTATTTACGCAATTAGTTTAGACTTGAATCAAATAGCATAAACATTCACTTAATTTTATAATGGTTCTCAAAAATCATTTTAAAATTGGTACGTTTAGTTGAAACCAAAACTTGTGAATGAGTGTTTTGTATATTTATAATTGAGAAAACGTCTTAAAAAGAGAATATTATAGCACTAAGAAATAGGAGTGGATATTAAAAAGACGTTGTGTTTAGAAAATGGTGTTAAAACACCCAATAGATCGCATTCATTTAGTTAAACAGCTAGTAAATTTGTCTAGTCTAGATCAAATAAAATGTGACTAGAAGTATTTTATAATTCCACGTGTCAGTTGGAAAAAATAACCCATTAGCAATAGACAATACTTGACTATCTTTGCTCGTCAAATTTAAACTTCTATAGTTCTCGACAAAATAACACGAAAAGAGTGTGGACCTCTCCTGACTATTAAATTAGTCAAAAAAGTGTTAAAATTTTCAACAGTGTAAGATCATCTCTATTAGTATGACAAAGGATACCCACAGGAGGAATTACAACTCCACTTATGTGAAGCCAAATAGTAAATGAACTCTTATACGGGCTGGACCGGTCTACGTATACCTAGTCACAGGTATGTGATGATATTGTCACATACCTAAGAGGCAATTTTGAGAATACCCTCTGTGATGTAGTTCAAAGAGGACTGAAGATGGTGGGACTCAATGTTAACCCCACCAAGACTACCTTAGTAGCATTCACTAGCACAAAAAAATTCAGTCTCAAAACCATAGAAATGGATGGACAAAACAGATTGGAGAACAGAAGATAAATACCTAGGCGTCACCCTTCCAGAAACAAACACGAACCTGAAGTAACCAACAACTGTGTGCAGAGACTTTGCAGGAAAAATTGGAGTTGCAACCCAAAAATATGCTTGGATGTCTAAGTACACTTATGCATCAGCAGCTTGGAGCAAAAGAACTAATCTGCATAACTGTGGCTAATGAGAACCTCCCAATAGCAGCTATCGAGGTAGTATTGGATCTTGCCATTCTCCACATTGTGATAGAGAGTGTGGCAAAAAGAATTACACTCGAAATGAGCGAGAAAGGAACGATTAGGCATAGGCTTCAATCTTCTGATGGTGATCAAACCTGGGACATGCTCTGGGACGATATATCAAAAAAAAATCAGCTTTGTGAAAGAATGCACCACAAAGCTTAGTAACAAAAGCGAGCGGAAACATAACAGCATCTTGAAATTGAACAGAAATGCCATCAAATGGTACATTGATGGCTCAAAAACGGCAGAGGGAACTGGAATAGGAATATATGGGCCTAGAACCAAGATTTCAAAAGTTTAGGGAAATACCCGAGTATCTTTCAGCCGGAAATACACACTATTGAAAAATACGTCCAGTTCAATACTAATAGAAATTATTGAAAGCAGGAGGTTATCATTATGTCTGATAGTCAAGCAGTCAAAAAGGCGCTTAGCTCACATGAAATCAATTCCACGATGGTCTGGGAATGCCTAGGGAAATTAAGCGAGCTAGCTTTTCTTCTGGGAACCTATAACCAAAAGAGGTTTACAGAATGCATCAACCTGAGTAAGGACAATATCCGCATATTAACAGAAATACAAGGAAATCTAAGTAAGCTTGGATTCGCAAAGGAATCTGAATGTAGATTTTGTGGGGAAAAGGATGAAACAGCCATCCTCTAATAACTTATTGTTGGCCTTGGCAGAAAAAGAAAAACTACGCTAATATGATTATACCAGTGCAATTAACGAAAATGCATTCAAATATTAATTACCATAAAAGCTACTAATTTACTAATTTTTAGTTTTAATATAATCGAATTAAAAATGATATTACAGAAAATTGTGTGAATAAATTGTTCTTTTTCCTCATTATTGTTGAGCACTAAAATTAACGCCTGGTCATCTATGTCTAATATTTTGCAAAAATACTAGAAGATATCAATACTTCTTGTTCTCAATTTGTTTATGAATGTATGTTGACGTAAAGCCAAAATATATATACCCTTATAATATGGCATTTCCTTTTTTATTATAATTTCATATTTTGTATATGCTTAAAGTTATTACCCAGGACTTTGCTTTACTATGAAAACCTAAGATTTGCTTATTTATATTTACTAAACTTTCCGCAAAATATTCAATTACTGTGCATCAGAAACCGAAGAGTTACAGAAACAAAAGTGAGATGAACTTAGATTTGCGAGATGATTTAAAACCAAAACTTACCTAATCTTGATCAAAACATTGCTAATCTTACTAAGAGTCATCTACCTACCTCGATTGCCATTTAGTAAAAGTAAAATGGTAAAATAAATGCATAAAGAAGAACGACTTTGTTGTAACATAAAATAAACCACTATAATGCAAAGTCTCAGAATTTTTGAGACATTTCAAAGATATTTAAAAGACTAATGGGACAGGATTCTGCAGAAAAGCATAGATTACAAAAAAAAAATGAAAAACGAACCAAATTCTTTTTTTATGAATCGTTATGTTTTATCTGTAATCCTTCTTAAATACCACCATATTAAGCTAAATATATCATCTGACCACATGGCCTATATGAATGCTAAAAATACTGCAAGCTCCCAAATTATCGCTCCATAAATCCAAAAGGGAATCAACAACTTGAATTAATTGAGGGGACACATATAGCTCAACCCCTTTTTTAAATACTCCTGGTGAATTATACACGCTCGAAATACCATCAGCCACAAAGGATAAGTAATATTTTTATAGCCTGGCAATTAATTTATAACGAGTTTAGATAACCTATGTGTACATATTTATAGCAGTGCAGTAGCATATATATGTGTTGTAAAAGTGTTGTATACATAAGAATACGTAATACCTATAATAATAAATTAAATACTATTGTCAAATTATAATGATAAATCATACATCTCATTCATAATCGACAATATATACCAATTGAACGCCCGCGAGCTGACGGTGGGTAATGTAAAGTCAGACGAATGACAATCAATTTTTGTTCCCGAACAGTGAACATACGCAAATTTATTGCCTCTTATATTATTGCTGAGCAAAATGTAAATCCATTTAGTTTTAAATAAAATATTGCAGGATTTAAAAGCGAGATATAATTATTGAGGATTGTATGGTCGGAATGTCTGTTGTAAGCAGGCAAAATTCACTATATTTTGCCACTATATTCGGCAAGAATAAGTAATTTCTTGGAGACGATGATAGTTGGCTCTTTGATTTACTAAATTAGATGGGTGCACTTGAGGATTTATGTACCACCTCCCACTTGGTCGACCAGCCATTACTATTATACACATCGACAGGTTGACCGCGTGCACACTGTATAACTAAATCACTATGTATACAAAGTCGTACATACTAAAATCAGCGGTAATTTTTGACATTGATACACTTAAAAAATGTGTACTACATTCATTTGCATTAGTTATTTTCCAAAATATTTTCACTACTAAAAATCAAATCGAAGTCATTGACACCTTACTAATCTGCATCAACAAGCACACATATGCAGGTATAAAACTAAATACGTAGTACTGATACATATGTGTGTCAAAGAAATACGTAAATATGCACAGCAAAATACGTCATGGTTGTTTTGGTGTGGATTTCTTCGCTGCTCTATAGGAAGTTGGTCACACGCGAATGAGCAGCGAGCTTAAGAAATGTCCGGATGATTGCATGCGATTACGGAATGCGGAATCGTAGACAAAGAGAATAACACTTAGGAGTAATATCAGCACAATCACGCATGCAGTTTTAATTTATTTATTCTTCATACCTGAGTATATTCATTTAATTAATTACTGTTATTGAAGGTTAACATCAAATTGATATTGGCATACAACATCCGTCAGATCATATATTATGAATATTAATTAAATGACCACAATTAAGTAATTCATTTATATTACAGCAAGCAAACGTAGATGTATGTGTTTACTTTTTACATAAATAGTTCTAAATGTTCTGGACGCGTGTGACATCAAAACTTAGTATACATATCTTTCGAGAAAAACAGAAATACAGTTTGAGCATTCGTTACAGTTTTTTGATTTAACTTCAAAGTACTAGAGCAAAAAGACCTCCATTGACCTTTAGGTATTTTCCTTTGAGGTTCTAAAAATTTTATTAAAATTAAAGCTAAAGTAATTAAAGTACGATTAGTTTCAAGCTATTAAGCTATTGTTGGGCCATGAATAATGCATTTTGAATATAATGAGAAGAATAGGTGTGATAGTGCTGTAAAATATATTTTATATTGTTACAGAGTCTGTCGCCAAACTAGCGTACTTTATTATTAAGTGATTTTTTGAAAAATGCTAAAGCAGGTAAATTTAATTTTTAATAAAAAATGCTACCTTCTTGTTTTCTAGCTATTACGTCCTCGTTTCTAACTGTAAGATCTAAGGCGGAGGAAGTAACGCTACTTAGAGTTGTTCAAAATATTCCATGTTTAAAAGTTGGCACTACCTGGCACTTTAGGAGAATTTATTGAATTATTTTGGACTATTCTATTCCGTTTTAAATTTGATGCCTTAGATCATTTAAAGTATTTGATCTACTCTCACGATCACATAATTCCACAAAGAAATATAGTTCTAGATCAGCTGAACGTTATGCTAAGCAGGTGTGATGATGTAAATTGATTTGATGAAACCTGCCGCAAGTGTTCAACACAAGAATTTGTTTAATAAAAGACTCCATTTGTTTTTATTATACTGTGTAAATACTGCACATATTTGAATCGAACATCTGATACTCACAAAGTAAATTAATTGAGAGAAATAAATATTTGTTTGCCCATGTTAGGTATGTAGATACATGTTTGTAGTTAATTAGTAACTATAGAAAACAATAGGTTGTTATTATAAATATTTATCAATCAATAGAAGTTGTGTCAGTTGTAAGAGTATTTTTATTTATGTAAATGCACCAGTGTACATTACAGTCCGTGGATACCACAGCCCACATATGTATAAACAAGCCACCTGCTTGGGTCAACAAATAAAATAATAACTGAGAGACTATAGTTTGAAATAAATCAAAAGGAAAAATGGGAAGAGGTAAATACATATAAACAAGTAAGTCGTAATAATAAAAAAAATCGAAAGAAATACACGACAGCACCAATGTAGTAACTAAATTGACAAAAAGTATACTTCAAAAACAATAACCCAAGTATGTTCATTAATCGAATAAAAACAGTTGACAGTCAGGTTTTTAAAATTTTCTTAAATTTATTTGTACTATATTCCTTCCAACTATCAGGAAAGTGGTTGTAAATCTTTATTCCAATGGCATCAATACAATCAGCTGTTCATTTTAAGTTGTGTTTCATTAAGTGTTGTTTAGTACTGCAATACTACACTTTAAGAATGTTGTGGTTTGTTAGCAATTGAAATATTATTTTTATGTTTATAAAGTTTATAAATGTAAATACGCTTCTGAAATATACAATTCACATAAAGTAAATATTTTTAATGAGATAAAATGGTTTGTATAGGCTGTTAATTGATTAATGCTTGCAATACTTATTGCTACTTCTTGTTTAAGAAAGACTTCATTGACTGAAGAGCTGGAGCCCCAAAGAAGAAGAAGAAGATATAGCAATCGTGATTGGAATTCAGCGAAGTAGCGAAGTTAGCAGAGTTAGATCGTATAATAATATTAGTAGAGACCTATAAACTGGAATAAAAAGCAATTTTCTTCAGGATGGTACGGAACAAAATATATCTAGTTTTGTTGAAGTTTAAGGACAAACCATTTGTGCAGCACGAGTTATACATTTAATCCAGCATATTGCTTGCGATATTTTCAAATATTTCATTGATTTAACATGAAGAAAACATGAACAAGAGAAGAAAAATACCATTGCCATTTAACATAAAAATAACAACTTTACAACAATACAGAATTTTTTTTAATATTTTTTTGTTAGCTAGTGCTCTTGAATTGAAATATTTCAGTGTTTTTCATTGGGGCTGTTCGAACATGCAGTTCGCGAACGGTTTGTGATCACGTGAACCAATCAGAGAACAGATTGGAATTTTCGCGAACTGGAATACGTTGTCTGATTGTTCAAACAAACCTAATAAATCACTTGATAACGAATTTATAAATAATAATTGTTTAGAAGAACTCTTCTTCCTTCAAAATGTAATTTTCTTTTCTATTATCACAACGTTCGTATTGTGCCAACTACTGTTCAATCGAAACCCTTCCTCGTGCAACATAAATAAAGCTAAAAACACATCCTCCCATTAACCCAATAGACACAAAACACTACCTTCTGTTAACGCGTATACATCTTGCAAAATACACACCATCTGTGCTCAATATTGAATACGTTTCATCACACGCAAGCAGAAATAGATGTCGAGCAGTTGAGTCACTGTTTCTTCGCGTTGCATACGCACCTTGCACAATCGAACGGCTGCTGAGGCGAGCGCGGAAAATAAACATTTCCCTAGCAGACCCGTCGGCACGCCAACAAATCGCGAAAAACGATACCACGCTTGTTATGCAATAGCACCCATCCGGGGCAGGCCGGCGTGGCGATTGTCAAACGGCCGCGAGGCCTATTGTATAATACATCCACGTGTGTAGCGGTAATAATGTCTTCACGGTCAGCAGTTTCTGTTAAAAATGTTTATTTATTTATTTCTTAATTACAATACGCACAATGAAGAAAACAAATAAGTAAATATATTCAGAAGACGGAATTATTGAGACAGATCTCTAATACATGTGGCTGCTGTATGAGAGTTTTCAAAGGCCGTGACATATAATTTTTTATTCTATTTTGCGGCGCTACTTAAGACAGACTCTAAAATGATTTACACTACCGTCCATGTTAGTTCGGACATCCAGTAAAATTTTGTAAATTTACTAGAAGATAATATAATTACGTTCATACAGGGTAATTCACTTATACGCATTAACTTGGGGATTTATTCCTCATGACAAATAATGACTAATAGGTGAAAAAAAAAATATAGTAAAACCCTTTTTTGTTTCCTCGATATCCGTGAAATTTACTTTCAAATCAAGAATACATGGAAATTACGTGAAATAACGATGGTGATAAACAATTGCAATTTTGACAACTGTACGGTTTGTCATTGTGACATTTAAATTGTGTCTGGTGTCGTCATCTTTAGAATTATAGAAATTATGGCACACAATTTCTCTAACGAAGAAGTTATGGACATAGTGCTGACATACGGGATATCACGGCAAAATTCTGTGCTTGCGGCTCGTATCTATGCAGAAAGATTGCCAGATAGATATCATCTGGCACGTGAATCCTTTTTATGTATGGTGCAACGTGGTAAGGAAAATGCCAATATTCGACCGACACCTGAGCAACATGGAGGAGTTAGACCTGCACAATAGGGTTTAACGGACGAGATAGATGTCTCGGGAATATCCCGGATCCCCACGGTCAGTGTATCGGACAAGCTAGCTCGGGATGCCAAGATAAATATATATGCCATACTAAGCGTTTAGCACGTACTAATGTTGTACCAGAGCTACCACACGTTTCGTTTAAATCATTAAGGCCAAGTTTAGATCTCACTTGCGAAGCGTCGTTTACCGAGCTGGGCCCTTTTTGTCATTGTCTATTTTTTAAATCGCAGGCAAAAAGAGTATTTACACAGAAATTATGCGCGCGCATGAATAACACTTGATAAAATAATCCAGTAATGCTTTTTCTAACTGCTTAGACACTATCTACTTAATTTATAGAAACACGTGTGGAGCTACAGCACTTTATTTGTGCTTACCACATGCAGCAATAGAAAAGATAAAAACCCCACATTGTGTATTAACATTATTATTAAAGAGTATGGTTAATAGTTGTGCCTTCCACGGTGGATGAGGCTTCAATACAGATCTCGGGAAATTGCGGCTGTTATACGTCAGGGAGATCTCATTTATGACGTATGCGAAATGTATCGAAGCCTCAACAAGCTAGCTTGCGTTAAACACTACTATACACATTGTTAGTCTTGAGAAGGAGATTTTGAATGTCGTCGAAAACGATCCTGCCAGAAGCACTAGGATACTTGCAGAGCAACATAGGGTATCACAATCCACAATTTGGCGAATATTGAGGCATAACCTTCCATTCATATCACATGCGACGTGTACAAGCCCTACTACCAGTGGATCATCCCCCTCGAGTACAATTTTGCGAGTGGTTGCTACATCAGCATCAGTTGAACTCAAACTTTACCAATAACGTTTTAGTTACGAATGAGGCGTTTTTCACACGTAACGGTATTCACAATATTCGCAATACGCATTATTCGCCGTGGAGAATTCCATGTTACTCGCCGAACACATCGCCGTCATTATTTGTCATGACTGTCATGAGGAATAAATCCCCAACTATATGTGTATAGCTTGAGAATCATCTTGTATATAAAATTTCCCAGCAGGGACAAAAGTGCCCACTTTACATTTGAGAGAGGAAAGTTGTACTTTTCCTCCCTAGGGAGGAAAGTTGACTTTTCCTCCCTAGGGCCGAAAGAAAGTGACATTGACATGATGAAACTGTACATCTTATAATATGTGACATTATTGATAGATGACATTGGTACATTCGACCCAGTCTGAGCCCATTTATGAGATGATTGAGAAATTATTAGGTATTAAATTTCAATTAAACTGTTTTTTACTATTATACTTTAATTTAAATCGATATTAATAAATACAATAACAATGCTGAATTTTTGAAAAGTTAGTTTGAGTATTTTCCCGTCTTTGGTGTCCGAACTAATATTACGTATTATTCAGCAGTGGCTACTGAACAGTAGGTACTCTTGACGTTACACGCGTCGCAATCAAATGTTGGGGATAAGTAATCAGATATATTCTATATTCTTTCTTAGGAACTATTCCTATGTTCTTCTTCTTCTTTCCCCATATGTACCTATTTTAGATATCGGGTGAGAACTTCAATCCCTCTTGCATCCATTTCTTCCGTTCTTTTTTACTTCCTGTCATTATTTTTCTCCAAACTCAATCGTTTTCCTGTTTCCTGTTTTTATTTTTGCGGTTACCAGTAACAAGGTCTGGGACGTTTTCCTAGATCCCCCCAGAGTAAGGTGTTTGCCATGGTTTTCAGTTACTCCTTGGCCATTAATTTTATATGAGTATATTATATATAATCAATGTCCTTGGCGAATACTGGGAGATAACGAAAGTCGTTCCACGGGCGCATTTAATAATAACTGATAGCTGACCGATTTACAGTAAACTCGCGATTATGTGAACTAATCACATTTCACATAAAGTAGTATTCATATAGTCACGAAGCTACTGTATTATATTTAGTCAGAGTAGGAACATTTCAATTGTTATGGAATCCATATAGTACTTCGAACAGGTAACCTCGTGTAATACCTTTCAGGTAGAGCACGGGATTGGGATGATTTGTAATTATTCAGTTTTTCATAAATAAAGTGTTTCCTTTGTTTGGACCATTCATTTTCTACTTGGCCTCTCCCTTCTTCGTTTAGTTATGCTTCTTGTTTCGATTTATCTTCTTGTGATTCTGACTATCCTAATTCTCGTCACATGTGTTTACTATTGTAGTTGTTTGACTTTTACATTCTCAATTGTTTCTTCTCGTTTTATTTGTCTTCATTTCTAAACCTATCCCATTTCGTTTTTCCGCCATTCTGCTTAGATGTTTCGTCTCTCTTTCAAAGTATCCAGTTCCCATATGCATAGGTTATTATTCGTAATATTACAGCATTACGTATTATGACTTTTACTTCTCTGTCTCTGCAACTCACAAAAACACATGCATTGATTCCACCACAACTTTCGTTTAAATACGGCTAAGAGGCTTTATTATTTGAACGAACGTAAATATTGTTGATTGAAAAGTAAAATTTGGTTAAAGTAAACATACGAATTAAACACCGATTTGTGTTAAATAAAAATACAACTAACTGTCCACTCAATAAAATATGTTGATCCAATAGTTAAATTGATTTTATGTAACACCATAGGCATGTTGGCACTATAAAATATTGTATGCATTTGATGAAAAACAATAATTGTTTGACACTAGTATTATATTATTCATTCTGAATATGTTTTTTATTTAAAGCATTTTTTTATGCATTTCTAATAAATATAACTGTTAATCTAATCAATGAAAATCTTTGGTAATTGCTAGTTCTAATTACCAAAATTTACCAAAGGCGCCGCCCTCCCACAAATTGTCGGAGTTAAGCCTAATCGTAGGTGCGATGGAAGAGAATTTTACTAAAACCGCCACCTTAATGTTCACATAATAGCCCCTATGCCAGGTAAATATTAAATTGCCTCATCTTCATACGAACAAATCTCAACGTCATCGCCATGAGCTTCGCTGAGCGCCATCTTTCGGTCAAGTGATAGTTTTGTAGATAGTACGTTAACTGGTAAGTAACTCTCAGGTAGTTACAAAATGTGACGATTAGTCTGAAAGTAGATGGCGCTCGCAAATTTCTCAGCTATATTTTACAGCTTTTATCGTGGATGATGTGTTGAAAATTTATTGTAGGATTGTTTCTGAAACATTGCAGTATCCAGTTTAAAAATGCGATAAAAAAAGTGAACTATGTATGGATCACCGACAATTTTGTTAAAAAAAATGGTTTTCCACCTCAAAGACCGCTAACAGCAATATGCAATATACTTTAATATAATGTTAATACCAAATGGAGCAAAGATATGTTGTTTTAACATAGCATGCATCCAACACAAAATACTATTTGCTCGAATAATTTTCCTATATCTTTTATGTTGCAAACATTAAAATTTCAACATAAATTTTATGTTGATTTTGCAGTCGATTTTTACAATAACAAACAAAATAAAATCAAAAAAACGTTTTGTTAAATCAATGTATCTATTTTTCCGAGTGTGTCAATTAAAAATCGTATTCCTTTTTCAATAACAATTCATATTCATGTTCAAAACATTATCAGGTATTCTATTTTGCTATACCACAATTTCAAACGGTATCACTTATTACTTTATGCATTCTACCATAAGATTGGCCCATATATATAGTTTACTGTTACCGATCACGCGAACGTGTGATATAACTATAACCATAAAATTTATAGATTCTACTCAGTTCACACAACTTCTCGATAGACGAGCACACCAGTTTAAGATAAACACAAATCTTTCAACTTCCGTTCTCTCTATAAATAAACCTGCTTAGTAAAAGACAATCACTTGCTATCATAAATTATCCTGAATATTTCACGTTTCCTGCACAGCGGAGGAAGTAATACACAATATCAAAATAATCGTTGGCATGATCATGCGATATCCATAAAATTGTGTAATTGTGTATAGACAGCAGACATCTACTTCCCGAACATTAAAACAAGCCGCTATATATCTCGTATTGTTTGGGTGTAGTTACAATACAATCAAAACATATCGTTTACACAGTATCATTAATGAAGCGGATGTCTTAGTATGTGTAATTGTATATATTTAACTAAACAGAGTTCGTACTTTTTTGCTATATTCCGGTATGACTCACTAATCTACATAGATTCTTTAATCTTCAGTGGCTATTTGAAATTGCCTTGAATATTGTGTAGGAAATCCGCCGAGTTGTATCTGAATTGTTTTCAAAAAAACGCCGTTCTCATTCATGCTTATCTTAATCACATAATGACGCTTTTGATTGGTATGTCATTTAAAAAAGATTACCTTAAATTTGCATATTTTTGCAGCACTAGAACTCGCGTAAAATTATTATTACATATACAATTGATTTTTGTTTACTGAAAACATGTAGTAAAAAGAAAATTCAGAAATTCAAAAAAGAAACAATATTTCAAGATTCACAAGAAACATTTCTGGACAAATGACGGTCACAATCCTATGACTACGATGTAAAATAAACGGTAAAATAATTGTACTTGATCGAAAATTCATTATTTTGGCACAAAAATCACAAATACCAACACAACAGTCCAGATTTACAGACAGAGTTCCCGAAAAACATGTGGTCAGTAATTTAAAAACTTACGAGAAATTTTGATGATGATGGACACAAAACCAAATTAAAACCAAAAATTAGCTTTATATCAAATTGACTCTCAATCAGGGGGCTTCCCAAGTAGCACGACGTATTTGTTACCTTAAAGGTTTTCACAACGTAAAAATTACTAGTAGCTGTTACGTTCTAATTACGTAAAATATCCGTAACTAATATCAAAATGGGGAACAAATATTAGGTTTTAATTACGTTATGGCTACGTAGTCATAATCGTGGCGGATAGTAGCTGCTACGTAGCTGGAACGTTCCGAAAAAGTATTTTTTACTTTATATGACTTTGCAATTCATTGTTACTGTTCCTTTTTCTTCTTTATTCCTTTTTATAACACATTCACTCTAACTGTGGTTAGAATGAATAATATAATGGTCCATGTGTACATAAAATAAATGTATCTGTTAGACGACTTATTGAGTCGTGAATTTTGTATCAATGACGACATAAAATTAAAATCGCATATCATTTTACTGCTAAATATTTATGTGATCTTAAAAATACGCTCGCCTCAAATACTATAAAGTTTAATTGATAAAAATGATAAGCGTTAGAAACGCTGTTTTTTTATTCAGCATGCAGGTCAAGAAATGTACATTACTCTGTTCTTATTAACTAAAAATATGAATAATGAAATTGGAAATTTGGATCTGTATTGGGTTAGAATCTTATTTATTTATGTATTGTTCCATGGCAGTTGTATTGTAATGGCGCATCTATTTTGTTTCACTTGGCATTTACGTTTACGTAATCAAAGTAATATACACAAGAAGTGTATAACTCTGAAGTGATATTTACTATATGGTAGCAGTTAATACTATCCTTTATCGTAAATATTACGTGACCTCGTGACCATCCCCTATTAAATCTACTTTAAAGTTGTATATGTTACCATAACGTAATTAAATTCACTTTGAACTAATATAATGGAACTTGAAAGTAACTGAATTCACTTTCAGGTTCCGTATGTAACTTTTAGCTTCTCTATAACCTCAAAGTTGCGTTAACTAGTGATTAACCTATATAGCGACAGCACAATATTAGTGCAACATGTTCAAATTCAATTCAAATTTCTTTCTTGAGACGACAACTCATCTTATAGAGACCAAGTTTATATTAAAGTATGTAACAATATTTAGGTACCCACTAGAGCTTAACGGACGAGATAGAAACCTATTACTTCCGTTTGGAAGATTTGGTAACATCTAAAAATGCATAAAAAATATAAAAAATAGTTAATATGGAAAGAAAACACAATGTTCATTTATTGATTCTAAGTATTTTTACTATTTCCAGTTTATGATTAAGTGTCCAATCCTCGTTCAACTATTGGAAATACACACTTTTATTTCTAGTTCGTATTAAAAGTGGATAGCAGACATTTTAGGGAAGCGGCAAAAATTTAAAAAAAATCTAACATAAGTTTAAACAGTATATTTACGAAAGAGACTGTAAATGAACAAGAAGCTGATAAACTATTAACCAATGTTACAAAAAAAGAATTTCGTTGAAAACTAAATTCTCGCAGCGTAAAAGGATTTATAGCAAAAAATAAAGAGATGAATAGATCAGAGAGTCGAACTTTCTGGTGCTACTGTTGATAGTACAGTCCAAAAAAGTCCATTTACTACAAAACGTTTTGATAGGCCACAAAAACCATTTGATGAATGTAGTTTACGCGAAAAAAAGGTATGATGCAATATCAACGTCAGAATTAAGCTTTTGCAACTGAATCTCGTTTGAGAGAGAGTAGTAATCGTTCGGCTACATGCAGTTGCTCACAGTGAAAATCGTACTGTTGTACTTTAAGCTATATTTTATGACAAAGCACAGTTTTGGAAATAATTAAAACAAGCAATTAATAATTAATGTATTTCTCAACATCATGAGAATAAAATGATCACAGATCAACTCAACTTCCTATCCTTCATAATTGCAAATTAAATAAAAATAAAAACTGTTCCAAAAATAAAGGTCACATTCAAAATCGTACACTTCTGTAAAATTACCAAAACAAGACAAAGTAATAAGTTAATATTTTGTTGAATAACCCCGATTATCAAGTACCGTTTGTAGTCTTCGAGGCATCGACTTTACTAAATCTGTAAGGTACTCCTCATCGATATTTTGCCATTCTTCCTGAAGGACTTGTCTTAATTGTTGCTTATTGGAACTTTCGTGTTTCCTGATGCCGACCTCAAGTTTATGCCATACATGCTCAATCACATTCAAATCTGGTGATTGTGGCGGTGTTTGAATGACTTTTGGGCAATTATTGCCCAAAATGGACATTGTCATTCCTTCGCAATGCCTGATATTTGTACAATAGTACAAATACAACCGCGAGGATTATAAATATATAAATGTGGACTGGATTCAGGCATAAACGGCAATTATTTTGCGCTACGAACGCAATCGGGACCATTGTGCGCTGGCGCAATCATATCTGCTACTGAACCACACAGCAAATATGTTTACACCTAGGCAACCCAAAGCTCTAGCGATATTATTCAGAGCCTACCGACTAATATTCAAATCTACAATTTCCGATTATATGTGCAGTGTGCACATAAGAGTTTCTGGCCGGTGAATATTCTTGAACCATATTTCAAAGTGTTTGAAACCGTAAATTTTATTTTCGAAACTACGACGTCATAAACATTAGTGCTCGAAAAATATTTTCTTTTCACAGTATATTGCAAAAACCTATTGAAATATAATTGCAATTTGCTATAGCGGCAGTATTTGGTTATACGCGGAATTTTCTAACGCGGAAATTGTACATTTCCGGCTGTAGATATTGACAATAGTGGACATAGGTGAAAGTAGCACAACAAGGTGTATCCGTTTCGGAACTTGGGAGCAAGTTTCGCGATTTTCAAGGAAATCTATGGAGTTGCCAATATCCTTGTGTGCAAAACAAATGTAGAAGCATGTTGTGATTGAAGCTTTCGATTTAATTACATACATACTGAGTATACCGGCTCATCTGTCTGGACACATAGCTTTCTTTTTTATAGATATTTTATTAATAAGATTGGAGTGTAGCATTCATTGTATATATTCGCAATTTAACCTATATATTAGATATCATTTGTTTATATCGGAAATACAACTTATGGATAACAAAGCATTTCTGAATCCGAAAAAGTAAAGTTTGTTAGTCTTTATTTCTGCGAATATATGAGAAACTTTCCGTCAACTTGAGACTAAGAAGTCAGAAATACATTTTTTTTCATAAAAACTCGTTTCTTAAATACATATAATACCATTTATCCTTTGTCTTAATTTGAAAGAGAAATATTTGCCGATTCCAATGATACCAAACACACTAAAACTGTTTTTAAAAATATATGCTAAAGTTCTAATTGATCATAACAAGGATGTTGCATATATTATTGCTCCAATTAAATAGTGCAATTTTGGAAATTTTATTATCATATAATCATTTAAGATGTAAAACAAAGGAGTTTATTTTTTATTTTTGTTGTATATCATGTTGTAATGAATGTTTTTGGCAATTGAAAGATTAATAATAGTCGATACATTTTGCAATTATGTAATAGTTTAAATCATGCCCACCAAAGATAAATCCCCAAAACCAATTACTCAAATAACTATCATTATTATGTTTCCCTAGCTTTCAATATTGCTAATTATATCAGTATCAAATATGTTACAATATGTGTATATTACAGTAACTTCATATTTTCTTCTTAACTTAATAATATATTTTAATGAAATAATTTATATTACAATGTAATTCTATCACCGTATCTGTAAAAGTTATGAAAGATAAAAAAATGCAGACAAATTTAGGATAGCTGAAACTACGTCAACATATTTATTTTAGTTATTTATCATATCAATATTTCGGCAATATATCTTTGCCTTCATTTGGGTAGAGTTTATAAACATTGAACTTTCAAAGTTCCGCACCCACAGAAACCTTCGAACCTAGTGCAAAATTGATATGAAAATCGCCAAGATAAATAATACTATTATTTAAACAAACAGAATATAAGAAATTATTTAAATTATTACCAAAGATTCATGATCAAATTCAAAGCAAACAACACAAAACTGATTTACAAACGTTAAATTTCAGGAAAACAGCCACTCTTCCAGGAATGTGCTAACTCCTAGAGAAACGTGAAGCTAAGCTATAATTACTATCTAATTGAATTTTGGTAATGAGGTCAAATCGCAGAGAGAACTAAGAATAGGAATATATGGTCTTAGTACTTCGAAAGCTTGGGAATATACCCGAGTATCTTCCAAGCGAAAATACACGCTAGATGAAAGATACGTCCAGTTCAATATTGACAGGAATGAAGAAGAGGAAATATCGATCATACCACGTTAGATTCCAAGAACTTCTTGACAGGTTAAGCGATCGTATATAAGAAAAAGGAAACCTCTTATCTCAATTTTAAGCTTTCAATTTATTAGTTCCTTCAGCGAAACTATAATGTAACAAATTTAAATCAAATTCATTCTATTTTGAAAAGGAATAAATACTTAGTTAAGTTTAACAAATTAAGTCCAATTCTGTTGTTAAAAATAACAATTAATAAATCCATTAAAACACAATATAAGAGCTTACAAGACATTTGCAAAAGTGTAGTAAGACAATAAACCACGTGAAGAGGTTGAGGTTAGGTTACAATGTGTGAGTACCAACTGAAATAAGCCTATACAAAATTTACAGTTTTATTTTTTAGTTTATTAATGTAATACATTTCAAGAAAGATCCTTTTTGACCAGTATTGTCCTTGGATTAATATTAACGTGTCATCGCAATCACACTGATGATTGTTGTTGAAGATATGCTCTGAAAGAGCGTCTTAGAAGGTTTGTGCGAACAGTCTAGAGTATGTTGTCTAATTCTGCTACTAAATGTTGGCCTGTTTGACAATGTATATCTTGTCACAATTGTGACAAGGGATAGAATAAACTGTATTCGAATTAAGCATCATTGGAGTTTTTGATTTGCCTTTAGTAAAGTTAACCCGCAACCGATGATTTGTTAAAATGAAACGCACTTTTTAAGTTTTCAGTACAGATTAGTTTTTCTTGGTTTTTCTGACACTAACAAAACTACATGATACGGGGCACCAACCTAAATGTTTAGAGCTATAACCAACACAATTTTTATCCCGTAAATATATACGATCCTAAAGAGTCTACCAGACTCCACGTCATCGGTTACGGGTTAAGAAATGTTACTATTAACAATTTTTTCTCTTAAAAATACTATATCTACAATCACGGCGGCAGCTCCGACAATAGTCGAAGTTCTTTTTATGCCATCGTGCGATATATTCCATTTACGAGAAACTTCGATCAGTTTAACAGCCTCCTTAGGGACGTATGCACGTGCCGCCACTGCATTAGAGGCATCTGTTTTACTACAATTCCAGGCAACACTTGGCGCATTACGACAACTTTGTAACTGACTGTAAAAAATGAACGACGGTGAGATTATATTACGATATGTGACACAGATTTGAAGAGATAACGTACACAGTCGTAACGTTTTTCTCTCAATAATAGACCAGCTGAAAATACCATTACAAAGTATTGTAGAATGCGGCATACGTATTCATTAAATTGTATTCCCTCTTGTAACACATGTCGAAGATATGACAGGTAAACGAGAATTTCTCAACCGTTGCGTCATCCTTTCGTTTCTTTATCACCGCTTCATAAATCTCCAATTCTCAAAACTGTTTGTCTGGGATTGACTGCGCAACAATGCTGATATATTGCGTTTGCGTCCAACTATTATCCTCGGTACATACTATCGTGTGTTTGTATGTTTACGTTGGTATTTAAATGGAATTTTTAAAATGAATAGAAAATACACAAATAAAAATGCACTTCCATTCTGAACGGAAATGTAGAGATAAAGATGGTATGCTAAAGGTTCCATTTGTAGAAGTATGGTCGCTATGGGTGACCATAAAATTTGTGATAAGTTGGCACAAGTCAAAGATAAAGTTTAAAGATAGTAAATCACACACAAGCAGACATTTAATATTGAATAGAAATATGACTCATGAATCTTTTAACTTGTTATTCAGATTGATTTATACCACACGGACAGCTACAACTCTTCTTAAAAATTGGCAATAACATAGTAGGTACCTTAAGAAGAGTTGTTTTACTTGTGGTTCTATGCACGCCTTGAAACTAGAACGTATTACTATTTGGGAGTCAGCCGATAATAAAACAATCACTATTAAATTCCTAATGATGTGATTGTACGCATTTCTTAAAACACACATTAACAGATATTAGAAAACCATCTGTCTAATGTAAAGTTGATGAAAAATTTTTAAAGTTGAAAGTTACTCGGTCAGAGATGGAATTTTAAGAACAAACGGGCAGGTTTCATTCTGATAAGACTACGGATGAAGTAATTTAGTTGTTTACATGCCATCGGAGTACCCGGATCTTAAATATGTAGTTAAATGATGTTAATACGCTCAAGGTAATCGTGAACATAAAACGCATACAAATGCAGATTATCGTTCTCCTTATATAGGCTATCTAAATTCAAATACCATCTAGAGGAAAATGAGTACGATAAACATCGAACCCAAACAAAATGAAAAGTATGAGTGGAAATCTGTCGGCATTATTCCAATGTAATTTCTCCTGTGAATATCTTGCCCATATACGGAATTATATGATTAGGACTAAAATACAGCATGCTCTATTAAATACTAATCGCTATTAAATTGCAGAGTAGATATTTTTAAGGTGCAAAGATCTGAGTTAATATTCAATCCAAGGAGGAATATAATTTGAACAAGATTTTAATTCTAGGCAACTTAACATGTTTGAAGGATATGTAATGATAAATAAATAACATTTCTACTCTAAACAATTACATTGATAATCTCTTATATAAGGGTCGTACTACAATATTTATGGTCCCTAACATAATAGATCTTGAAATACAGTCAAACGAAGCGACAATATTGTTTTTTTTTATATATGAGCTTGTTAACAATTATGTTAGGTTAGAATGGAAGTGTCCCCAAAATCTATAATAAATGGGAAAATAAGCTTTGTGTTGTTATTAAATATCTACATTTAAATGTGACACGTTAAATTATTACAATTTGCTTGATTTAACAATATTACGGAGTTAAATCAAAACCAGTAGATGTTGTTATCTTAAGAAAAATGCTTTTGTAACCATTATTTGGCAAGATAGAAATACCAAAGTATTTAAACAGATTATCGGATGATATAATTACGGCTACCGACAAGGGTTATTCCTCACACACTGTTATTGTTTCCTACACCGAGAAAAAAAGATGTGTTGATTCAACCAATAATTGATTCATTCAACAAATTTTTGTATTTAAATATGCTCAAACCACCGGAATGTTCAAATCAATTACGCAGAATTAGTTGTACTAATGTTTTGAATCAATCTACAATTGTGGTTCACGCAAAAATCTTAATGTTGATTTAAAATAAATGTTTGTTCAAATCGGTCGCACATGCATTGAGTTAACTAATTTTGTAGTTCCATTGACGGTTAAAGCAAATAATTGTTTGAATTAACACATATAATTCAACTAAAATATACGTTTTCTTTCAATGAAGTTACTGTTTTGCAATACAATTTAAGTGTGTTGATTTAAACGAAAACTGGTTGAGTGAATGCAAAAAGTTCAAAATAATAATTTTTGTTGTACCGACATTTTCATTTTTCTCAGTGTAACTATAGCAAGGCGTTCGACACAGTAAATCATACTGGGACAAAGCGTTCGATTGGGAAGTAATGTCTCCTCAGTCCTGAGGCAAGGAGTTCCACAGGGATCGGTTCTTAGCCCGTTTTTATACTGTATTTTTATACGTCCGGGATTAACAATGTTGTTAAATCGTCAAAACTATTAATGTATGCAGACGATACTAATATTACTTTATGGCAACAGATTGGCAGCAAGTTGAGAAAAAAATTAACAAAGGTTTATCCAACATAAACGCATTCACCAAATAATAATTCAAAATCCCAAGCGGTGTTACGTGGAAAGACGCAATTAGGGAAGGATATGTCTAAAATCATGAATATCAACATTGGCAATAACAAGAGTCTTCTTTGTAAAAAGGTAAAAAAAATTAGGGTTACTGATGGATAACATCTTTCGTTATACATGTCAAATATCAAAATATACCTGTATAACTTATACCCACTTAAAATTACCTCTAGCGACAAGTATTTACGATTACGCATACAAAAGATGTGTGAATCGTTTGTATTGTCAGAGTTCAATTACTGCCCGTGTATCAATAATTTTACGGCTAGTCGAACTCAAAAAATTCAGAATAGATGTTTACGGTTCAACTATGATAACCGTAAATAGGACAAAATATTTCATAGATTGCGGGATGCGGGTTGGCTGAACATGAGCAATAAGAGAGAGCTGCAATGCCTAAAACTATATAACGAAATATTATTAACAAAGAATCCACCCTGGCTGTATAACAAAATCCGATTCGGATCAGATATGCATAACACTACTACACGTTTTAGACGTCTTATTTCTCCCGCAGTACAGAGAACCGCCGATAGCTTGGGCAGCAGGGCCGAAATTTTGTATTTTTTATTAATTCAATATAAAAAAATAATTTAGTTAAGTTTGTTTTTCTTTTGTTTGCATAGGTATATCTGTTTCAAGTTTGTTTAGGCAATAATTACATAAATTACTACTAAGTTAGAAAGGTTGGATTGGAAAGCAGGAATAAGTCTAGTAACTAAGTATTGAATCCCACCTTGTGACTGTGCTACTTTAAGTTAAAATAATATAACTTAAATTTTGTTTTCTTTCTTCTTTTATTTCGGCACAATAAAGACAGTGTTATTAAATAGACACTATTTTTGTTGGGTTGAATAGCAAAATTATGTTCAGTCAAATGTAGAATTATTTTTCAATCAATAATATTACATTATTACACCTAAGTAAAGAATAAATAATAGCTGTTTACATTAGAGGACGGTGGGTTTTATTTGAAGGAAAATTACAAGAATGGAAGAATTCGAGCGCTGTAAATGACCTAACGCCCGACATTTTTATTAGATTTTTTGACCGAGAAAAATATTTAGAAAACTTTATTAAAAAAAAGCCAATGTAACAACTACTAGTACAAGTTGTAGATTAGTAGACTTGAAGAAAAAAGTAAGTGGAAACGTAGAGAGAACCCAAAATGAGAAGTACATATGTCGTCATCGTAATGTCGACGTAGAATAAAGAAATTAAACTCATCTATGGCGGGGGTAATTTTCTTTTACGATATAAATTTCAATAAATACTTCTGTCAAAGTGACAGGAACACCTCTAAAGCTAGTATAATAGACTCCTCTGATGAGTCCAACGCTCAAAAGTGTAAAAAGTATCTCTAAGACGGGATGTTAAAATACAATGAAAAAATAGCGCTTATGTGACATCACTGATCCCAAGGGGCAGATCACCGCGGTAAAGAAGTCATTTTAATGATCACGGCTCCCAAAAGATGTTAATCCACCAGAGTAATATTTAATAACAGTATCTGTTGTACTTTTTATGCTGAATATCCATTATTGTTGAAATAGGAGTAGTACCATCTTTAGGTCAATTATTATTTTTCACAAAACGCAATTCAGTATAATAACGTACTCATATTTAAAGTTGTTATATAAAACTGCGCATAAGTGAAACATTTTAGGGCGTAGTTTGGTTTGAGAAAAAATCTCTTACTCATCTTACACCAAACCCTAGCACATGGCAACAATTTTAACCATTTAGATACGCTATTATAGAGTTTATATATGTTAAATGAAAATGATCTTTGAAACAATACCATAGAGTACAGTGGGGGAATTATGATACATTTGCTTACTACACTCAAGTTATGTAACATATTTCTCAACTTAAATGCGAATCTAAACTCAACAAATCTTCGGTTGCTTATGCAACTGAAACTACAAGTACTCTATATCTAGCGATATGTAATTCAGAATTGTTTCCCAATCATTTTTAATTAACATTTAAGTGTACTCTATTTTCGGTTGCATAAATAATCAATAATTTATTGGGCTTAGATTCGCATTTAATTTGGAAAGATTGTACACCTGTTCGAAACTGTATTTTTCTATACAACTATGTAGGGATTCTGGTTGAAATTATCGAATGAAATAGAGGTATTGGATGTAAAAGAAAACGATATTTCATTTTTAACAACCACACTGACGGTGTGGATGCAAGACTTTCTGAAATCTTGTAATGCCGTAAATGTACCTAATACAATAAATTTAAATTGTTTGTATACGTTTTTTCCATGCTTCATCTATGCACCGCCAGTATACGCTAAAGCAATAAGAAAAGTGTGATAGTATCATAAAATTAAAATCTAAAATTTTGATTTCACGTGATAAATAAGATCGATGTGGGAAAAACATTTTTAGTCCTGAACAAATTTGCTGAATAAACGATGAGAGTTAAATCGAAAAGAATTATCCATATGGAATCCATGGTTTTGCATATGTTAACTAAAGGCAATTAATTGCGTACCATTTAGCGTACGATCGAATTGGTTACTATGCAAAACAACTATCTTCTGTGTTCCAAATAACATCATCGAGCATTTGGAAGTGTTGAAATGAACATGCTTGCTAAAACAGTGTTTTAAAATATTTAAATCGTCCTGGACCGTCCGAGCTACTTCCAAAATAAAGAAAGAGCAAAGGAATAATTTAACTGTGTATCACCTGCATACATGTCTACAGAATAATTTGCGATATTATTAAATACAAGACATGTATAAATGGAAAACAATAGAGGACTAATTGGCGAACCTTGTGGAACGCCCTTTTCAATGTTGAGTTGCGACGAGACAGCATTGCCAAGTATCGCACACAGTCCCCTCCCGAACAAAAAAAACTCTTTAACAGCAATATAACGTTATTGGACAACGCAATAAAGTGAAGTATTTCCAACAAAATGTTATGATTAGTGGCATCAAAAATCAAAAGCCTTGCTAAAGTCAAGTAAAACAAGAATTGTAAGTCGGCCTTTGTCTGTAGCATTTAAAATATTATCAGTGACATTCAACACCACATATGGATAGAAAATTTTGTTGTAATACTAAACGTTATCACAACTAACAATAAGTTTTCACAGCAGCTGTTTAGAGAAATAAGAACTGGATTTAGGGAAAGGGTTATACCATCAGAATTATATTAAACTAACTGCCATTTTGTTTAACTGGACCTTTATTTGTTTAATAACGTTCACTTTTTTATTGAACCTTTATTGCTCAAAAAACTCATTAACAAACTAATATGGTTACCTTCACTATACGTTTTGCTTGTTAGATTAACCATAATTTTGTTTAACTGACAATAATTTGTTAACAAAATCTATTTTGTTAATTTAATATTTGTCGTTCCCTCTTCGTAGAGAATGGTTTTAATACTACAGTAAATGCCGTCTACAGGTAAGTGTACATACTTACAGTGGTAGGTAATGAAGAATTACTCTCGGGAGCTTCGATGTAATAAAATAACTTCCAAAAACGTAAAAACCGATATTATACATACTTCAATTTTAATTTGTTTTGCCAGTTATTTATTTATTTTTATCGCTGCACAAAAATACGTATGGGATGAAAGTTTAAGTATAAATATAGAAGCGGCGTATTAGTTTAGATGATAACTGCATATCGATATCTTTAATATAAGTAAAAATAAAAAATATATATATAAATATGTATAAAGTCAAATCAGATATAGAAAACAAATTATACTGAGGCAAACGTATTTATTTACTTGTTAAGTGTTAAGTACCATTTTTAACCGTAATAAGTCATGATTACCTTATCTAGTTCTTATAATCTAAAACGTCATTAATACCACCGTATATATGTCTAATTCAATGCACTTATCCACAATCACTCTTCATTCTTTTTTATCCCACATAAATATTCACGATAACATTCCCTTTCAAATAGTTTTCCTCTCGTTCATGAAAATTGCTGGCATACGCTTTGGTACAGAGTGCAGCCTAGATAAAATTCATGCGGTACATACGTTGCACATGCATGTAGATACATGCATGAAATATTCATTGCATTAATAGCAATCCAGTAGATAGGAAATAAACAAGCCAGAAACCGGCGTCATACAGATACCGACAACGTTGGTTGGTGCAGGCACACAGACACTTATATAAATAAAGTAGAAAAGCATAAAGTGCACCGGGGCACGTGTTTCCATTTGCCTCAATCGGGGCGATGCACCGACGTTTTTCTTCGACGACCAAGTAGTATTTCTGCAGCGACGTCAACATATTTTCTGGTTATTTCTCCGCGAAGGATGGATGCAAGGACGCACAAGGTCGAACGTTAAACGCGACGTAAGGGTGCGTCATCGTTCTTGGAATGATTACACATGGGTTATTTACACCTGTTTGGTTAAGATACGATCCCCAGTGTTGCAAAACTTTTACCGTAAAAAACACGTATAATCATAAGAGAGTAGATTGTAACTGCATGAGTACAACAAGACTTGAATATTAATCCAGTATTACACAATTACCACAAAGTGTATACTTAATGAGAAAAAAAACTGTTTGTTTCTTTGTTGTGTAAGTTTTTGCACATGTCACCTCAACAATAATATTTAAATTTCCTTTTGTGAAAAACAATTCGAGAATTAATGTGGGGCTATCGAAATCCAGTTAAATAGTTTTATAAATTGTAAGCTTTAATTAAGGTAAATGTAATTCATAATTCATATAATATCCTCAGAATTAAGTGTGGATATAACAGCACTGTTTATATTTCTGTAGGTGTTTAGCAATTTTTACTAATCTATTGTTCATCATTCTATTTATGTGTCTATTCTACTTTAGTTTTGTGTTAACTCCACTTTTACGTATGTAAGTACCTTCCACGCCACATCTCCTTGCTGTTGTATTGATTTCTTCTTATTCTATCTTGTGTCGTATATTTCAGTGAGCGGTCAAAAAAAGTACAGATATCATTAAACAGAGACGCAATAAGTGCAACTTATTTCGGCATAATACAAGCATAATTAATAATAAATATCATTAAATATATTTTCAACTAGTACGAATACACCTGAAAAGTTAGGAATGCTGTAGGCTGTTCTAGAACGAAGCGCGCCAAATATAAACACGCGTGCGAACGATGACGAGGCAATTTTTATCGGAGAGTTGCATAGCAAAAGCCGAGTATGAGTTACATACGAATGGTAAAAATGAATGTATGTATGTTCTTTGCAGGCCTCTAGTGCCCATGGCTTTGTTGCAAATTCTTCTCCATTCTGCTCTATTCCATACTAGTCTCTTCCAACCTCTGACCCCCACTTCCATCAGATCTGTTTCCACCGCTTTGAGCCATCCCGTTCTTGGTCTTCCCCTCGATCTTCTACCTGATATGCCTTCCTCCAGAACCTGATTTGTTGGTCTCGAGTCTGGTAGCCTGGCGACATGTCACAGCCATCTCATTCTTTGGGCCCTTATCACTTCAACAATTGAGGGTTGTCCATATATTTGCATGAGTTCTTTATTAGTTCTTCGTCTCCACTGGTTATTCTCTCTCACCCCTCCATATATTTTCCTCAATACCCTCCTCTCCCATACTGCCACTGCTTCCGCCTCCCTTTGGTTAATCTTCCATAGTTCACTACCATACATCACCACTGGCCTGACAATTGTTCTGTAGATGTTTACTTTTACTTTCCTCGTTACCCACTTCGATCTAAACATTCTTCCTACCCCTGCTAAACATCTCATTCCTTTTGATATTTTTTCTTGTATTTCCATTCTTTCTTCTGCTTTATTTGTCATGGTCACTCCCAGATAGTTAAATTGCCCAACTTCTTCACATTTGTATCGTGTCCCATCCTCTGCTATGAATTCAAGCGATCCATTTTGTGGGCTTTGGGTTTCACCTAGCTTCATGTATTTCATCTTCTTTTCATTTATTTTCAATCCCTGCTCTTTTGCTCTTTGCTCTATTATTTTTACTACATCCCTTAATTTTTCCTTGTTTCTGGTTAAAATTACTAAATCATCCGCATATGCCAAAATTTGTACCTGTTGGTTGTATATGGTTCGACCTGTTCTCCACTGTTCTCCCACTGTCTCTAATAATCTTATCTAGCGTTACATTGAAGAGCAACGTTGACAGAGGGTCTCCTTGTCTTAGTCCTCTTTTAACTCTCCAACTCTCCGATATATGTCCATTCACCTGCATCTTATAATCTGTCTCCCTTAGCGTCATTTTCACTAGCGTTTCCAACTTTTCCTGAATGCCTAGCTCCTTCAGTGCTTCATATACTTTTGTTCTTTTTATTTTGTCATATGCTTTATATGTGCTAAAAATGAATAGTGGAAATAAATAGTGAATATAAGTAGGGGTAGTATAGATGTATCCTATACATAGATGTACAGATGGATTTACTTTTTATATATTTACGTATATTAAGAAATAATAATTAATTAATTTAGTCCGATGTTTCACCAACAATTAAAGATTTGCAAGATTTGAAAGTTGTTTCTTAAACAGATAAGTGCGATTTAGATATTTTTATTAATATTGAAATAGCAAATTGTCGAACGTCGGATAATTAAGGCACCTTTTATTGGGACTTTTCAATTCACATCCCAAGGTTTTATATGAGCACTATTGCCAAATATATCAAACATTGTTCCAAATGCACAACGTGAACAAGAAGCGCTGCGGTTTAGTAGCCGCCAAAATCTATAACGTATTGTTATTTCTGAAACGAATGAAAAAAAAAACCTTTAAACTTAGATAAATCACATTTATTTTTCCCCCATAACTTCCGATGCCCATTGAAAGTGTTGAATAATATTAGTATAAAAGTTTCCACTAACGTTAGGAACTGCATCAACCTGACAAAATGGCTTTAATAAAACTCAGCAGCAGTCTTCTAACTGTTTGCGCAACGTATTCGCTATTTTTCTAGGTTTAGTCAAATTAAAGTAGGTACAAAAAAATATATTCTCATTTTTTATCTATTTTTATCACACTGACTACGGTCTATTTTATAGAATAGTTTTGACCTTTCTTCTAAGATGGAAAATTTAAAACCAAAGAAAAAAGAACAAGTGTACTGAAGAAAAAATCTAAAATTCAATCAATTTTTTAGTCTACCTGATTTCAACACCTAAATAGATAAAAGATGTCATACTAAATCTAACAGCTTTTGGATAATAAGTTATATATAGCTAGATAGAGTGTCTACTGCTATTTCGACTGTATGTATCAGATATAGGCTGCGTAGTAACGTTATAGCAGGGTTAGGCAAATGTGTGGGAAGATCTAAGCTAGAGCGTTGGCTGTGAACATTTTTTTTTGTCAGATACGTTGTTAGTTCGCCCGTAATAAACAACCATTTTAGTATATGGAACCTATCTGTCAATATTGACTATGACTGCCAGTAATACTGAGTAATACAAATAATTTTATTCCTGCTAAAAGTTTCCATGACAACATAAAAATACGAATATTCTTTATCAGATGTATCTGACAAAAGATGTTGATAGCTAACGCTTTATTTTAATATCTCAAGCTGCACACCTACCAAGTCGTATACCATGGTAATTCTTGCAAAAATCTCTATCCGCAAATGTGAAGAAAAGATACAGGGTGATTCATTAAAAAAAAAACTACTATGACACCATATCTCGAAACATGTAATTGTTGTTGGAAATCAAAGTATGTCACAGATTAGCATGAAAATACTACAAAAAAAAATTCTTAACGTTATCTTTTAATAGAACCCATAATTTAGTCATAAATCAGGTGTTTCCACATTGTTTCCACATTTATGTGTTCATTTCCCAATATTGTGTTGATCAAGCTACCTATAATTTTATTGGTTACATCTGCATACTTTGATAATGTTATACCTATAGTTAGGTATTTCATTTCCATAATTCGTGCTATGATTACACCGTCAACTTTTAGCTTACATGTAATTGCTAATAGGTTTTCTTACTTGCTACTAAGATTTTATTTTTTCACTTGACATGACCTTATTATTTGTGGGTTATTTTTCTCAATTAGTTTCCTTTAGAAGAAGAAGAATTAGCGTTACATTATCTGTATAACAGAATATTTCATTTGGGTGTTCCACCTCGTATTATATTTTCTTTCATTATTGACGCTTTTTATTTTTTCACCCGTTAAGTAAAGATCGACCAAAATGGTTCTCCGACGTAGAAATAACCCTCACTTATCCCCATTCGTGGGCAAGTAATCGGTGTATGCGTGTAATGTAAAACTAGGATATGTTAAGTGTAAAGAACCTAGAACACCGCCAAGCTCTGATAATAAGAGACATAAATCTTCTTCCTGTTCTTAAATTCATTAGACCTATGAATTTACCATTCTAGCTTGTGTTATACCGTTTTCACAAAAAAAAAATCATTTGTTTTTACTATGTCTAAACATTAATGTTTATTAAAACGTATAAGATATAATACTTCCTAATTTTTATTAAATATACTATTTTACTTCTGTTACCGATTTCGGTTTTCAAAAACCTTCATCAGACAGATGAACTACAAAAGAACTACAAGTAGAAATTAAACGTAGTAAAAGACATGTGGTATTTAAAAATTAGGTTATGATAAGTGAAAAGATAGATGTATTCATCTCCCCAAAATATTTAAAAATTACATTATAATAGTCAGAAATGAATATCGCCAGGAAACTACAATTAGTAGAATGCTGTAGAGCCACGGCAGGTTGCCCCTTTTCCAGTGATCCCCACGTCATTAGCGCGCAAAACTACACTAATTTTGAAAAACATAATCATTAGAGACGAAAACAGCTCATCCAGACTAAATTTAATAAAAATTAGGAATTGTAGTACATCTTATAAGTTTTAATTAAATAATAGATAATGTTTCTGTTTGCATGCATAATAATATATTTATAGACCGCCTATATTTCCAAACTTGTTCGAAATAATCGCGAACAATTAACGAGTTACAAATTTAGATGCACAGTGTCACATGTCATCTACATATAAATGCCTCCGACCAACGCAAATAAGCTATGAGGAAAGGTCAAACACATTGTTAAAATCAAGGTTGGAAATTATTCTAAATAGCACATTATACATGCGAACTTAGCCTTTACCTGTATGTATTTCTTTTTCAATTATTAAACGGTAGATATGTATTCATAATAACAAAGATTA
This sequence comes from Protaetia brevitarsis, assembly GCA_004143645.1. Lineage (NCBI taxonomy): Eukaryota > Metazoa > Arthropoda > Insecta > Coleoptera > Scarabaeidae > Protaetia > Protaetia brevitarsis. The sequence goes on along the minus strand of RXPK01000014.1, from coordinate 5,821,706 downwards.
ATATTAATTAATTTGAAGCAAGGACAAGACGTAAACGATGTAAACATATCTGATAAAGAATTGAATTTTTCCTTATGGAAATTTGCGTGAATACAATTAATCGTGGGAAGGCATGAAGGTAGCGTTTTTCATTGTTTTTATTATTATTGATTGCATTATTGATAGACGCTGAATAATTTAGCAAACAAAAATAAAGACATATCTACAGAAGTCATTAATCACTGCCAGCTACTATTTTTTTTTCTTTAGTATAAGCGATTTTCCAGCAATTGACTTTTAATTTGGAAAACAAATACAAAAACTAGAACAAACCAAAAACTCCTCTCCACAACAAGTTCATATGGTTGGAGAAAATAACTTTATGATTGCTGGGTAGTTTATAATGTGGTCATTAAAGCAAATATACGTCTATTAATGTTTGTGTATTAGTAAATGAATGGAAAAGACTTTATACTATTTTTTCTCACCCTGATATACGTAACTCCATACAGTAGCACAGTATGAATAATAGAAGCATTACAGTTCTTGATTATTATGACTATGATGAATCAAACCCTAGCCCAGATATTAAGTTGCATTGCGTTTACAGAAATGATTTAATAAAATATTCCTGATATATGCTTAATAAAAAAATGGAGTGAAACTAAAAAACAACACAATCATTTTCACTAGGCAGACTTAGTTCATAAACACATTGAAACCTATGATCTTACTGCGTTTATAGGGAACACCAAAAACAAAACATAAACTATGTAGAACCGAAAAGTGTGTAAATTAATAAATTTGTCTACGGGGTCAAATAACTTTACTTCAATTTTTTTATTTTCTTGAATTCATTGACTTCAAGTTTTCCAAATTCACAAATGAGTCACAAAAAGTATTATAGCGCGTTTGTCCGCTTTTAATAACCTGTGTTCAAAATCAGGCGACAAATACTCTTTTAATACTGGCTCAATTTTTCCAGGAATATTTTCAGAAACTAATTCTTTTCCAAGCAAATTCCCAATACAGTATGGCTATGCAATTAGTACACACATGTTATACCACAAAATATCGTAAGTGCTCACATGATGGAATGGTTGCTGCCGTATTTTCGTTTGCGGTTTTAAGATAGCATAGATAAAATGTTAAAAAACGCGGTGTAAACCCGAAGGTTAAAGTCAGGCGCAAACCAACGCGCTTCATCGTTTCATTTTGCTCATAATTTAAAATGCTTCACCAACAAAAGTAAAAATTAAATAATAATCAAATAAGAATTAAAAAAAAAACGTTGAAAAGATGACTAACTTCTGAGTCACTTAGAATGAAGTTCACAAAGATCCATGCATTTGACACGTATTTTTTTTAGCGTCCCATATTTGGTGCAAAACATCAATAGATGGGAATTTGTGCGTAAATTTGCGTTTTTATATACACCAAGAATTTAAGCATACAATCATACTGAGAAGTAAAAAACAGAAAATAAAAAAAAATAAAAAATAGTTATTTGTATATCACTAGGCAAGAACCTACAGTTTTGCGAGTATGAGTACGGTTTGTGTACGAATAGTTTCTGACCGTGTGATACACACTATTTTTTAGACCAACGAATCTTAATTTTGAAGTGAAATTAGAAAAGAGTACAAAGAAGACATCAGTTCATCTTAGTAAGGTGGCACAGTAGCTTAATCATAATTTATTTCGCATACGTCATGTCGAATGTAGTATGCCAACCTTTAGTGATATTTTTGCCTGCTACCGACCGCTTTGAAGTAATGCAAAATGAGTGTTTCTGGACGGAGGCACAAAAAAGTAACTGGTTAAGTTATCTCCTGAGGTCGACCTTATGTTTTACTCAGAAACAATTGAATATTTGAAAATTGAAATCCCCTGCTACGGTCCGGGAGAATGTCGAATACTTTGGCCGTTTGTTCTGCAAGAGGAACAAGTTTCGTTTTAGTCGCCAGTGCGCGGAAATAGCGTGGCCGGTAAATGATGTCCTTAATATTGATAAAAATTTGACTATATTTTCAGACACTATTAATAATCTCATTAATAATTCCTTCCCTCTTAGTGAAATTAATACAAAAAACACCCAAAAAGCACTGGCTAACAAGGGCCATTAAAATATCAATTAAAAATAAAAGATTCTTGTTATATATGAGTAAATTTTATAATGAAATATGGTTTAGTAAATATAAAAAATATAAACGTACTTTGAAAATAGTAATTAGTGAATCTAAAAAGAAATTCTAAAGCGAGCGTTTGGAGTCATCTAGTGATTTATCTCAAGAGGCATGGACGGTGGTGCGAGAATTAACCGGTTGTACTGGCCAGTCAACAGCTAAGATTTATGTATCGGAGAATGATCAGATATTGGATGACTCTAAGGTTATTGCTGAACATTTAAATAACTACTTTTCCAACACAGCTGCAAATTTGACTAGTTCTATTATTGTAAATACGGATCCTATGTCATTCCTTAAATTCAATCATGAAAAATCTTTCTTTTTTCGGCCAACAAACACCCAAGAGATCATGACTATAATACGTAAAATTAAAAATAAAAATTCTAAAGGCTACGACGACATCTCCGCGCAAATTTTACTCTTATTACCACCCCAGACGCTACATTTCTGGTCGACTTAATTTATCTTTCGCTCCAAAATTCTATCTTTCCATCGTGTTTAAAGCTTGCCAGAATTACACCAATACATAAGGGTGGAAACAGCCTCGCGTTGTCAGATTACAGACCTGTCTCTGTTCTCCCGATTTTGTGGAAGGTATTCGAGAAGGTTGTTGATTTCAGGGTTAGAAGATTTTTGGAGGCCGAGGGTTTGCTTTCCTGCTATCAGTACGGCTTTAGGCCGGGAGTGTTAACCAGTGATGCCCTTTATAATTTTCTGTTTCACATTTTCGAAACTATTAACCAAAATCAAATGACAGCCACCGTATTTTGCGATCTATCAAAAGCATTTGATTGTGTTCCTCATTCACTTCTACTTAACAAACTTGAAAGGTATGGCTTTAGGGGCAAGGTTAACGACTGGTTCCATTCATACTTGACTGATCGTCGCCAATTTCTGCGGTTGCGAGTTGACAATGACAATGTTGATTCAACAGTTGGCCGAGTCGGGTGGTGTGCCGCAGGGCTCAGTGTTTGGACCGACGTTATTTCTAATATTTATTAATGACCTGCCACATGTAGCCCACCAATCACACAGGGTTCTTTTCGCCGATGATACATCCCTTACGTGGCACGCTTCCAATCATGATGACCTTGAAAGACCAATCAACGCCGACATTTCCAGGATTTGTGAATGGTTTAATGCTAATGAGATTACTCTTAACACAAGCAAAACCAAATTGTTACTGAACAGACAACAAACCAACCTTAACATTGTTATTAATAACAGTCTTTTATCCCCTGCTACTGCTGTTAGATTTTTAGGTGTTACTGTGGATACCGGCCTGGGGTGGGCCGAGCACATTCAGATGTTGTCGAAGGGCTTGTCATCAGCCTGTTATGCTGTAAGAATTATAAGGCTAAATCTTGGGGAGCGTGCTGCGAGAGGGGTTTATTTTGCGCTATTTGAGTCGCGCATGAGATATTGTGTTTCTTGTTGGGGCTTCACCCCTACAACGAATTTATTCGAAATTTTGAAATTACAAAAACCAGCTTTAGTATATTAGTGAAGAGGACAACAGAGCCCATTGTCGTCCGTTGTTTATTTCCCAAAAAATTTTGACTTTATACTCACTAATTATCTATGAGTGGGTGAGTATATGATGTATAAATATAGAACCAGATATACCTATCGAACTGACATTAATTCTTACAATACTCGTAACTGTAATAGTATTAATCTTCCGGAAACTGGTACCTCTCTCTGCAAAAATTCTCTGTACTTCATGGGCTTCTCTTTTTTCAATAAATTACCTTCGTTTATATTAAGTTCATTATTCGTTAATTTAACTACATTTCGACGCAAATTGAAGATGATATTGCTAAAACAACCTTTTTATTCATTTGACGAATTTAGTAATCATAAATTTTGACCTGTCTCCTCATAGTGAACGTGCTTATTGTTTTATTTTTGTTTATTATGTTTTTTTATATGTTTATGTAATGTCAGACAACATGCCCTTGTTTATTGGCAATGAATCTATCTATCTATCTATCTATCTATCTTGTGTTTTATTAATGGAGTACCCTTTATTCACCTCTTTTGAATTCTTCTCCCGGATGAGTTTTTAATAATTTTATGATGAAACAAAAATTTGCTAAAATAGCACACATTTTTAATCAGGTAATTTTTTTCTCTGGTTCTAAATATTTTTGAAAAAAAAAACCTTCATTCAATGGTTTTTGAAGAAAAGTAACATGAATGTATAATGTTATCGCAATAAAGTCATTTATTATTAATTTGCAAAAGCACGATTTTTCAGGACTGGCGGTTTTATACTAGTATTTAAATTTTGCGGAATGCTTATAACCTATTTCATTTCCTTAGAAACCATCCAAAAGACAAAGCAATAGTAGAATAGCCAGCACATTTAAGCAAAGCTTAAACAGCTCCAGGAGCAGCTGAAGGAATTCTTGTAACAGCTGACGCAGCTCCTTGAACAAGCCCTTATGGGATATTGCGCTAGAACTGTGGCTATTCCACTAGCAATTATAGAATCACTTGAGATTTTCGAGTTTAATCACAAAATTAAACATCCTTTCAGTTCATAATTGTTTGCTACAATTGATATTCATTTCAATTTCAGGCACTTCCGGCCGTAAAAAAAATGCAACACCTTAAATACTCAATCAATGACTCTTCCTTGATTAATTTAATAAGAGAAAACAAACACATTTTTTTGGTCTTCGAACTATCCGAAAACCGCTTCATACTTTAACGTTCTTCAACCAACCGACTTATTGATCAACCAACTCATCATTTTACAATTTCGTTACGCAAACTTTTCGCAGAAAAATCAAGGACGCATAAGGTCACCGAACATGAGAAACCGCACACGGCGGCCAACGCACACAGACATATAAAATCTCACAGACAGAGCAGGTCACTTACATCTCTAAACTTGGGCCTGACGAGACTGGTCGTGGAACCGGGATCCCTTCCAGTGATGTCGGTCTGCGAGCCGACGTGCGTGCCGCCAGAACTCGACCTGATGGTACAATATTCGGAAGACTTGTCCTCGTTGGCGGTGTAGATGTGGCCCAGGGGCACGCCGTTGCCGTTTAAGGGCCGCGTACTGGACATCGTGCTGAAATTACTGGAGAAGGGATCGCCATTCTGCGGGATGTAGCCTAGATTGTCGTAGGCGATTATCGCCGAATCTTCCGATACTGGGACGTTGTTGTAGGCGTCGATCGCCTGTTTGGAGGGAGCGAGGGCTGTGGATTTCCATCGTACCGTGACGTCAGGGTACAAGATTAGCTTCTGTGGTATCTGAAATCAGGCAAAGGAAACAAATTAATGCAGATTCACATCGAGAGATTTAATTAGATTGGCAGCAATATTAACAAACAAATATTGGCTAAAAGGCTACCGTAAATGTATAGTTAAGGTTACTAGAAGCTTCGATGTTTAATCTTGATGCAGGTTTCAATTTTCTTTTACCAAAAAAAGTATTATAGAGTAAAAACGTTGAATAAAGCAACCACAAATATCTAAAATGCAAAAAAATTTTTGCTATTACCTAAGATTCGTTAGTAACACTCTGCCAGACGCGTATACAAGGGGAGAGTAATTGGGGTAATTATGCCCCCATAAGCCATACATAATTATTATATAAATTTTACATCTAAATTTATATTACAATTATGTTCCGCTGGATCATTCCAACAATCAAACCTTTTTGCAATCGACAATATTTCTATGGCACGCAGAAAGGCTACTATAATGTAACACTTTATGAAAGTTATGAGATTTTGAAACTCGTAATCTTCCGAAGATTTTTGATAATTTATCAATTTTAAATCTAGAAATATGTTTTAATTCGAACAAAAAATTTTAACATAATTTAAGATAAACCGTTATATTTGCGTTAATGCGTCAATTAATTGAATGCAGAAAAGTATATAAATATAATTCATTGGCATCTTTTTTGCATTTTAATCAATTATTGACGCATCCGCCAAAATTATGTCAATGTTATATTCCAAATTTGTGTTCATATTAGGACATATTTGTAGCCCTGAAATTAACAAATTGGAAAAAGAAATCTTCGAAAAAAATTAATCAAAGCTTATAACTATCATGCAGTATCATTCACATCATGTAAATAAATACCTAAAATTCCATTATGACAACAAAAAATAAATAGATGTAATCAACAAGATATTTTATAAACCAAGAAACAAAACGTGAAAAGACAACCGCACACCTCACCTCAAAAAGAATCTGAATACCCATATAAATGGGCCCATATAAAATACAATTATTTGAAACACAAAATATTATTTGTATTTTATATTTGAAGTAATTTTTGTTATGTATTTTGTATCATGTATTTCAAATATATTTTTGAAGTATTTTGTGTATTTTGAAATACACACTTACTTTATTTACTGTCATATGAGCGTCATGATGTCATAGTAGGGGAGGGTGGGGCAAGATGAGAACATTAAGCTTTAGAATACTGCATCAGGATTGCAAATTGATATACAAGGTTCTAAGTACGCCTGTTGTAATCTTTAAACATTTATCTGCTGATGGATGAATTTACAATTTTTCGATGGGTACTCTTGATGTTGTGAGAAAATTTTGAAAAGAAATGTGTAAATACCATGGGTCGTATCATAAATCTAGGTAATAGCTAAAAAAAATAGATTCTTAAAATATTCTTAAAAACATGCAGGAACAAAGCTTAAACTCGTTAAAGCTTCACTTAAAATAAAAAAATACAATCTCATCCACGTTATTCGCACAGCCTCCATGTACCCAACCTCGCCATCCATGGCATTGTATCAATACTTCCCCTTACAATACTAACATTGAGCGTAGTTGTAAATAATTGACTTATGCTTCCGATACTGGCCGTTGAACTCACCATCAAAATAATAACCAAATTCTAGAAATTGCAAAGTTCACGCACAAATAGCAATAACTTTCTTATTACGACTAGTAAAGTTTTCTACATTACAACAAACATAAAACAGCACTTGTCAATATTAGGACTGCTATTATTTGACAGCTGCTTACTGCCGTTTTGTAGATAAGACGATGTCCCCATCATGCCTCGTGGCCCCATCTTGCCCCCTCCCCTACATAGTTACCATAACTTACGCATAAGTAACGCATGCCAACATCGCGGTATTATCACTAGGATTGCCACCCGTCCTCGTTTTGAGACTGTGTCCTCTTCTCCTTCTTTGCAAAGAAAATCCTCACAAGGGCTCATTTATATAAAAAACAGGTGATTACATGAGGGATACGAATAGGATACATATAAAAAAAGGTCCTAATACTGAATGAATGAGGAATGATTTATCATTTGCTATGCCACTAATTTAGTAATTTTAGCCTGTTTTCTAATACCCCAAGTTTGTCCTCGCCGAATACATATAAAAGGTGGCAACCCCCAATTATATATCATATCGTGCGAACGATGTTTATTTGGGTTTATGGATTTGATTTTCGAGAGATGGTACCTATATGTTGTGATCATTGGATGAGTGAAATTTTTTGGATTGACGTTGAATTTACGCAAATTCGGCAAATTCATGTTTTATATTGAAACTGTCGTGCGCTCATTCGGAGAAACTAAATTAATTTAATTAGTTGTTCTACATGTTTTTGTTAGTCAAACGGTAAAATAATTGTGAAAGTGATTGAAGTTCTATTTCCGTATTATTTAAATTTGTTTTGTACTATTATATACTTAAAGAGTTAATAGGTTTGTATATGCCTTAGGTTGTGCTTATGTAAACTTATTAGCACACAGTTATTACTTTTTATTTTCACTATCTCGATTCCAAATTTTAATTCATTATTGATTATTTACGGTTATTAATAGTACCATAAATAATTAAAAAATTCCTCTATTCCTGTTTATACTAAACTTCCACAGTTAAGTCATTTGGTTTTCCTTTTTTGTTATATACAGTGTGACGCATTTGAAATGGGAACACGTCTTGTAGAATCTATATTTGACATTAAAATAAGAAGTCAGAAGTTAACCTCAACAGTTAACTCAGCCGTTTACCCCCTTCAAATATTTTTTGTAAACATAATGTATATACCAAATTCTTTGGAAAATTCTTTTATAAAGAAAATACCTTAAAACGAATGGACCAGTACTCTTAAAATTTATCAGGGGAAATAGGAAACCTCTTAAAAAGAAATAAATATGAAAAAGGTCGGATCAAACCAACGATGGATGTAACAAAGATTTCACTAAGTAGATTTAGTTAAAAATAAAAAAAAAAGAAAAATACGATTGCCCGCAGAGAGAAGGTTATGAAATTCTATCATACTAATTTGGAATTTTGGAATAACAAAAAGGCCAACCAAAGATTTGTTATTTATCCTGAAAAGGTCAACACTACAAAGCTATGATATGGAAGGAATAAAAATAAATAAAATCCAGTTCATGGAACCTCTCATATCTTTCATGCTCAGTTTCCGCTCCAGCGTATCATTTCAGGATGAGTTTTTATATATATAATAATAGAAGTTCTCTTTCCATTATAAACCATTTTTATTACTAAGTTACCCATCCGATCGTATTGTTTTAATCCCTTTTCAAATGTGCTCGCCACAGAAATCACACCTATAAATAATACGTACGAAATGGATTTCGTGACCTTTCAATCTATTTAAAAAATTAAAAACGAACAATAAAAAACATTCAACACGACAGTTTATTTTACGCAGCCTGTAGTTTCACACACAAAGGTTTGGAACAGCAGATCTGTTCTACTAAACTACTACAGGTGAGCGCCAGTGAATTGAAATCTTTAATTCCACAAAAAAAATATCATTTTCAAGCAATAATGAATTATAAAAGAAATTAATATTGTTTTAATGTTCAAATAAACATTCCTATTGATAAGTAACCTTACTAATATAAGAATTTCGACGCACATTCCTTGTGTAGATGTTAGTGACCTCAATAATATTTTGCACGTAATTTCTCTGGATTTGATGGACACTTTGTTGACGTATCCGTAAATGGAATTAATTAAGTGAATCGTGTACCAATGAAATACGAATAGGGAAATACGAGCTATTGATTGGAACAAAATTTTGACATAAACAAGGGAATTAAAACTTAAACCTACTCGCGATTGCGCAGGCACAGATTTCAAAAATTATTTTTACCTGTAATTATATGCGATAGTTAGTTAGCTAGTTAGTTTAGTTAGGAGACAACCATCCGCATGGTTCGATTAATCCTCCCGTCCACTGCGACTACTAGGGTCTATTATAGAGTCGATGTTATCTTACAGAGTTCATCCAACAAGTTTGGATAGCTCAATATCTTGCTGAATGAGATTATTTCCAGGTCTTCTAGGGAAGGGTCAGCCTTTCCAAAGGTTACGTACCTTATTCTTGTAGTAGCTGACCGTGGCAGAAAATGTGCTCAACTATCTCCTGATCTTCTAAACATAGTCGGCATTCAGTCTCATCAGAGAGCCCGATTCTGTGTAGCTGCTTTCTGAGTTTACAGTGGCCTGTAAAGACAGAGACAATCTTGACATTTTTACGATTAAGTTCTAGGAATTCCTTGGTTTTGGCATGACTAGGCGTAATAATTTCGCATGCACCAAACCAGGGCAGTTGTTCCAGTATTGCAGCACTTTCTGGTTTACCCAGAATTTGATTTGCTGGTTAGTTATCGTAGGTACAATGCCAATAGTAGATTCTGGTTCCTGAAATTGCTCCACAGCATCCTTTTTTAGCAAGGATGTTTGCTCCCTCATTTCCAAAGATAAGTGAGTGCCCAGGTCCCCAGATTAGGGATAGATTATTAGTCATCCTCAATGTGTTTAGGGTGTGTTTACAGCTCCAAATTAATTTAGAGTTGCATTTATGCGCCTTAGTGCTTTTAGCACCGCCTGACCGTCACTGATGATTTTTATTCATTGGTGCGTGAAGTTTTTATCCAAAATCTCTCTCACACACATCACAGTGGCGTAGATTTCAGCCTGAAAGATCGCTGTGTTTTGTGCAAGGTTGTAATATCTTTGGACTCTTGGACTGCGACAAAATATTCCTGCACCCGCACCCTGCTCGGTTTTAGAACCGCCCGTAAACCAGCAGGTGTCCGCCTGCGTCCAGTGCTCTTTCGTTGCATCTCCATTCCATTTATTTGGAAAGGAGGTAGTGAAGTATGCATCGATCATTGGTCAAGTACACATCATGTCCGAGCAGCAATTCCAGCAGCTTGTTGGCCACACAGACATGAGTATGTGGCGATTGATTCGCTATTTGCCATAAGCAAAATGCAGTTAGTCTGACCTCTCTTTCCACAACAATGCTTGGGGGTGGTAGGGACAGAAGAGCTTCTAGTGCGAATAACGGGGAAGAAGACATCATATGGGATAAAAAGCTTATTCCTATTTCATTTGCACTCTGGACAATTACTTTATTTTCGCCCACAATCGTCAGAACGATAGAAAGAAAATAAAGTGAGAAACAAAAAGGTTATTGACGTGGAAAACGGTTATTAAAGAGAAAGCAAGATATGAAAAGAGTATGGTAAGAATACACTTAACCCTTCAAAACCCTTTACCACAAAATTATATCTGTACCGCATGTGCCTTTCAGTAGCTAAGCTAGGTGCACCACATTGCCATTATCTCCCTATTCCTAGATTAGTTTTCAATTTGAATAGGGGAAAAACAAGGAAAATAGTCATTTTTGGCACATATTTGTAAATATTTCTAGAATGGTTACTCCTACGGGCTCGGCGATGCCGGCATTCATCATCAGCAATAAAAATGAACTATGCGTTGAGAGATTCAAATAACTATAAACATACTGAAATTATTACTGAATAATAAAAAGCAATACATGTTTGTTATTCTTGAATAAAAATAAATCTTTATTATTATTCTAAACACTGTCTTTTAGTTACAGACAATAAACCAAACTGGGCTATATACATACATATTTATACCAAAATTAGCATTGGCCTAGAATTAAAAGCAACGGTATTATAGCTACAGAATCGTTATGATAACATTATCTTCCGAATTAAACCGGACTTAATACATAAATACCTATGCGTATATACAAGGCACTATTTTTATTACAAAGATATCGGACAAATATTTACATCACAGCTTCTCTCATAGGACAATAATAAAAATGATAAGCGCATGTTTCTCAAATCCATGAGATAAGACAACGAAAATACTACCGAGTGTAATCTGAACGTAAGCGCTGGCCCCATACGGATGTAAAATGATTCACGGACTCTGATATCATCCAAGAAAAGCGAAAGGCTCTAAACAAAAGTTAGAATCCGCACTAATCCGATAGCGACCGTGTTGGTCTCTTCTCCAAAACAAGAACAAGTTTTACGCGTCATAGTCTAGGTATCTATCTGTCTGCGTATTATATCATTCCGTAGTAGAAATTGATTTCTTGCGGGCGGGAAATTCTTTTCGAGGTCATCGCTAGTCACGTTTAATTCTAGAGAGTCCTGATGAATATAATGAAAGAAATTTAATCTTAACTCGATTTGAATTAATCTTTGTTGTTACACCTCGAGATTAGTAATTTTAGTTCCTTCATCTTAAAATTAAAAGGTTTTCTAGAAACCGTTATCATACTTAAATGCGTATATATACTGCGGCAAGTATACAGGTGCCTAATCGAATAGCAATTTAATGTGTATTAGCACCAGTTTGTTTTACATCAATTTATGCGTTTTAATCAAAAAAAGAAGAATTCTAATTAAATGTGTCTTACGTTCAATATTTAAAAAATTTGGTGCAACTGGATCCGATAAGGATGATACTTATTATATTATTTTATTATTTAATATAATAATATATTATATACTTATATTATTATATTAGTCATTCTACTTATTTCGCGCACACTGGATTCTGCATTTTCTTGTACTACTAACAATACTTGGAACTGATTTTCATCCGTAAGTACGGAGTTATTGCGGTTCCGTTTTGTACGAGCTACGGATCCAGTACTTACAAATCTACCTAGTAGCGACAGAAATGCTCTCCTACCTGGATGCCTTCTACATGGATAACACTGTGCGTAAACTCTTGACGCTTAACAAAGCGCTTCTGTTACATTCACCAAGAACGAAAGCCATATCTACTAATTCTTGTCGAGTAAGCGACATCTTTAATTGTTACAGCAATGATAATAATACAAAACGGGAAAATATTCAGAAAATCAGAAAATATTCAGAAGAATTATTATAACCGCTTGCCATGCTTAAAAATGTTTTAATATTATTATAAACAAACAGAAATGTTGGATATTTTTTTAATAATACACAACTGAACTAATTACTAATAGTAGAGAAATTAAATACGGGTCAGGTTATTCATTTCTTTTGGGGTAGCTTTGCATATGTAGCATCTTGATGCTGATGATGTATTTGTTATGGCTTTTTCTTTTCCATCAAGCATTGTAAAATGTAATCCATAAGTCATTCCAATGCGACATTCTAGAAGCATTATTTCTGTTATGTGAAGTTGCCGAATTTGATCGTTCACTGCTTTAACTTCCGCATTAGCTTTCTCAATAGTTTCTTTCGCATACTCTAATTTTATAGGTCGGCAATATCGTGTAGATGCTGGTCGGGGATTTTTCCGTAATGCATGTGTTGCGTCTGCTGTTAATCTCATTTCTGGTGAGACAGTAGATATCATGAATAAATTCGCATCTGTTATGCCAATATCGCTGCTAAAACTCTGTTTGTATTCACTCTGCTCTGAAGCGCCATCATAACCCCATTTACTAATCAGTGTAAACATTTTTTTCAGCAATTTTATCGATATCATCTAATTTGCCAAGTAAAAGTCGTTCAGTAGTGTGGTTTAAAAGATCTTGTAATGATACATTTGCACCACTTTCTGTGATTTCTATGTCAGAAGCACTGGAAATATAGCCAAAGAATGAGCTAAAACATGCATTGCAAAATAATTTAAAAACATTTTATCAAATTAGAAAAAAACGATTTTCTTTTGTAGTACGAAAGAAAGGCAATATATCTCCACTAAATCTACATTTCCGTTTAAGGATTACAGTATATCTAAAAAAAATACCATATAGACATTCTTAGAATAAGTATGGCTTTTATTTCCAATACATAAATACCTTCGTGAGCAGATAAGTGAAATAAAAAAAAAACATGCTTCTAAAAACTAAAACTTAAAAAATTCAAAATCAATAAACCAAGATACCTACACTGTTGAAAATATTACGGTGTTGGCGTTAATTTTGCGCTAGTCAAATAGTTTAGTGTTGATTTTTCCAAACTTTGCCAGACGAGTTGACTACGCGTATTTAATAGAACAGAAATGACTAGAATTTCGTGTGAATTCTTTGTTCAGATATGAGGATTGACTATTTTTCTAGACATTCAGAAGCGTCAACCAATCAGAATTTTTCCCTCGGATAGAAATATAGAAACCCCACCTATTCCAATACAGTATTGCATTATACGCACCACCTGCATTACACGTGTATCTGTTTTCGTGTTTGATTCTCCGTATTAACATATCCAAACAAACCACCAAATGTGACTGACTTGCAAAGTGTAACCTCGTGTTATTAAACGTTAATTCAGTGGGCATAAAAAATTTCAACATCTTAAAGATGTATTGGGAACATCTATTTACGCAATTAGTTTAGACTTGAATCAAATAGCATAAACATTCACTTAATTTTATAATGGTTCTCAAAAAAATCATTTTAAAATTGTACGTTAGTTGAAACCAAAACTTGTGAATGAGTGGTTTTGCATATTTATAATTGAAAAAACGTCTTAAAAGAGAGAATATTATAGCACTAGGAAATAGGAATTGCATATTAAAAAGACGTGTGTTTAGAAAATGGTGTTAAAACACCCAATAGATCGCTTCATTTAGTTAAACAGCTAGTAAATTTGTCTAGTCTAGATCAAATAAAATGTGACTAGAAGTATTTTATAATTCCACGTGTCAGTTGGACAAAATAACCCCTTAGCAATAGACAATACTTGACTATCTTTGCTCGTCAAATTTAAACTTCTATAGTTCTCGACAAAATAACACGAAAAGAGTGTGGACCTCTCCTGACTATTAAATTAGTCAAAAAAGTGTTAAAATTTTCAACAGTGTATATACAAGTACACACATTCAAATTGACATAAACATACATAAATATAAATGTAGCTATAGATATATCTAGATACATTACCGGCTGCATAATACAATGGCGAATGCTAACTTTATTAGACATGCTCGCAATTAAATGTGATTTTCTCGGAGAGGAGCAAAAAGGAGCAGCTGATTCTTTTTGGACATTATACTAGAGGCATTAGAGGTAATGTACATGTAAAAATCAGCTTGTCGATAATTGCCGATGACCACTAAAAGTCTACCTGAATGTATAAATGTAGTATTTAGAAAACTGTTGATAAAATCAAGCATTTTACAAATTAAATCAATTTTTTTTTAGCAGTCACATAAACTATAAGGATCATAGAACATACTCCAGAAGTTATATTCATTTTAGATGGCAACTTATTAAAATACAGCATTGTTAATTCTAACAAAAATATGTGGTTATTTCAGGATTTTTATATGCCAACTTATTTGTTTCAAATGGTCCTATTGTGTTCTGTTGGCCACTTTCTAAGCATGCTAGTATTATTGCTGCCAATTCCAAGCCTGGTGAAATGCGAGGGGAAGGTGGCCGGCGCTTCGCAATACATATCTATCGTGAGAAACTGAAAAATCGCATGAGTATCATTGTGTCTATCTCCAAAACCGTTGGAGATAGACACAATGATACTCATATAAAATGGAAAGAAAATTAAATTTTACAGCCATTTATGTAAAAATTGCTATACCGTTCAATTTAAAAAAATCAAGTTATCCATGATTTTAAAGTTCGAAAATTACAGATCCATATTTAATAACGCTGTAATTTAAATGCAACGTTTCATGGTCAAGCGAAAACTGAAAACCGCATCTTTCTAACTTTCGTATTTTCTGAGGTATTTCCAAATACCAAATACACTGCAAATGTCATTTTTTTCGAAAAATTCGGAAACGGTACAACTTAGCCCCAATGTATCCCTAACGTATTGTTGTTTAAATTGAACAAGAAATCCAAAAGTGCAATAATATACAGGGTGTTCCATTTAAAATAATAAAGTTAGTATCTACTTCCGATACAAGCGGAAGTCCGCTATTACTGAAACTAATTTTAATATGAATATGATTCCAGGCAACATTTATTTTAAACACTTTTTCAAAAAGACAATAATAAATCGGCTATGGACTGTTGCATCTTAGGCTGGACACCCGGAATGTACACATTCATTTTGCATTAGATAAGTATTTCTTAAATCTTAGTGATTTTTGCACCAGATACGAGGTTTCGGATAGCGGATCCAGGTCTAGATTCGGACTAGTTAAAATATAAAATCAGCATTATCTAATTTGTAATTAGTAGATAGGTGTTATAACTAAAACCAAAACTACAATAAAAACATTAATAAAATTAAACAAATGCTTAATACAAGTGCCTACGCTAGTTCACTCATTAATGAATATATTACGAAACGATTATATATCATTCAGAATCAAATAATTACAAGACATGATAATCAAAATCAAAATCAACAAAAAAACTTATGTAGCAATTAATTATACTCCTAATCTAACAAAAACCTAACACGCAAACCCAACCTAAATATAGTTTTTTAAGCAAATAAAAAATAGAACATTTAAATAAAACATATGTCGTTTATAAAATTATAAAAAATTACAGGTACTGGTGCTGTTATCCTAATCCGGAAAATTTAAAAAGTGAAAATTCAATTAATATAAAAAAAATAAAATGAATGTTCTAAACAAAAAAAATAATAATAAAGGGACAATCAATCATAGAGAGGATATTAATACATTAATTACAATTTATCATAATTTAATCAAATAATCCAATTGCCTATCATCTTACCAACATAAATAATTTCCAATTTATATAATTAATTATGATTTTCAAAAGGATTAATGTTTTAGCAATTCAATAGGCATATGTAGCAATTGTAATTTTTTTTATCAGTCAGTAATTACTATAAATAAGTAATAGTTCTAGTGCAAGAAGAATATACTTAAAAGTATTTAACCAAAAACAACTGTTGCTTGGTTTATATGTATTAATTGTTTCTAAATTTGTTAACACAATATCAAAATAATATATACATAGGAATAAATCGCCTATAACAATTTGCTGCTAATCAAAATATTCATTTAATTCTAACTATTTTAATCGATTTTGTTGAAGAGAGTTTTAAGCGCGTCAATAATTTACTATTATTTATATTATTATTAGAAATTTCTGAAGAAGTTGAAAATGATCAACGAAACATAGTAAATTAAGACAGAAGTTGGAAAAGAAGTCAAATTAAAGATGTACTTACGACCTTAAACCTAATATAAAAAAAATAACAAGCAGTTATGTAGAATATAAGTTAGTGTTTGCGCTGTTTCTATCGTCTGTTGGAATGTTTGAATTCGACTTTATTTCTACTGGTGTCATCAAGGCAACCCTGATAAAGACTGTGGTTTTTTAATTTGATAGTAGACCATAGAAATGTATATACAGTGGAACCTCGTTGAATCGGACCCCGTGAACCCGGATCTTTGGATAATCCGCATCAACTTTGATGCATAATTTTTTTCTAGAAGTGCGCGTTGTTTTCAAATAATGGTGTGTATTTGTTTAAATGAATTTAAAAATATAATTCTTCGGTATGTTTTGTGTACTGTGTACTGTCTTATTTTATTTTTTTACCCTAGTGTCCGTGTAACTCGGATTTTCGTTAACCCAGATCGACTCTGATCTCAATTGATCCGGGTTAATGAGGCACTGTAGTTACCTCTCATTTGAGTCAAAAAAGAATGAAAATAAGATTTCTATCAGTAAACAAAATTATTGTGATTGTGCGTTAGATATAAAATTCGGCATACCTTCTTCAATCCGTATGCTGTCGCTGTCTAACGACAAGAAGTCACTGTTATTCCCTACGTTTATCTAACTACTACAAAATGCTACCCTCATATCGATCTTTTCAGTTTTAATCAATTCAATGAAGTCCTCATTGGTACTACTGCGAGGCGAGAGGAACGAATCGCTAGACATGCGTAATTCACTTCAAGCGAAGCCGGTGTTCGATTCATTTCGTTCAGGATATTTATAGTAAAACAATTTGACGGTAGCAATTCAGCAGCAGTTATATACACGATTTACTTGCAGTAAATTATCCCGAAAGATTAATTCCTAGCGTGACTACTATTCGTAACAGGGTCCGACGTTTTGAAACAATATTTACGTTAATAAATAACAAAAATAAAAATGTCAATGATATTGAAATTTAAGTTTGTGCATTAGTGAAATTAAATACTAGTATGACATCTAAAAAAATCTAATATTAGTGCAACAACTGCTTTAACCTTTTACATAAGAATAAATATCGGTCGTACAAGATTAACACATACTTTTACCCAACGATAATTACCGTCGCATGGAATTTTATGAATCAATGATTAATACCTAAATATCCCGAATAAGAATATTATTTTTTTAATAATATTAGACTATTTGCCGACTAATAGGCACTTGATGTACTATTGGTTTTTTAGAATCTATGTTTGTTATTTTATTTGATTATTGGCTTTTGAAACTCCTTATTGTTTATAAGCTCTGTAACTGAAATTGTAGTTTAGATTATTTGATGCTTCAATATAAAAATAAGCATGAATAGAAACGAAGCATAAATATATTTTAATTATCAGATGAGTATTGTCTTATTATTTCCCTTTTCGCTAATACAAATGTAATGTTAGATTTTGTATGAAGGAAAATACTACGAGCAGAAGACACGAACAGCAATGGGAAGCCTTTATCACCAGTAATAGCCAACTTTTTATGGAAGCATTTGAAGAAGAAGCCCTAAGTTTCCAGCGATATGAAACCCAGTGTTGGCTGCGATATGTCGACGATACTTTTGTAATATGGCAACACGGAGAAGAAAAACTACAACAGTTCTTGGAACACATAAACTCGCAGCACCCAGCCATAAAGTTTACCATGGAGAAAGAACAAAATGGAAATCTCCCTTTCCTGGATGTTATGGTTAAGAAAACAAAAGAGGGAATGCTACAGCACGCAGTATTTAGAAAGAAGACGCACACCGATAGATATCTGCATGCAAGATCTCACCATCATCCGATGCAGAAAGAGACATTAATACAAACATTGCTATCCAGAGCCGAAACCATCAGTGACGAAACAACATCTTACCAGTGAAAGATACATTTGGAGAAAGCATCTAAAGAAAGAATGGTTACACTGACATCGACATAAGGAGAGCCACTAAGAAGAAGACGACACTGGAGACAACTACAGAACGAAGAGGGATGGCGTGTTTTCTTATATAGCAGGAGTCACCGAAAAAGTAGGCCGAATTTTTGAAGAAACGTAACGTACAAGTACGCTTCGGGACTGCAACGTCGATCCAGCAGTATCTACCGACCGAAAAGACAAGATACCCAAGGACGCACAGAAGGTATCTACAAGATAACATGCCAATGCGGACAGTGCTACGTCGGACAAACAGGAAGACGCATCGACATAAGAATAAAAGAACATGAGAGGGACGCAAGATTAAGAAGGACCGATCAATCAGCGGTGGCAGAACACATGCACGACACCGGACACAAAATGGATTTCAAGAATGTAAAAGTAAATACTACCACCAAGAACTACGGAAAAAGACTCATCAGGGAAACCATAGAAATAGAGAAGAATAAAACCGTTAACAGAGAAGAAGGTACCACCTTAGCAACACGTGAAGAGCCTACTACGAACCTCACGGTCAATGGAAGCGGAAACTACACGGTTGGATGCACCAGGGGCGTATATAAGAAGAATGTCGACCATGGAGAATCAGTTCAGTTATCCTGAAGAAGCTGTCAGTATGAACAGCGAAACGTCGAGCGAAAGTTTTGACACACGGCGAAACCCGCAAGAAGCTGTTAGTTATAATGTTAGATTTAATATTACTTTTACAAACTGTAGAAATGGGGTTTACAATAATTCGCTTGGAGAATATTGTTGGTTACCTTATACAATCCAATTAGCCATATAACTCTATTACTAGTTATTAATATAAAACAAATAAAAAAATAACTGTTGTTTAAAACACCGCAAAACTGAAGCTAAATTCATAAATAACTCTTAGCATAATAAAGAAGAAAATATTTCTTCTCATATTTTGCGAGTATGACACGAACAAGTAACTAAAATTGTCGAAAAAGGACCTCAAAACAAATCCACAAGAAATACAATTGTGTTACATGAAATGGAAAATAATAATTGGTTCAAGTTCCAATCTTATTTATTTAAATGCTAGTCTATCTAGCATAGTATATTAAATAAATAAGATTGGAACTCGAACCAATTATTATTTTCCAATTCACTTCACCAATCTTTTTGGGACTTTACATATTAATTGTATTACAGATCGATATAGAATACCTTGCACTAAATTCGTTATTGTGCTATTATATCATACACCAATATCGGGTAAACTTGTCAATACTATCCAGCTGTTCATAAACACGACATATGTGGAATAATTACACCTCACATTCAGCATTCGTGTTGCCAGATATCGATGTCCCAAATAGTAGCCGGCACCGATTAAAACATGATAGTACATAAATCTACACCTCGTATTTCATACAATGTGAAAATTAGACACAATCAGCTTATACCAAGTACTAACTATATAAATTTTCGATAAACATCTCAAAATACATACTCAACATCATTTTACAGTTATCGGATATTGCTTATTATTACACTTTTTGTTCACATAACCGCAATAAAGAAAACCACTTTAATATCTCGTTTTACCCGCTTAATTAGTGATATCATTTTGGCGATAAAATTGTTAGTCAAATGAATCAGATTTTTGATAATAGTACACATTTCCGAGTAACTTTTTAGCTGCCTTTTCTGTAACAGCTGGAAAGTTAGCTGAGTAACACTTTATCGATAAAAAGTGTATCAAAATGAACCTATCTATATATTTTTTTAATATTACAAAAATTATTCAAATAAGAATTTCCAGAACCTAAATAGATCTGATATTTTTTTTCAAATCTACTTGGATATATAATTTTTAAAAAATTAAAGCAAAGTAATTATCTAATAATTTATCAGTTTAAATAAAATTTCATAAAATATGATCATAACCTTTCTTCTTCAACATGTATCTACTATAATATTATGTTGTACTTGTGTAGCTTTAGACGGAGCACGGGATTTGGGATAAATTGTAATTATTTGGCTTTTCATAAATAAAGTGGATCTACTATTGATCCGACGAAAGTTACATTTAAATTTTTAACTACCTTGGTATTCCTTTTCATCTTCATTTACGAATATCCACTGCAAAGTACGGTTTGTAAACCACAAACAACAAACAACAGATTAAAATAAATATTGAACAAGGATCACTACACGATGCTATACACACACTTATCACATCACTTGTTGTTCTGTAATGAAGCTCATTTCGATTTCTTAAGACCACATTTTAATGTAAGTCTCCTATCTCCTTATCTACACAATTAGATAAAGTGTGAGATTTTATATTAAGAATGTAAAGTATTTCCATCTCTGATTAATATTAATTTACAATGAAAAGCCAAATTACTGAATAAAAGTATGAAAACATAGCATGTTTGCATATATGATAGATAAAACAAATTCTTTGAAAATGCTTATTACTGAAATCTTCCTCTAATTCTAAGTGATGAATGTTAAAAAAAAAACATTTAAGCTTACGCTAGGAAATAATCTTATTTTAAATGCAATTAACCATAGTCTGGAAAATGTAATCAACAAATTATTCATGCTCCAAACATTTTCTAATTCTTTTTTAAACCCAACTAAATGTGGGAAAAAATTCCCCTGCTGTTAAGGAATGTCATGGAATTCAATAGATTAATTATTACCATATCAGAAAATAGTTGATACAACACGTGTTACAGTGTAAAAGTGTAAAGAATAACAATAGCTCGCTTAACTCTGTGAAAAACAATTAATGCAAGGTCAAAATGATTAGTACTATGGAGCACGTACAACAGTTGATATTTAGCAATGCTGACCGAATTAATGAAGAGGTATGAACTTAAAATTAGAAATGCAAATTCGCGGAAAAAAAATCCAAACGTAAGTTTAGTCAAAAACGCACATAGTGGACTATAAATATTTCAAATAATATGACACTCAAATTAATTATATTCTTTGAATTGATAAAAATATCAATCAATTCACACTTAGGTAGTCATCTTTGCGAAAAGAACAATAAAAGTCAAAATTTATAGATTATTAGATTCACTAACTTCTATACTGTAAAGTTAGACCGCATCCATTCTTATTTTGTTTGTTTTTCATATTATGGAACAAAACAAGTACAGCAAAACCTCTACTATCCATCGCTCTATTATTAGTCACCTTCTGATGATTTTATAGATATGAGAATAAACACTCTTTGCCTCCGAGAAGAACAGAATCATATGTAAAGTATTTTGATTATACCTATTGTAATCACTGGAGAAGTCAAATTATAAAATAGGTAACAAATAAGTTGCATATCATACTATTAGTCTGAAAAAAAAGTCATCGTAAAAACAAGTATATTACTGAGATACCTCTGTTGTTTCCAACGTTCCCAAAAAACAAATCTGTTAATAGCTGCTAATAATAGTTCTTAAATTATAATCCATGGTTTGTCGGAGTCTGAGTTCTTAAGTCGCCTTGATGGATTAATTTAAGTTTTCAAAAAAAGTGTTAATATGTGTTTACATCTACATTCTTTTTCATGTCAGCTTTTTTAACGTCTGGTTAAGATTTAACATAAATATTCGGGAATACTTAGAAAAAAGATTTCACTGTTCTAATACGAATTAATTATTAGTTCTATGGAACTAATAATTAATTATTTTATAGAACTATTATAATGAAAAAGTATCTTAAAGCAACAAAACATAAAATGGAAAAGACGGCATAGATATAAGAAGAAAGTTGGGAAAAGGCAATAATTAGAGAATAATATATATATATATGAATCCATACACCTTTATAATTTTAAAAACACCAAAATCTTACATTCAAAAATATTACACTCGTCGTTTTTTAGAGATGATATACATTAACGAAGATAACAACAGCATCAATGACAGAACCGAAACTTTCAATTTGTCAAAAAATAATTCCTCCTTACCATAATTTACCACATCCAAATATACCCGTATATCTTTTCAATAGTAAATATAACGGCTGTAAACAATTTTTCTTGTTTTTTGTAGTTTTTTACAATTTGAATGTTCGTCGCTTGCATGTTAAATTCCATTTTGCTTTGCTCCATTTATGGGCACATTACGTATTCTGTTTTTAAATTGTTTGTTAGCGTTATCGCGATGGTCTTTTATTTGTGTGTTTTTTTTTAAATCAAATGAAGCTAATTGCTCACATCTATATTGTCCGTAATATACAAGACTAAGTATTATCATCGTTTTGAAATAATTTGTTGTTTTATTAACTTTTTAATTATCCTTTTTCGTGTTTAAAACTTTCTTTACTGATGAAGAAGTCTAAGAAGAATAGTCGAAAAGTTTATCTAATTGATAGGTGGACAAATACGTGTACTTCACTATTTAATTAATTAATAAAAGGACAAGCCACATATCCACCAAAAGAACCGATTTTTCCTTATCCAAATACTGGCTATAAAAACTTATAGATATTGTTTCAAGTAAGAATCTATTACCTTATTTTAACAAAATTCATAATAATGTGGTACAATAATTATGTTGCAGCAAGTACTAATTTGTGAACATATATTCACTGAATACATACAGCTGTGAAATGATCCATAAAGAATATTTATTATATATGTAACATATCAAAAAGGAGGTATCAATATTGGTGCTATAACTTCATCTACCAGTAGGATTCTGTATACCGCAGGAGCCATCTAAACTCCAAACAGTTAGATACGCCGTTATATTCATGAAGCGCACGCTTCTGTTCATAGTTGATGTGGCTTCTGCGGTATAACACAAAAAATAAACTGAAACCTTCATCTAGAATGTAGTTTTTTTTGTTCAAGTAAACTTGAATGTAACTTCTGTTGTTTATTACAAATTATTTTTTAAACAAATTTAGTGGAATATTGGCTGGGTCATAATAAAAAAAAAAGTTTTTAAAACATATAAAACGTTTGGACAATTTAATTAGTCTTTGTCAATTACTTGTTAAATATTTTAAAGTTTTCCAACAACACTTGCAAACTTTTAAATGTTATGTTTGTTGTCCCATTTACAATTCTATTTATACTAAGATTTTAATATGTTCATAACTTTTTTTTTGTATTTTTACATAAAAACGCAATGTTATTAAAATATTTAACAACTAAGTAATTGAAAAAGACTAATTTAATTTAATTTTTTTTGTTATCACTCAGCCAACATTCCACTAAACTTATCTAAAAAAAAATAGTAACCAAGAATTATAAATTAATTATTTAATTATCAATATTTTGCGTAGCTACTCATAAAAAAAAATGAGAGGTAAGTGAACAAAGACTTGCGATAAAATTTTGTATTTAGTTGGGTGAAACTTCAACTCAAATGATGTGAAAATTTGTGAAATGATGACTCAGATCAACTCAGTTGGATCTTGCGTCACATCATAAGATTTGCCGACGAAGAGTTATAGAACTGGGTGTAGAATTATGGTTTACTTCCTCTTTCTCTACTCACTTGGACCTTGTACCACGTGACTTTCATTTGTTTAGTCAAGTTAAAAAAGAATTGGGAGATCGAAAGTTTAAGTCGAATTTAGAACATCGATAGATAGACTAAATAGAAATGGTAAAAAAATGGTTTCTCAGATGTTTATGACAAGTACATAAAACGATAGAATCAGTGTAAATTCTTTTAAAGAAATGTTACATTTTTGTAATACAGGACCAGTCTCGTTATTTTCTGATATATCTTCGTGTGTGTACTGTATAACAAAGCACTAACGGTACTCGCACCTTATTTGGCTATGAAAAGAACAACCATATTACTTCAAAGCACTCCATAAACAATTAATAGGTCAAGTTTAAATTTCCTTATTCAGTCAAATTATAGATACAAATGACAATTCCCACATTTTCTTTAGAAATTAATAGCTAGCTAAAAGCATGGGCGCCACACAATCAAAAATATTTACATATCTCCTTTCGTATCGTACTACACAATATAGCTATACGTATTGTTTTTTTGTTGTTGCAGCCACAGCGATAATACGCGCAGAGGACTCAAGGTCATGTCGTTTAATTGTTTTTGCAATTTGTCATCGTTTATTTATTAAATTGGTTGCAGACACCATCAGCGTAGAATAGCAGAACAACTGCGATATGTTTGTACGTACATACCTGGTCCACATGTTTTATAGTGTTATTCTCGCAATTCGATTATAAAACATTCACCGTGTGGGGGAGCAGGCAAACGAGTTTTGGTTTGATCGCCACGATTCAGTGCAACGTCGAAAGTGAATTGCAATTTCGCTAAATATAGATAGAATTACGGATAACGATTTATCGAAATTGTGTAAAGAACTGCACAATACATAACAGCTTGTTTTCTATTACGTCTATTTCTAGGCCTGCTCTCCTTTTAAAGTAGTTTAGGTCGAGGCTGAAATGATAAGAATATATGTTTTAAAGCTAAATGGCGATGCAATATTCAATGTGTCGCAGTTTTAAAAGAACTTTATCGGTAAAAGTACATATTTTAACGTTAATTTAGTATCATTGCTATGGACATATGATTTTCACGTTCAAATATTATATCGATTTCAACCTTATTTTAACATTTTCTTTTGCAAAGATCTAGGACGACTTCCAATATATCCCGCTGTTGACAATAGAATAACAAGGCAACGACGCAACGCTTTGTCCTAGCAATCTAACGACGAAATAACAAAGACACTAAAACTTTATGAGTATCCTAAACTTTCTGAGGACTCGAGGATACTTTGCTATTTTCTCTTTATTTTTACTATACGTTTTCGAAAACCAGCTTTATTCATTAAGGAATTGTTTGCTGCTCCCAAATAATCAACTTTGTTTGTGATACAATGTTTGTTCTTTAATACAATAATGTTTCACGTAATGCAGCTAATACTGCAGAAATGTTTTATTAGTTTAAATATACTTCTAACAAGAAATAAGTACATGTAAGAGATTTGTCATTTCGCAACTTTGTATTTATGCTCTATAAGACTTCTACAAAGATATGCTATCATGCTGGTTAAAGAACGCAAATTGCTACTGACGTTCTCACATCATGAAACAGAAGGTCTTCAGAAAAAGTATTTTTTCGTAAATAGATTACCAAGAAAAAGTATATCAGATATTAAACGCTGGTACTATCACCACTACAGAATTTCGTTTTCCAAATACAAATCCAAACAATGGAACTTTTGAAATTCGTATGCACCAAACATGTGAATGCATACTGAATTCCTTTGTCCTGCCAGATGTTAAACGATCCCAGATGCTTTTTTCTCCAGCGTTTGATCCATAAACAATAAATTAGGATTTCCACCCTGTCAAGAACTTCAGCTTGTATATGCAAAACGAACAAAAAAACGGGGCAAAATCTGTAAGACTAATAAATCTGGTGTAATTTATGCTATAAAAAACTGGTAGACAGACATATAAGGGATGATAAACTACCATATTGACCACTTCATCAAGACTCATATGCATATCAAGCAGAAAAATCCACAGCCTTGCATCAGCTAGTACAGAAAGCTGAGCAAATGAAAGCCAAGGAAGTGTACTTGTGTACATTCCACGACGAAGAGAAGGCATTTGCCAATACTTCCGTAGCATCAATCTCTAAAGCATCGAGCAATAAAGGGATTGAGGAAACAAGCTGCAAGTAGATAGACTACATGCTTTAAGAGAAATCAGTTTACACAACCATCATGGGAGAGACACTGGTGGTTCTACTTGAAAGAAGATGTCCACAGGGTGAGGTTTTGTCCCCTCTGCTGCGGAACCTGATCGGGGACAAGTTACTGGTAAAGCTGAACAAGGAAGGACTTAACACTTTGTACGCAGATAATCTTGTCATTTTGACTCATCAGGGTACATTTAACAGTGCAGTACAGGACAAAATGCAGAATGCTCTAGCATGGGCCGATAAGGTCGAATCTAAATATAAGCCCCTCCAAGACGCCCACAATAGCATTCACAAAAAGGAAGAACTTAGATGGTCTTGAATTTCTAAATCTTCTAATGAAGAAATAAAATTGTCAGAAGAAGTGAAATATGTTGGTATCATCATAGCTTTAAAAGCAGCAATAAGGTACCGTTGCTGTGAGTGCCTGGATATTCAGCAATCGAATGAAACGAAAAATCAGATATCAAGACAAGGATTATCGGCTTCACTATAGGCCTAGAACCTGCTGTAGAAGTCTAAACACACAGCACGAGGGTAGGCAAGAAGCTGGGTTAAAGGAAAAACACAAAGAACACTAGGATAAAAACAATCAGGCAAATTTATGGAAAAATCTTTATTAAAGGGCCATGATGAAAAGACCTTGAAGAACTTCTGCAGCTCAGTAGAAATCATCTTTGCACTTTACCAGATTTTCTTACAGGTCACCTACAAAAAAATTCAATCAACACTTGAGATACCAACTACAGACTGGATAATAGGAAAACGCTTGACAAGGACAGGCAATTTTTGGTAAGCCACAAATGAACCCTGAGGATAACTTCCATCGGCCAGCCAGAGACCTGCACAGATTACTACAGGATACTGGAATGAATTTAATGGATAAAAGCAATGGGAGAAGAAAATCAAAAGACCAAGAAGCTGCAGTGATACTTCATGCCAGACGGCCCCGACAAAAAAAAATATGCACATTGATAACGAGAGAAAGAGAGAGACATGATATCTGTTCGCATGGTAAGAAACGCTAGCAGCATCTACTGTATAGCACTACCGTTGAATGCATTAGGTATAAATAGCAAGGTCGTTTACTATATTAACATACTATTGATACCATATAGAAAAATGAATAGAATGTTCTATAAATACCGAAAATATTCTTAAAACTATTTACTATGGTACAGTAGCTCAAAATGTATAGCATACGTATCTACGCCGAACTACAGAAATTGCCGTAAGTATTATATTGCGGGAGTTAAACCAGATATTACGCTGTCTGCTATGGTACGCGGTTTCTGCGCATAGTTGCCTTTAAACTTTTAAATATGTAAGATATTTACATGGTAAATATTTATAATGTTATGCATATGGAATCATGGATGTAGAAGAGCATTTTATATATTACTTAGGACAAGTTTTTATTTACTTTAGTTTAAGACATATTGCTTCTTCAAATATACATGAGTACATTTTTTTACTCAGCTTATACCACGCGCGTATACAAGAGGGGGGTAATGGGGGTAATTAATCCCCCCCTCCCCCCATGAGCCAACGAAACCTATTTGTAAATCAAAATTTTGCATTTAAAGACAAACATTCACCCTTCTTTTTACCTTTCTTTACGTAATTACCCCTCCCATGATGACACTATTCAAATTGTATCGAAAAAGAACCGACCTTTTTTTTTAGTTAAAATAAAAATATCATCTCCATTACCCACCCTATAAACTCAAGTTGTATACGCGCCTGCCTTATACCAACCTTAATTAACTTATTCTTTTCAACGTTATTACTATTTAGTGTTTTCACTGGATTAAATTTACTTGTAATAGAGTTTTGTTAGAAAGGCAATAGATTCCAAAAGAAAAGGTAATAGATTATATCATTCGCGAACACAGCACATTTATATATAAAAACCGCTGGAAATGTTTGTTTGCCGCAAATAAAGGTCGACACGATTCTCGCGGTTTCAAACCAAAAATCAGTCTTAACAGTCTTTTCAGTCCCATAAACACGCGACTGATGGCTTCCGAAGAACGGCTCCACAAAATGATATTATAGGAAATGTGGAGACAAGCTAGTGCATAGTATACCTACAACAGATCCCGCAATTCTAGCGTACTCTTAAGTTTTAGAATGGCGAAGTAGGCACTACTAAGTTTATTCACTAATACATAGTCAATATGTGCACTCCAACTTAGACAACTATCCAGCATGACGCCAAAAAATTTGGTCTAAACGAAAACAGTTCCTATTCGTCTACGTGTCCAAAACCGTAGAACTTTGGTTTTAGAGACATTCAACATTAAATTATTTCGATCGCACCAGTCTTTCATTTCATTTATAGCTACGGTAATTTTCGTTTCTAGTTCGTTTTGATCACTAGACGATAATAGAATAGACGTGTTGTCTAAAAACAATCCTGCTACATATTCCTGTATCCATCTGGTTCTGTAAGTGTTGGACAAAATTAAACGTGGCTGTGTCGGTGGAACGATTTTCCCGAAAGCCGTGTTGATTCTCATTTAAAATATTACATTTATCTATATATTTCCATAGTTCGGTCGCTATAAGTTTCTGCAACACTTTAGAAAAAATGCTGAGTATGAAGATTGGCCTGTAGTTATCGATACTATTTATACAACCACCCTTGAATACGGGAACAACGCGAGCACACTTCAAGATGTTAGGAAACGAGCCCTTTTCGATTAATAAATTAATGATGCAAGTAATGGGTGTCAAAATCTCCATGCAAACACTTTTCAGTATCATGGTGTTAACGTTACAAATCTACAAGGTTGTTTGTCCTTATTAATAAGTAATAGATTTTGACAAAAGGTAATAGGGTAATAGAGTTTTCAAAAAAGTAATGGATCTACAATTGTAATAGGAGTAGTAACACTACTGCTATGGATGGTAGCTTTGCTGCTGAAAGGTACTTCCAGTGCAGTGAAGTTTTCAAGAGTGTGGTGTTATGACTGTCACGGTTTTGTGAATTCTCATTATTTAAACAAAGACATTTATTCAGACAAAACTTAAAGCAATTACAACTGATGTCAACTACTACTAATTTATTCTTGAACAAAACGAAAAAACTGTTATGCTTTATTTTAGGTGATGATGACAATGTACAATAATATTTTTACAACCGTGTAAATAAACACACCGACATAAAAAACTGTTCCTCTTCTAGAATTTCTTACACATGCTTTTCTGATTCATTAATCACAACGTTAAAGACCATAGATATTTTATCATTTAATTACGCAGAGAACTAATAATAATGACGTATCTGTTTCAAAAAATTATTTCGCACTCTTTAATCTAAAACCATTTGCATAGGTATTTTTACGATGTATATATAACAGTCTCATCTACAAATTTATTTTGCGCATACATAAAACATTATAGCACATTAAATATTATTTTATGGACTATTTAAATGTTATACATAAATGTTTACACAATCATACAATCGGTGGACAAATATTTGAAGGGGCCAATAATGTTAGGTTGCATAACAAAAATAACAACCATTTCTAGAGCTATAAATGCAGGATATTTCTAATCCTATTCACTGTGATCTCTTCGATATGTACTCTAGGTGATAAATAATTATGGAATAGGTCGATAACCAGTGGCGGGTAGAATGTAGGCGTACAAAACTTCTAGAGTAACAAAAATCAAACACGCTTACTGACGCTGGATTGTTATCGTTATATCTCGATATATGTATGCGTGAGCAACTATTTCATGTGTACGTACATGCGCTTTCGACAATTCAGTAGTTAAATAACTATAATTTATTACAGGCTTTGCAGGATTATTACGAATACTTGTAACAAATAATTCATTCTAATGCACAATCCAGTTACTACACTACGCTCTAAATGTAAATACCACATAAATAATCTAATCTTTTTGAAAAGCAAAAGTTTATAAACAATGTCAATATGAGATTAACTACTTTTTGGTTGCACAACTACAATCGCTGAAAAATAATGTGTCATACTACTCCCTAGATGTCCCGACCTATATTCCATCAGTTTTGCCCAGGAAGAGCTCCAGAGTTCGATCGAAAGGTCAAAGAACATTGCCCTATATCCCAAAAGTGCACTTCTGGGAGAGTTCAGAGCAAACGCAATTAAATTTCGTATTAGTAAAAATACTGAAACATGATGTGTAACGTATTTGTTGTTAAATAAAAAAAAATAAAGATAATTTTAGATCTCATTTAAGTAAATAAAATGCCTATAAATTACCAGATCTTATAAATTGCAGTACAGTAACTTATAAAACGTATGCCAGACCAGAATATTATTATAGCTGATATTCTCCTGTAGTATGTAATATTTAAAATTACTATAACGTTATTTGTGATTACGACACATTTTGAAAGTAGGTAGAAATGCATTAGCATTCACTGCAAGCGATTATAATTACTTACTTCGATTGCCGATGATATAAAATAAATACAAAAAAAAAAACTGTATCCTCTCATGAAAACATCTAGGGCATATAAATATAAATAGAAATGTAGATTATGCTCTAAAAATCCTGTCCTGTCCTTAATGCCATTAATTTGTGTGTAATTAAACAATTTCTATGGACATATTAAACCTCATATTAGAAGTAACTTAGCGTTTGAGAACTTTCCTTAAGTTGGTAAAGTTACAAGAAAAGGTACATGACAAAAAAATCAATTGAAAATACTTATTTTACACAAAAAAAACATTATTTAAACTAAAAAGATATCAAAATACTCTTAAAAAAAATGTTTAATCCAAATAAATTACCTACTTTGACAGCGAAAACAAAATTGTTGGGATATACGGGGTTCCCAATCCATAGGTAACTTTTTTATTTATAAATATTATATATATCAAATTTTATTAATATAAAATTCTAAATGAGTTACTTACTCTAACTTTTGAATTGTTTAACCATTACTATACACTTTTATGAGTTCCGGTTATACCGGAAATCTGTTCGAATTTAAAATTTTAACAGAGGCAGCATTTTATGTAATTTTTTGAATCCCAAAACGTATGATTTATTGGTTTTCGTTAGCTTGGTTACCAAAAACTTGAATTTCTATTTTCTAATCTAAAGGTGAGGCGAATACACAAAAATACTACTAACTATCAACATGCCACCAAAAAATCATAAATGTTATATTCTTTTGTTTTATATTACGCCGTATTCGCCGCACTTTAAATTGAAACATAAAAATTAAAATTTGTGGTAACCAAGGAAACGAAAACTAACAAGTTATATGTTTTCGGATTCAAAAAACTACGTTTAATCCAAATTTGCCAAAATATACTGGTATTTTGGAGGAATAATTAAACTAATTCGGGTCTTTTCATTCGAATTTATTTAGTATTCTTAGATGAGCAACATGTTTCGTCCTGTAATTGTCATCTTCAGGCTCTTCTAAAACGTCTCAGTATAAACACATGAAAAATGTTGTTCGATTTTTTTTTATTTAAGGAGTGGAATATCATTTAATTGGTACTAAGTTTAAATTTAAAAATGCGTCTTATGTCGTGTCTAGTCTAGCACCGTGCAATGTGTGACGTTTTAGAAAAGCCTGAAGATGGCCATCACAATTATTTTAATTATTTCTCCATTAAAATCATCCATTCACGTTGGCGAAATAGCGATGCAGGTATTTTATTTAAGATTGTAAATTCGGCCATGTAGGTAACCGGTAAAATCAAAAGTGATAAAAAATTGTAACATAGATTAAATACTTGAAAAGTAAATACATTTCAAAAAAATATTCTTAAATAAAAGTATTTCTTTATTTCTTTTTATTGAGAGATAGAAATTTATATTATATACGAAACTACTTTTATTTAAACTATACTTATTTTTAGCAATTTACATGAAAGTCATAAACTTTAAGAAGCAGAAACAAACTAAACACAACAGTCACAAAGGTTTTTCTTATAAAATACTGTTGTAACATTCCTCAGCATACATAGGTATATGGCGTTACTGATAATTTTTGACAATCTCGCTCCAGTCATCTGCGATAACCGGATTTTTTCCGATAATGATGATAATACTTAGATATTTTCTTTTCCGTTTCGTTTACAATTCTTTATTGTATCTTGGTTTTGCGGAAATTGTAATAATAAAATTCTGAATGGAAAAAATGAAACTTTGAAATAAAACTTTGTTGTTTTGTATCCAAAAAAGGTTTTTTTAATATTTAAAATACTAAAATAACTATTATTTACAGATTTATTTACAAAAAGCGAATGTTAACATTGACGAAACGTTAAATTTAGATTTCTACATTCAAAAAATGTATTATTACAATTTCCGCAAAACTAAGATAAGGTAAAGTCAGGTAAGTGAGTAGTAAAAATTGCATAGTGCGAAGAAAATGTAACACTGTTCATTTAATAAGACATTTTGATAAATTTGACACATAGAAGTACGTAATGCATGCTCAGTTGAAAGCCTTCAATAGATACACCTTTTATAATTATCAACGGTGTGTAATCGTTCCGCATTTTATATATTAATAGCATTATCCCTTGGTTCGACCAAGAGTGTAATACTAAACTGATGCCTGTTTAATAAGGTATGATATATTCACAAGATATTCAAGTTATTACACATTAGGAGAACTTTTGTTTGTAAAACTAGTATGAAGTTTAGTACATTAGTGTTATAACAAGAGGACGTCCGTATTTCAATTTTAAAAATAAATATAAACAAACTACACACTTGCCCCGGTTACACACTTACCTGACTTTACCTTACATTAAAGAAATGATGATAATTATATTAAATGTTTAGGCTTTCTCAAACGTCTTTTAAAAAGAAAAGAAATTATATTTTTCCTATAATCTAGATGGCATTACACAGATTTTTCTGTATAACATTATACGTATTTCCAATATCTCCATTATATCATTTTCTCTGTGTATATAAATAATGAATGTTTGCAATTCCATTATTATTTGTTTCTAGAATAAAATTGTTATTTGAACCACTTTAAGCATAGTATATTCTCAATATCTATATACTCTTCAATTAAACTATAAACTTTGTGGAATTTTATATCCCACATATTCAAATACAAGCACTTTTATTTTTTCTTTCCAAATGCAACAACAAAATGGAATCTACACGGATATGTTCAAAGTTATTTGTTTATGTTTGGGAATTTTATTGTTATTGGGGATTAGAACTTTATTTTTAAGGAATAATTAGGGAATGGTTAAATTATAGATTAGTGGTGGAAATGACCATTTCCATATACAACAAACTAAATTCATAATAAAATTTATATTAAGCAATAAGTTTGTGATAATGAATAACTGGAGAATATAATTAAGCAGTGATATTGAAACCAATTTATTATTTTAAGGCTCGTAAAACAATTAGGAGATAATAATCTATTCTATACCCGAGTAATAATCCCTTAGTAAGGTCTGTTAAATATCTAAATGATTCTTTACAGCACCAAATAAAACATATAAAATAGATTTAAGATCCTTAGTAGTTCTAATAAAATTCCAGACCCCTATTGCTTGCCGTACAAACCTGAACTGCGTGCAATTAAAGATAATAAATCATTATTTGCACTCTCCAAAGATATGACAACAAAACAATACTCTATATACAATAATAAACAATACCAATATGTTTAACTGTACTGCATCTATTTGTAATGAGTGTGTAATCCGTATTGATATTAAAAAATAAAACACCGTTTGCTATAAACCTATGCGGGTATTAAATCCTTTTGTGTATAATGGAGGCTGACCTACTAATTAACAGTGGAATTATGTAAAGAAACACCTCGTCACGATTGTTGCTGTATTGTCTATTTTTCCTCTTTCCAACGTAAAAAAAAATCCCATCGACAACAATGCAACGAAAGCGATACAAGACGTGGACGCGCGTGTCTTCCTACATTACTATTGTATTCAGGAAGTTTCGCGCATGTTTTCGTTGACATATCCTGCGCAGTAAGACGCAAATGGCATTTAAATCAACTGCGGTAAGTGGGTCAAATTTTATTGTAACCGAAGAAGATGTAATTGATTTCTATAGATATCTGGATTAGATAGTAGAAATTCAACAAGGTGAAATTGTAAAACAAGAGTCTGATAGAAGCAAAAATCTATTTTCTGACGTCGTGTCGTCCTGAAAGAATGAAGACAATTTTGCAAATTATTCCTATGCAAATTACTAAAGTAAAACTGATTAAGTGCGCTATAAATCAGGCGCTCATTAAATATTTCAACAATCGTTAACAAAATCCAGGTTACTAAATTACGTATATTAATTAACAAACCTGTTACGTCAACTAATTTGCATATAAAAAATAACACACAAATATTTTACCAACCGGTTTGATTAATAAGTTAGTCTCGTAATCGCATATCACAAATTCATTAGAAATGAGAAAATATTATGTATGGGCAAACAAGAAAACTGGTTTGCCAATAATAATAAAAGACATCATTATATCTAGTTTTAAATGTTAAATATGACGTTTGGGGATTTTTAATTTGTAATGATGAGTTTAAAATCGATTAGGATCAGTGGCGGCTCGTGGTCGGAAGCGTAGGGTGTGCACAAAATTAAGAACATGCAAATTTTTAACTAAAATCCAATCATTTTTTTCGTATGTCCTTCTTAAATTTTCTTGTAAAGTCTCTAGATTTGCCCTTTGTATTTAGCGTCAAATTAAGTTCTGGTTTTATCTGCCCACACTTTTAACTTGAATTTTTTGTTCATAACTAAACGAATTAAAATTGTCTTTCAAATATTGCACAGTAAAACTGTTCGCATCCATAATTCTTATTTATGTATTATTTAGTGTTTACTTACAATATTACTTTGTTTGTTTCGTGTGCATTTCATTATCTTTTTACGTACTGTATATTTCATTACTCTTTTTACGTACTATATATTTTCTTTTTTGTTTGTCGGCTGTACCAAAGCGCGTTAGCGGCGGCTTTGCTTTGTAGGCTTTTTGCAGAGGGATTTAACGACGCGGCGTAGTTTTTAACTGCGGCTGCGCTGTTACCAATTTATTTGTTTTTCTAAAAAAAATCAATTCATTATTATTTATATTTTTGAAGGAAATGTACGTTTTTTGGGAACAGTTACAGATTTACGAGTTTAAGTTTGTGATTTTGTGTGCGCGGGTTTAAACGTATGTTATTTATTAAACTAAAATAATTACGCAGCCTCGGTTTGGTTATAAAACTGTCACCAACAAACAGTATTAGTTCTTATGGTAGTTACGACCTGTGAACGCTGAGTCATTCATAAACAAAACATATATAATATAGTTTATCCGTAAAACACAATATCTGAACGTTGATGTCGATCGATTTATTAACGTTGCCCGAGAACGCAAAGAAACCGAGCACAGGAGCACACTCAATTTGTGCACAGTTCATATAGAATCTACCATATCCCTCCCCACCTCCGCTGCGTCCTTTATGCGGCTACGCATCGACAAAATCAACGTAGTCCCACCTACTCGGAGCACTTGCTCCGTCGTTCGTCACTTGCTCGCGATGTATGGATAGAGAAACCATTTTATATTCAAAATGGATGAGATAGGAATTCTATTGTATCTATTAAATATCTATCTTTCTATTAAATATCGTATCAACCACAGAAACTAACTTTGGACTTATTATTAGAGTGGTCAGACGTGTCTGCTTACACGGGCCGCACTCGCCTCGCGCTATGCAGAACGTTTAGCCATAGTATATCTTCAAGGCAATAAAATCACTCCCTCCGATTCGTGTGTCTAGTATCTAGTATCAGTGTTAGTCAAGTCTTGTTACTACATAGTACAATTCTCCGTTAACGTTTTACGTATTGTAAATGTAACACAATGTCGGACGTAGAAAATCCCAGAAAACGACCATTGTTTCATAATGTAGAAAAGTATATCGGTGAATTCCAGGATTTACATTATGGTGTGTCAAAATAGTTTGTACAGTGTACGATAAACAGTTATTGTGCTGGCACAAATCGGACTACATATTGATGGTGGTGTATCTGATTCCTTATCTACCTATAAAGATTATTCTAATGTTGAACGATCTTTTTCAAAATATAAGCATGTTTTATCATCGCGATGAGAGCGGTTTAGTGAGAAAAATCTTTAAACACTCAATGCAACAAACATTTCAGCAATCCTATACCATTTCTGTTACTTAAATAAGGGGCTTATATATAATATTTATAGTTAATTAAATAAATAATTTTGCTCTTTCCCGGCACTGTACTGTATAGTTGCGTTAAACGTTAATGTCACATATTTGAAACTTAGTACTGACCTGGCGCGCAGACGAAAGTTGATCACTCTAATTATTATATCAAAAGAAAAGACATAAGTAAATATTATAGGTCACAATGTAATTCAAAAGGCAGTAGATTATCAAACACTAACATGTAGATTATAACATCGCAGATAAGCTTAGGTAATGACCAATTATAAAACTACGGAAAATATGAACAAAGGAACTATTAAAACTTATCTAGGATATTGCTAAATCCTTTCGACATACAGCTTACTAATATTTTGCACGTATGAATGAAAATTGCTACAGTATGAATCACAGACATTCTTAATCAACCGCACAAAATTCTTCTCATGTAAGCGCTTATCACTAATTTATACCACAAATTGATACTGAATTCCTTAAAGAATTGCAATTTTTATTTGTTTAATAAATTACGAAACAGAGGCAATACCTAATTGGAAACACATCAGATTTACTTTAGATAGAACATTCAGTAAGACAATTACTGAGGTAAAGATAAAATCAATAATAATAATAAATGAGTCATGATGCACTTAATCGGAATATGCATATACTCCCACAAAGTTTAGTTTATAGACTAAATGTTTACATTAAATATTGATTACTTTTATCTACTATAGATCCACTCTTCCTTATCGTTTTTGTCCGCATATCAATGCATACAAGTGATAAGCTGCGTAATGATAAAAAACAGTCTAAGTGCATTCAAAATATGAATAAAAGTAATGGCTGTTAGCCATTAAGTTTTAAAGAAGGAATATAGCTATAAGTCATACATAAAATATTCATGAACTTCCTGCAGAAACGTGGAAATTAATTTGCAATAAACATTCATGAATACTTTTTTAAAATAGCTGGAAGGATATTAATAAAACAATCACAAACAAGACTAATAATTTTAGCTAATTAGGTTTTATTAGCGGTTACGTATAATTAACGTTTAATCTTCCTCTAATACTTATTTTGTCCCACATCTCAGAGAATAAATGGAATCAGTCTCATAATTTGTAAAACTATAAACTTAAACCGTTGTCTTTACAATCTATTGTATATAACAGTATACTCCACAAGTATCTAACTGTTATTAAATCAATAACCGTAGATCCGATAACTTGAAATAAGACAGTTACAGCCATTGTCAATATACTCGCTTGCAGTCAAGAACAATTAATAATTACGGTATCCCAATGAATATTTGTTTATAAATCGATTCACCTGTATTTACTAAACACAGATGCGGTATTCAACAACAACAGACAAACCAAGCAAGCAGCGATTGTGTCAAACCAGTGATTAGGTTCGCCACTTATTAATAAATATGTATATACTTTACGAATGCTCAACTACACGCAGACACTATTAAATAATTGTAAGCTCTGGTAGTTGGGTGTTCTGGAGTTATAATTTGTGTGACGGGAATAAGAACACTTGAGTGGCACATTAAAGTGTTTCAATTAATTTTAATATGGGAGCCATGAAATTCTCCGTTGACTAAAGGTTATAAAGTCGAACAGTATCTATTAATCTCGCTGCTTTAAGCATTTGGTCGGTAGATTTAATTACTTAATTATATAAATAAAAGAAGGAATTTTAGAAAAATGATATTATCGCCTTTGCTTAGTCACTGGAAATTTATTAAACACATAATTAATAATCGTTAGCCAATCAAATATACGTATAGAAAATAGTGAAATTTGATGAAAGTATTATACAGATTTCATATTACTAGAAAGCAACATTAACTGTTTTTTTTTACATTTGTATTACAATGTTTATATGTGCGATAAATAACCACATAAAAATAATAAATATTAATACAAATTATAAACAAAAGCAAACAACAACAATCAAGGTTTTTAATTATAATGAGTCTAAATAAATATTTCAGCAATTCCGTATTTTAGCACTAATAATCTACCGGTTAAATCTTTATTTTGAAACATTTTAAAACTATATATCTATAGCTTTACAACAAAATAATCTACGGTTTTCAATTAACGAAGAATTAAATTAAATAGAAAGCGATACAAACAAATTGGTACTTTTTTCTATGTATAAATTGGTCGATCAATTTCCGTTATGTATTGACTAATAACAAAATATACAGTGAGACGAAATGCATTTTAATTTTAATGTCAAACATTTATCGCATTTACCTATGAAATGAATGCAAATAAATGTTAAATTACAGGTGCATATATGTTTAAGGGTAAATTCAGTAATTAGAGCGCATTGCTTATACATACATATTTAAAAAGAAAAATGCATCTGGTTGAGTGAACATTTTTATCTCTCAGTATGTACAACGTATTATGGGTATTGAAGCGAGAATTCTTGCAACTATTTTCTCTTTTATTTAAATATTTTTTTAATTAAAGAAAAAACGACGAAAATATACATTTTTTTCTTTATATATATCTGCAATTATAACAATAAATTATATTATTCTGCAGATTATACAGGATATTTCGCTAAGAGGGAATTCCTCTATAATTCGTAAGCAATAAGAGATAAGATTGCAAGATTATGATTTTTTTATAAGGTAACAATTGGCATTTGTATAGAATGTTTTGCAATCTCAGTACAGCCTTCAATTTTGTTTTCTTAAATACAGGGTCCGGTAGAGGTGTAAGATGTTTTTTAAAACATCATAACTGATTTTTCAATGAAGCTAAAATTTTTATTTTTTTATCAAATTTAACAAAGTTTTCCATTCAATAATTATTTGAAATACGTAAAAAAAGCAACTGAGTACGGAAAATGGCATCTAGATGATAACCCAACGCCGACTAGATATTCGGGCCTACGACGTGAGATGGAAGCGAATTGTGCTCTATTGTTTATTTAAAACTATTATTTCCTTTGAATTTGAAGGATACGTCAAAAACAATCCCAACCAAAAAACTTCATTAAAAGAAACCATTAGAAGAAAATGATTGTTACAGTTTTTTTCTCATGTAATTGCGTGTACCACACTTTATTAAACGTAAATCGTAAGCAAGCACCTGCATAGCCGGGTGTAGCGATGTAGAGGTGTAGATGTCATGCCTATCCGCTGTTACGCACGAAAACGCCACCACTGACTTCTAGTTCTCGAAGTATCCCCTTCTCCAATTCCAAGGCCTGTTATCTACTCGGCGTTGGATGACCGTTTGTATCTCTGCACTCCTCCAGCACGAATTTCGGGCGTGATAGCAACAGAAAGCTCTGCAAGGATACGGGGTATCTCACTGAAAAAAAGGGACCTTGAGCTACCCCCATAGGAAGTAGTTACAAGGGGACAGGTCAGGCGATCCTAGAGGTCACTCGATGTGTTCGCGCAGCGAAATGATTCGCCCTAGTAATAACTGTCTTAACAAAGCTATCAAAGACTCCCTTGAAGTATAGCAGGTTGCCCCATCTTGCTAGAAAAATACCCTTTCAGTGGAAATTCGACATCTTCTCAGTTTCGGGAGAAAAAAAATTACATCGTAACATAACTGTACTGTGGGGTGACAGTTAGTGTACGCTCCCCCCTCTTGGAAAAAGTACAGACCAGAAGGTTATTTACCCATTACAGTATAGTGTTTCGAGTGGAAACTCGTCCATGCCTGCCAAAATCAAATTTAGCACGAAATCTTCGTTGTAGAGCTATTACCAAACGCCCAGTTCTAATAAAAGTATCGTACACGAAAAGGCGGTGTTCTAATGACCATAGCTCCATCGCTTACCACTAAATTAAGAGTTAGCGCACGCTAGCTCTTTTGGAAAAAAAATACAGACTTGGAGATTATTTACCCACTTCAGTATAATGTTTCGACTGGAAACTTCCAAGTTTGCCATGTTTAAATTTAGCACGAAATCTGCGTTGGGTAGCTACTACCAGTTTCAATAAAAGTATCCGACACGAAAAGATGGTGTTATAATGGCCATGGCTCCATGATTTACTACTAAACTAAAGAAAATGGCCCAATCTCCCAGCAGTCACATAGCAACCTTTCTGAAAACACTACACTTCCTCTATACTTCGTCATATTCGTTTCAAAAACGTCATACTTCCCTGCCAGACCCTGTACAATGCTCCTGTCACTAAAAATATGAGTAAATTTCCAACAAACAAAATACATCTTAGCCATAAATTCCATAATTTCCGAGATACCTTTGATACTTCGAAAATTATGTCACCTACATTGTATTGGAGAAGCGGTTGTAATTTATGTAATGCCACTTAGTATATAAGTGAAGCAAATTTTGAAATATCTTAGTACAGATCTACTTACACTTTCAGATGTTTATGCTTCAACTATATTATATAGTATTCTTCACTAAAGTGAAAACTCGAATATTTCAATTGGAGATATCTCGCTTTCCTTAAATAAAGCAGTCTGTATATGTTTACATCATTGAATCCCTATTAACAAATACTCTGATTTTTATTAAGCATGTCCTATGTCTATCTTTTTACTTTTTAAATTATTACGATTTTCATTCATTTTTTATCATTGTGGTCGTATTTGTAAGTTTAGTGGTTTACGATTTCATAATAACATAAATAAATGTTTGGCGTTTAATGGTGTTTAATAAAAGTAATCAAGACCTTTTTTTTAAATAAATAAATAAGAATAAGTTTGCCAAAGAAGAATTAATTAATATGGCGCATGTATTAGGAGATGTGGCAGAAACTGTTTTCTGATTTCATTTGAAAAGTGGAATATCAAAAGAAGGAACAAGTTAAAACTATAACCAATTAAGAAGACGAATTTTCAGTTGTAGGCAGTGGGTGATATAAGCGTATTAGGAATTTCATTGAAATCTGTATGAACAATTTTAAATAAAAATAAATTTCATCCGTTCCATTATCAATTAGTCCAAGAATTAGACCAATGTGATTTTGAATGAAAATTGATCTTTTGTGGATGAACACTAGAAAAACAGCGAAGGGAATTAACTTTAATAAAATAGTTATTTACGATGTGGCTACCTTCCATAATTATGTCAGAGAAATAGAAAGATGGACCGAGTGAGGTAAAAGCATCATTAGCTTCTCTGACAGTCAGTCCACACTTAAAGCAATTTGTTCCGTAAGTGTGGACTCTAAACTGATTTGAGACTGTGTAAGTGCCATAAATGAGATGGGCACCTAAAGCAAATTAACATCTGGCCAGGCGAGGTTTGTCAAGATCATTCGTTAGAGCTGATCGTTCTTTTGACTGTACCAAATCGCAAATTATAAAATCCATCAATGAATAGATATGAAATCAGTCCAGAGAGTGGTGGCAAATATCACCGGGACAAAGACAGGCAAAAGAGTTGCTAAAGGAACACAGGCCTGAATTTACTAAAGATAGACTGAGTAAAGATAGGAACGTGTAAAAATGATTGTAGGTGCTGACTGGTCACTGTGAAGAAACAACAATTCAATGTCGTGTGATGTGCCAATGTTACGGCCTGGCGAGGACAAGGTTTCTGGTAATAAGAGTGGAGAACCCCACAGCTAGCAGCTACACAAAGAAGCCACTCTCGAGGATGATAGGTCTAATTAAGAAAGGGATCACAATAGATCTGAAAAGGACGCGGTGAAACAGGTACATGGGCAACCGCAATCCTAATCTAAAATCTACCTTCCATAAATATTGTCACATTAACCGTCATAATTGAGGGATTTCCCGAAAGACACTACAGATGCTACTGCTTGCAAAACGGAGTCGACAACACTTTGAGTTTAATTTTATCCAAGAATAATAATTTCTCTATGTTATTTTTATAGTTATCTCATAGGAGCACATTCTTTACACTTTTTTGAGAATGAATTTAGAGAGTTGTTGGACTTATCTCTTGAAGCACAATGGTAAATATGGTTCTAACATGAAGAAGCACTGATAGATGAATTGGAAGAGTTCGATGGCCGGCAAAGTCCACCAACCTGACTAAACTTGATGTTTTTGTGGGAATGTCAAGCAGCTTGTTTGCTTTCAACCGCCGATAACTCTAAACAGTATGAAAATTAAATATATTTTATAATATAATATAATAATATAAAATTAAATTAAAAATATGTTTGACAGGGTCCGTGAAAAAAGGTTGTCAAATGTATTTCTATCAGTGCAAATTCTAGGACTGATAGAAACGTGATAATTTTGTCTGATAGTCTTGACAGCACGGATTTTATCCAACCTTTTTAAAACAGCAATTTCCTATTAACTGGAGCCTTTTTTTTACAAAAAAGAAGTATTACTTATCTGTAAACAAAAATGAAAAAAGCAACTAAGCATTATTTTAGTTTAAATAAACAAATTAATGTTAATTACTACAATTGCTTATGTAAATGGAATGTGTCTATATCCAGAAATAGAAGCCGATATCGAATCTGCTATATAAAATTCCCACCTATTTTGGAGTAATTATTGGAGTTATAATAACAGGAAAAGCTTAATTGCTCTATAATAAAATATATCAGTACCTGGAAGCAATAAACAATCATGGCTAATAAAAGATAAA
This sequence comes from Protaetia brevitarsis, assembly GCA_004143645.1. Classification (NCBI taxonomy): domain Eukaryota; kingdom Metazoa; phylum Arthropoda; class Insecta; order Coleoptera; family Scarabaeidae; genus Protaetia; species Protaetia brevitarsis. The sequence continues at coordinate 5,778,689 of RXPK01000014.1, read as the reverse complement.
AAAAAGCTTGGGATGCCCAACAAATTTAAAACTATCAATAAATAAATGCATCATGCTTGCGTTTACTTTACCTACAGATTTCGCACTTAAAATTAAAATGCGAAAAACAATCCGGTGATGTTATTGTTATTGTTTTTATTTCGCATGAAAAACTTTTAAACTCCAGATTCTAGAACACCCGGCAAACACCAAAACAGCGTGTATGCCAAGGTTGCACTTCTGTTTTCATTTTAACTTATGGAAACATTTACTGCTCTTCTTCCAATATGTTTATGTATTTCGCAGAAGAAACGCCAACGGCTCAGCTGCAGCAAAATAACTGTGGAAACTGAGTCACGTAATGCAATCACCATTAGATTAAACAGCTACTATACTCGCGTTTAATCCTCACGTTTTCCTATCAGTTATCTTGGGCGATATAAATACGATTTTATTGTGGTATATGTAATTTGTTTCTATTGCGTTCACCACTTACCGGTTGTCCTTCGCCAGGATCCACAGGATCGTTCTCCTTTTTATTCCACTTCTGACGCATCTCTCGCTGATTTCGACGAGAGTACACAGAAAAGGGCACTTGGCTATTTGACGCACCACAGTTTTGAAGCACACACGACCGAACCGCGCAGTTTTGCGACGCGAAATATTTTATTATCGGCTAGAATCGAAACGATAGACGAGTGTTATCTGTTTTATCATGCGAGGCACGTGCGTCGTGCGAATCGGTATTGTACAAATTACAGAAAAAGAGTTACGTATATCGGGGATTGATTGGTAATTGGTCCAAATTACCCAAATGTTTTCTTGCGAAAATATATAACCATGTTGAAGCACAACCTGTAAGTGTGGTAAAGTTAACTGTAATAACAGTCACACTATGTTTGTAATATAATAATAATAAAAAAGTAGATGACCCACGCTGAATAAAACGTATTATTACGAAAGGTACGTCGACCGGCACTGGAGCGTTACGCGGGACAACCACTTCGACCGTTTGACGCGCCGCGAATAACCATAGCAACGGACCAGCAACGGACTATTCGCAATGAAACGGATAAACTGAAGCAGCAACGCGCAAGAAGTCCGGTTTGGCGATCGGTCATCGGCGTTCCCGATCACTTTCGATGGGGCGTTTATGCTCCCGATACCGACGTAGTCAGACGGAGAGGAACCGCTCTTAAATTAATTAAAACTAGCTTAATTACTATCAGACCAGCCAAAACTTATTGCACCAATAAACAATATTTTTCCTTGTAGATTAATGTATTCAATAATATGACAATAATATTTATTTTCAGTCAAAATTTGTTTTTAAAATCGGTTTTAAATCCGGTTTTGAAATGGGTGTTTTGAAACACATTTTTGCATTGTAACAAAACGATATTCAATATTCATGTACCTGTTATGCAGTTTTCATAACTGTAATAATCAACATTTCGTCGTTTTCATAGATAATAATTATTAACGTCTGCATTTTTAAAGTAGGTATGTATTTGAAATGCTAAAATACATTGTTAATACGTAATAAATCTATCGTGACACACTGATGTATTGAACAGTGGCGACTCGTGAGTTATGAAAGAGGGTGGGCACAATATAAGAACTTGCCTATTTTTTGTACATAAAATCCATTCTCCTATTTTTCATGCCGGAAAAGACGTCTGTGACTTTGTCGTAAAATGCGTTCAGTCGATTTTCTGACATTGTGCTTCTCAAAAAAGTTTTAATGCGTTTGAGGGTGGAAAAACATCGTTCACATACTGCTGTCGACATGGGGGTTGCACAAATAATATCCAACAGCTTATATGTTTCCGTCAAAACTTTTTTTAAGTTGTTGTGTGTTATGAACACTAAAAGCGGCAAAACACCACCCACATTTACGTCACATATGTCCTTGCGCTCATAAATTACTGAAAGTTCACTTTTCAATTTTACGCTGTCCAACATAGGATAAGATTTCACATTTTTTATACACATAATTTACTGACGCAAAATATGACGATTTTTTTCCACATCTTCGTTGTTTTATGTCGCAAATAAGCACTGTGTAACTATTCACGTATGTCCACTTTGTCTAAAACATTAGAATCCACGCAGCATTCATGTGAGAAACGGAATTTTCGTGTTTCTTTGCCCTCTCTGCGATATGCTTTAAATCATTTAACCCTTGTTTATTTCACGCATTAACCTCTTTCTTAAAAATTAAACAGATAAAACAAAATAGTTTACTTGTTAGTGAACATCCGCACATCCACTCATATTTTTCATATATATTTCAAGTTCGAGTTTTACTTGTGGAAGTGTAGTTTCCTTTCTCTTTAATTAAAAGTTTTTTTCTCAAATAAGAACGGGTTTTTTTTTAAGATTGTGCACTCAATGAACTGATCATTAATAATAAACGTCACTTCAAGCCTTTGAAATCACACATGCTCGGTACACGTTAAAAACGATGCAGGGGCAACGAATGCAAGACGTTAACTGGGGACACGGTATTGCGTGCCCCGAAGCGACCGTATAAGCGCATATAGCGAAGATAAACGGAGCCGTCCGATTCATACTCCAAATAGGTACATCGGAAAGAGTGCCCCGACACATAGTTCGCTTCGCATAGCGTTCGCAACTGCGTCTGCGGTGCGGAAGGAAACTTTGATACCATCGTTATAAAAATACGTAAAAATAATAAAATAAAATAATGCACTGAATTAAATGCGAATTTCTTTCTGTGTTTATCTTGGTGGTTGGGTAGGCACGTGCCCTTGTGCCCTTTAGTACCAGCCGTCACTGCTATTGAATAAAGATAAGAAGACTGTCCAAATAATGACTGGTCACTGTAGACCATAGGTTCCCAACCTTTTATGGACTACCGCCCCCTTTGCAAAAAAAAGAAAATCCAACATATCCTTTACATAATTAATTATACCAATTCTATATGTCTGTCTATTATCTATTAATAATCACAAATTAAAAATTAATTCTCTCTCTCTGTGTGTATGTAATAGTGCTACTCGTGGTCGTGGCTGAGGGGGGCTTATTAATTATTTAAAAATACAAAAACATGTTATACTAAAAATATTTAATTCAAACAAAGACCATACAAAGTGTTATTGACAAAATTATAACTTTAACCAACAAATGCATAATACACAAAGGTGGAGTACCTCGCACTGGGGCACTGGACAAATGTAAAGACAAGACGATTAACCAACATTAGTAAAAAAGTATACAATAAAAAAACAAAATTCAATAAGAAACATAAATATCAATGAGATGGTTGAGGCTGGTGGAGTTTTAACAATTTGTTAATGTCGGGTTTCAATTTGGTTAACATCAGTCGCAAATCATCACGCTCAGTGATTATCCTAAGTCTATTCTTTTTCTTAGACAGAAAATTAGCTACTGCACTAAACCCACGCTCAGCCAAAAGTGATGAAGGACACGCAATTAAAAACTTGTGTACTATTTCTCACAATCCAGGATGGAGAGCTGATATTGATTTTTCGAGCCAGAACTCTTGGTATCCATTTTGCAATTTTACTTTTAATTCTTCATTAGTTTTGAGTTCTACGAGTTCTTCTTCTAAATTTGATGATTCTGCTGTATCTGCATTTGCGAAAGGGTTTAAAACCCAGCTTGGTATATTCATATTTAAAATATCCTGGAATAGCTCTGTAAAATCAGCATGAAGAGCGTCCAGGTGTTGTCAGTAAGTAAGTAAATCTTCCTGTTTTACCGATAATGCTGATAATGTCGGAAAGTGGCTGTATTCACCTCTTTCGAGATTTCGTTTGAATAGAAGAAGTTTTCCCACAAAAGCAGTTATGACGTTTTTTGCTATTATTAAATTCAACTCATCACCTTGCAATTGTAAATTAACGTCATTAAATATTTTAAAAAGGTCTGTCAATTAAGCGATGTCATTTTTGGACGCAATCAAGTTTCCGCGCAGTTCATCGTCTCTGTTTTCGACCCGTACTGAGTCAAATAGATTAAAAAAGCGATTCAAACAAACCCATTTCGAGAGCCATCGTACTTCTGTGTGCAGCAGCAAGCAATTATAGTCTTCATCATTTTCACTACAAAGTTGCCCAAATAACCTGTCATTTAATGAATTGCTTCTTATCTTGTTGACTGCTCTAATAACGTAATGGTGCGACGTATGCAGGCGTTCATTAAGATTTTTTGCAACCAAATGCTAACGATGAATAACACAATGTACAGCGAGTACATTTGGTACTGCTTGTTTTAAATGCGCAATGAAATCCTTATGACGCCTCGTCATTGCTGAAGCACCATCTGTAACAACTGACAAAATATTTCGAATAGAAATTTCTTTCTCTTGAAAAAAAAAACGTGTATGGTATTAAATATGGATTCTCCCTTTGTATCGGTTTCCAATTTTAAGTAATCACATAATGATAATTCAACGTCTTTAGCCATTTCATCGACTCTTCTTTGCGCTGTATTTTATTACACAAAGGAATTTTTTTGATGATATCTGATGGCGTCTTATGATGAAGAACAGTTTCGATTACCTCTTTGCGATTACCAGCATAATTAATGCCTCACCAATTGTGTGTGGTTTTCCCGCTTTTGCGATTAATAATGAAATATTATATGAAGCTCGTAGTCCATCATCTTCTTGTTTAGAACACGATGCAAAAAGGTTTGATATAGTTGGTTGTTTTAAATATATCTTTTCAAGTCCTTGAAAATAGGATAAATCTTTGTCCTTTTTATCAGCATGTATTTTATTCAAATGCTCTTGGAGCCTAAAAGGCTTCATGGCTTCATTTGAAAATACTTTTTGGAAAATTAAACACAGGTAATAATTGGTTTGTTGGATATTGCATAAATCCATATTTCAAATACTCAATGTTGTACTGCCGACATTTCTTCTTACTTTCAGACATTTTGAAATTCACAATTTCAATACATTAACTTTTCAACCGATTTATAGAAAGTTATAAAACTAATGGCTATAATGACTTATTTACTTTATCAGTCACGCGCGGGTATGGATCACTGGCGAACAATGACAATAACCTTGTCACAACGTTTTCATTAAAGAGGGTCTGTAAATGTTTTTGAATTATTTCAATGTTCATTCTGTTGCGCTTATTGACGTAAATGATACAATAACGTTGTCATAACATTTTATTGTCAAAGCTTGTCAAAATCAAGCAAGTAAAAAAGCTCGTCGCAGGCTTACATGTTATTTGGGATGTGTTCGAAGGAACATATACCGAGTTGTCTATATATGTTATCAAAAGATTTTATAGTAGGTACTTGAATCATCCAGTGTCGCTCAACGTGTAAAGATGCCGGACATAAGAGCGATATAGCAACCTTGAATTAGTGAAGACACCAAGGAAATTAGGCGCTTACAAAACCGTGTACATGAAAAAACATTGGAATAACTGATTGAATCGAGAAATACTCCTCCATCAGTCAACTTTGGTGGATTTATGGGAATAAAATGGTTCACACTCGTCGCTAATTTTTAAGGGCTCAACAAGTCAAGTTCAAGTCAGAACTAGTAAATATTTTCCTTTTTCTTAATTTTTCTTAATTTATTCGATCTTCCGTTAAAATAGAAATTCACGTATTCCCGAAGCATCGTCCCGAGTTAATAAAATGTTGTTCAGCATGGAGTTATCGGATATTTTTTGAGATTATTGCTATGCTACAATCTTCTGTAATATTTTTCTATATTATACATAGTTTCAATTTTTCTACTCTCTTAAGAAGTCGCTTTTTGGGACACATTTAGTCCGTTTTTTCGGAAACCGCTGGGGAAAATGAAGATTATTCTTTTTGTTTTTTTATAAGCTAATAAATAAATGGAATAAAGTAAATCGCTTAAACTTGCGTATCTACTAACTAACTGCTTTCTCTTGCCTCCCCCATTAAATCTCTGTAAATCTTTTGCAAAAAAAGTCATTTAGATCGGTTTTGTACTTTTTGAAAAAAAAAACGGTGCAGAAATATAATTTTCCATAAAAGTAAATACGCTTGTGGGTTCCTTAAATCTGTTTCTCATAACTTCTTCTTCTCGTAATATTCTATGCAAAAGAATATAGATGAGATTCGCACTTTCAAAATCGTAATACATTCCAAACATGTATATACTTCTATTAACGGGCCCCAATTTAAATCTACTGCGTACATTTTGACGCATTTGAAATGAATAAGTAGATATAAATAAATTGAATTGAATCGCAGTAGCTTTAGTGTCATCTAGACTCCACTCCGGGTTATTACTATCAATCAAATAGAAGCAAATTTATTAGGATTAATTTCGTAGTTAAATAAGGAGCTAAAAACAACACGAGCCTAATATTGCTGAATATATAAAACTATATCGTATTTACATCAAAACGTATATTAAAGTAATTGCAAATTAGAAATGTTGCAGATTGTTTTAATCGTTTATTTTGCGTCTGCAAATTAGAGATGAAGCAAAATTGCACATACCATGTAAAGATTCTAGTTATCAAAAGAAACTTTTTCTTTCTTTGTTTAGGTATCCCATATTGTGGAGTATTGTATTTTAATTACAAACCTAAATAATGAATAGATTTAAAATGAAATTAGTTTTATTATGCATACTTTGTAGAAAATCAGTTAAAATTCAAGTTGTGGTATAACTTTCTTTTCTAGTTGTAAGTCTTCTAAAATAACTTGAGTGTAATAATTGCCATAACCTGTGGAAAAGATTCTTTAAACAAGCGTATTATCAAAAGGAAACACCTAGTGTGGTTGGATATAAGCTCCAAAGATTTAGTAAATTAATTTCATGTTACTAATGCGTAGGTATACCTACATCTTTTCATTTATTTCTTGAAGAACTAAAGTTTTATATCGTATTTGTTTTTTTTAAAGTTCTTAGTTTGGATTGCAGTATCTTAACACTAAGTTTTATCGGTATTTCAAAATGAAGGTTATATTTTAAAAATACACGATATTATGCCGTAAAATTGTATTAAGAGCTACAACAATAATCATATAAGATAAAAAAATTCAAAAATTCATGAGAAAAATTTGAAAATTTGAGTATACTTACTTATACTAATCTAGATTTGGTCTAGTCAAGCAAAATATGCACAAGTCTCTAGCACTTCCGGTTGTACAGAGTTCGATTCTTTCCAGAAAAGTGACATTTGCAACCCCTTAAAGAAACATTAGTATGAGATAATAATTTTCTTCTATCTACTTGGCATAGTTATGGACTGAAGGTATATGCATCAAGATTACGCATAAAAATTATTGTATCTTGTACAGGGCGTACATGAAAATTTTGAAAACATTAGTTTCGAAAAAAAGTACAGAAAAATCACAAATTTCAAGTGGAATACCTTAGTACTTGAATCATCCAGTGCCTTATTATTATTTAACGCTAAAAATAAGGGCAATTTGTTAAGTTCCCTATACCTATCTGGGAGAATTTTCGAGTTAAAATACCAGCACGTCTTAACGAGAATATATCAAAGAAATGCCCATTATCGATAATTATCTAATCTTGTATATCTGATATAATAATGCCTATTACGGGATATATTCGAGTCTTAGAGTTGGTATAGAGTTTTTGCAGTAACTGGTGTAGCTGCAGCAACAGCAGAACGGATTTCTGATTCGTTTCTCTTAATGTACCTTACTGTAGATTCGTTAATGTCGTATTGGAGGGCAACCGCAGCGATTGACTTTGGTTTACTAAGCTTATCTAATATTTCAACTTTTTCTTGCAAGGTTTTCACTTTTTTGTCTATTAGAAACACTTGCAGGAGCACTAGGACAACGTTTTGTACTCATTGTATAAAGTTTATTTTATTTATTTTATTTGTTATTTGTTTTTTTTATTTTTTTGGTAAACTAAAAAACTAATAAAACTCCAACATAAAGTATAAATGTGTCGCCGACGCGAGCTACAACCATACTGAGAATTTATTTTAAATTTACCATAATAAACCGTATTTTCAATTTATTATCCTAAATATTTTTCAGTGTCGTAAGAAAAACTTTATTCAGAGAACACTAGCACGCATTCAAATAAAAATAACGGCGAATGTTGACTGTATATAAATTGCCATTTATTTTTACATATATGCACCACTTTATTTATTAAAACAGGGTACATGATAACGCGTTCGCGCTCTTTTTCTTGATTGGTTGAAAAGTTACGAGGTAACCTTGTATATACGGACCTTGGTTTATAGCAGCCTGTATACTGTATAGTGTCAAGTCCCTCAGAAGAAAGAAGGGTTAGGTTCAAATTAAACCGAATGGTATATTAGGTTTTTCTTCAAAAAATTGGTATAATATACACATTTTTTTTCATAAAAAGAAAATAATCGTAAATTTGTTATAACCATTTTATAATTATAACAACATAATAACCTAATAAATCTAAACAATATTTATTACGTTATTAGTTATATCCTTGACATTTTCCTGTAACTTTATTAATAAAATCTATAATTATCGCAATAAAAATTACATATCTTTAATCCAACTTCTATCCTTGTAATATCACTGCACTAATATAAAAATTTACTTTTTAATTGTAAAGCACATCTTTCAAGGTCTAATAAATTTTAAATATATTCATAATTTAATACAAATATCAATTAAAACAAACTATACTAAATGCATAATCTCTGTATAATTGAAACATTATTTTCTAGTAACAAACAATAAATTTAGTACTAACCTGATTTAAAATGTCATCGTAAAAAAAAATAATTAACGTTAGTTTTCATTCATAATAAAGAAATGCACACCTACCTACTTTAAAATCTAATAAACAACGAAAGAATTCTTGTGGATCCCTAAAATTGCCAGACAACAATAAAATTTATAATATCACCGTCAATAAAAAGGTACCAAACAAATTTATGGGTGTCGGTAAATTGCCTCCTCACAGGTAGTAGAAGAAAGGGTCGAACTTAATTGGTCGCATAAGTAGGTAAACTGTTATTTAGACTGTAATTTATTGTTGTATTATTTATCAACCGGGACCCAATTCACACATCATATATCAGGTAGCTAAAAATTGTGGGAGGCAATTTAACGATTACTATTTATCCCGGGAAGCAATTGCCTGTACCAGAATTTATATATTTCCAAGCAATACATAATCATTAAACTCCCCACTAGAAGCTCCTTAATGTATATTTAATCTAGCTTAATCTTTTCGTCTATCCTAAATATACTATTTAACCATTTTCAAACCCAAATATGGCATATAGGTATAAATGGAAATATCATATATTGTATGCCACAACAAATTTGAAATTGATCAGTGAATTTGCAATTCAGAAATCCCAACTATTAGTCAATCATCATTTTAGTTTGATTAGTTTCTTCCCTCAAGAAAAACAGAAATCTGAGATAAACAAGGTAAGAATGATTCTATTATTATTTTATAATCTATATTTTATCGTAGTAAATGTATATAATATTTATATTAAATTTTAAACTTTTAATTTTTAACCACATGTACTACATTCAATTTTTGTTTGTAAAATTACAGCGATAATCGCGGAATACTTTATTACCCGCTATATCATCATTATAATATTACAAATGCTAATTCAATTTTAAATGTAATTTTAAACTATCATGTAATAATTTAGCAATATGTATAAGTATAAACCTTTAAACCAGGCGCGTATACAACTTGAGTTTATAGGGGGGGGTAATAGAGATGATATCTTTATTTTAACTAAAAAAAAAAAAAAAAAGGTCGACACTTTTTCGATACAATTTGAATAGTGTCATCATGGGAGGGGTAATTACACAAAAAAAAAGGAAAAAAGAAGGGTGAATGTTTGTCTTTAAATGCAAAATTTTGATTTACAAGTAGGTTTCGTTGGCTCATGGGGGGGTAATTACCCCCATAACCCCCCCCCCTTGTATACGCGCGTGCTTTAAACCCACATACGGGCCGTAGCCACAGGGAGGCTGGTCAGGGCTGAACCCTGATAAAAAAATGAGGCAAGGTGCCATTTAAAGATAATTTTATGCACATTACACAAAAATTTTGCGGTAGCAGTCTAGTGCTGTGTTCTCTACAACAGCTGACATAATAGAAATAGAGATGTATGGATAAACACTAGGTGACTGGTATAAACCCAGTGTTCGTATATACCTTGGTCGGCAATTCCCGGCGCCGACACGAAAAATTCCCGTTTTGACACTGCAATTCCCTTTTCTTGGCGGCAAACACAAACTTATTAACTTTTTTCAATAAATTACTTACGAAATTAAAATAAATGTACCGATACAATGACAGATTCATTTTAACTAAAGCAAATGAATAACAAAATACAAAAATAATAAAAATTTCAACTTATTTTTATCGATGCAATAGTAATATTTTATCCAATAATTCCCTCTAAAACAAAACTTTTTCCCTCTAACGTTCAAAATTCCCTCTAAAAAGGGAATTTCCCTCCCATATACGAACACTGTATACACCTATAATTTTAGGTGGGCGACAACTTGCCGTAACATTACTTTTTAATTTATATTCATTATTATTACAATTTTTGTGGTGTTATTAGATTGAATAATCTAAATAAATTTGCAATTTTCGTACCTTTTAGCAATTCTTACTGTAATATTATTATTATTTTTGTATGTAAATTTATAATAAAATTTTATAATTTATAGTATTCGTCCTTGTTGAATATTGAAATCAATGGAATACCAGCTATGCAACTAACTATACAGCTATTATTGCATATGCAACCAATTACACTGCAATTGTTATACATCGCAAACGGCTGATATGCATACTTACCATAGATATTCATAATCATAATAATAAAGCTATTTAGGATTACAAATACAGCAATAAAATGGAATGGTTAAAACGTACAGAGCATAAGTACAGCTATACTCACAAATATTATATTATTTTCTATGAATAATCAAAGCAAAACAAGCTAAAAATGAAATCCAAGAGTTAAATATATTGTAAATATTATAGTATTGTGTTGAAAAAATCTTAATTTGTTGTGTTTCTGAGAGCTTTTGTTACAGTAATATTTATGTTTTATGAAGAGGGCAAAACGGACATTTCAGAATCTTGAAATTGCATGAAGATTTAGTAGATAGGTAGGTACTTCTTAAAAACATGTCTATAAAATATTACAAAATCATGGAAAAAGTTTAAATACCTGTACCGCAGAGATAGTAAAAAAGCATAGACTTAATAGTTCACAGGAATGTGTAATATTTATACTCGTAGCTAATACTTATGAGCATAATTATACATCCAGGCAGTTTTAAAACAAAACTGAAGATAAGTGAGTACTAACGGCCAATTGATACTAAAACTACTACAAATAACTGAATTTCAAAGGACTTTCCGAAATCGTAAAAGCCAGCAAATTTCGGTATAACTCATTTGTGTGTATATACCGTTCGTTTTATTAAGTATTCAAAATAAAAACACAATATATAAGAGTTTAAAAACTTTATTATTAATTATGCTGAAATACTAATACAATGGTCCCAAGCTTTCGCATTAACTTGCTTCAATATAGTTCTTAATGAAACCCCTGGCCCACACTCAAATGTTCTCGGAAAATATTCGCCAGGATCTCTCTCGTAAATCACATGTAGTGTTTGTTCCCACCTCACTGGTTTCACAATCTAAAAACGAAAAATATATATATCAAAGAAGATCGATGAAATTTCACCTTCTCATATCCTCTACCTGCTTTGGTAATTGTTTTCTGATATGATCAGCGTTTTTGTATGGTTTTCCATCCACATTTGAATATACGCTAATGACAGGATCGTCGATTTTAGTTTTGTGCAAAGCTTTCTTGAATGGTTCCACAGCAGGTGCCATCAATTCCGAGTGGAAAGCACCAGATACTGGCAGACGATTAATCTTCTTGAGTTTAAATTCCTTGACGTTCTTCTCCAAATACTCCAAAGCAGAAACACTTCCTGCAATCACCTTGCAATGTGGAAATAAATAATTTGCTATGCGGCATTCTGGCATCTCGTCTCCTCTTTCCCGCGCCCATTCTTTTGCTCTAACGCAAGCTTGCTTCAGTTGACTGTCTGGCGCGTAAAGTACCCTAACCATACCGCCTTTGTACATCTCGCTGGCAATATGCATCGCTTCCGCTCGTATTTTTACCAATTCTATCCCCCGCTCAAATCCAATTGCCCCCGCAAAGACCAAAGAGGTAATTTCGCCTAAACTGAACCCGGCGGTTGCTACGCAATTATCTATAGCATTTGGTCGCTCCTCTTTTAACCGTTCCAACGACGCCAAAGACGAAACCATAACCGCTGGTTGACAATATTGTGTTTGTTCTAATTTATCTTTGGGGCCTTCCAAACACAATTTTAACAGATCATACTTTAATATATAGTTAGCTAACTCGAACAGATCTTTTACAACAGGAAATTTTAATAAATCTTTCGCCATACCCACATATTGACTTCCCTGTCCGGGAAAAAGAATAATTGTAGCATCTCTTGGATCTTTCTTCTCTTTCTTGTAAAGTCACCTTGTTTCCGTACCTTTGCACTTTCACCGTACGGAAGGGTGGCCCATTTTTGTTCTATATTACTTATTTTAGCATCTTCAAAAGACGCTGCATCTTTTAATAACTTTTTAAGCGGGGACTCCCGCGGCGCGTCTTTAGGAGGAGATGATTTATCATCTGAACTATCTTTTTTATTCGTAAAAACACTTGAGTTATGAAAAAAAATACAACTTGTAACACGCGATAGATTAGCGTCCTTATAGATAATATTTTTTATTGTAGCTTGTTTTAAAATATTCATTTTATCGATTTAAATTTAGCGCCATCAGTGAAGTTCAATGCCGGTCAGAAAAAAACACCACAACACGGTTTTATTACGGCATTTACGTAAATAAATGCTAAAAATAAATGTGTAACATTTCAAGAATTCCGCGAAATGTAAGTGGTTCGCAATAATAACTCCTTATTGTTAATTTACGTGGCTATAGAGACAGAAAAAGTCGTTTTTTGATGTCACTTGTGTAGGTTATGTCGTCACAACTGTCACTTTCACGTGCTTGAATGGCCTTTTTAACAATACTCTAGTTTTAAATCACATATATTAGGGGAGGAAAGTTCTTAAAATTTCCTCGGTAATCTAGAAATTAAACAAGATAATGATTGTTGCTGTTTTACTAGGATATTCACAGATTAAAAACATGCATGTTGACAGAGGAGTAATCACTACCGGAACAGAATGTACGAGAAAAAGATAGCCAGAGAATTTATTTATAAATGATTACGATGTAATTGAAGATAAAATTTAATTCCGTTTTAATGTATCATTATTTATTTACTTACAGAACAAAATATGCAGGAAATTATCCTAATAAAAAATAGTTTTAAAGTATTTTCTAATAGCTGTATTTTAAGCTGCATATACTGCAGGTATTTCATAAGTTTTTTTTTTAAAGTGCTATTTAAGTATGTATTTGTTTTGACACTGCAGACAGTATTCAAGAATTAAAACATTCAATGCTGAATTTTAAAATATTTATTATTATAAAACAGTAATAGAAAATAAAATATAAAAAATGTAGACATAAACTTAAAAGGACTTATTTATTTCTCTTTTAGAATGACTGATGAATTTTTGCCGAATGAGGAAGACGATTTATTTTATTTCGAATCAGATCATTTGGCTCTAAAAGGTAATATAGAATACAGTGAATTGATCAAATCCCTTTTCGTATTAGAAGCACAAAGAAAAAAAGCGATCGATGTAAGCATTTCAATTAGTTTTAAATAGAACTTATTTTTTAATGGTACTTTGATTTTCTAGGATTACAATAAAGTTATTCTCCTACAAAAAGAGCTAGAAAAAGATCCAATGTTGATGGTGGAAAAATTAAAAAGGGGAGAGCCGTTGGGTGTTCCCGATTTACAACACATAATAGAGGTACCAAAAATTGATTGGTCAAAATTTAATATCAGTATACCAGAACATATACTTACATCGATCAACAAAGAGGAAGAAAATGCATCATCTCATTTAAAATCGGATGATTTGAAGCAAAAGAATTCTTCAAACACCCATAGCAAGGTCAATATAATTCATGCTAAAAGGAATGTGCAAATAACAAATTTATTTGCAGCCATGGACTGTTGAAGAACAGAAACGCCTTGAAGAACTATTAGTTAAATTTCCTCCAGAAGCTATCGAGTTACGTAGATTTAAAAAAATCGCTGCTGCTTTGGGAACTAGAACGGTAAAGCAAGTTTGCAGTAGAGTGCAAAAATATTTCATGAAATTGCGAACAGCAGGATTACCGGTACCAGGACGGATACCAAGAAGACTATTTGATAGAAAGGTGCGAAACTAGAATTTTGTATATGTCACTTTGTTATCATTTTTCATATTTTCAGAGATCTCACAAGCATCAGCGTTTAAATCACCTCTTAATCAGACCATCTACCTTCTTTCCACATTTAGACATTCCAGTAGTTATGAATGAAGATGAGGAGATACCAGGACCTAGTCAAAGTTCAAAATTATCTGAATCAACGTATGATTCTCACTCTTCCAATTACTTATTAAGTAGTAACTATCATGACGATAAAAGATTAGCATCTAGTAGGACTGAAATAAATTTACAACTGTACATATTAAGGAATATTAGAAATGAAAAACAAATCGAAAATAATGAGACGATACCTTTATTTCAACACATTGGTTTTAAGGTAAGTTATGGATTATATTCCTGCAGGCTAATCTAAAAGTATTGATAATTATAAAGACTTAAGTGAAATGATGAGTTTATTCTTGATCTCAAATTTCATTTTCGAGGTAAGGTCATAATAATCTAGCCACTACAAATAGGACCTAGACCATTGACCAATTAATGCAAGATGTAGGTTTCTACTCTGGTTTAATTTGGTGAATGTTTTTACGCTCTTCTACACCCTAACACGTGCCAATTTATTGCACATTTATTAATTTTATAAGTTCTTACGAAACATAGTAACGTAGAATCACGCTGTTATACATTCTACAATAAATTTAATTTCCTGAATAGTTGATTGAAGGACATGGGAATTGAGAAGATTTCATGCTTCTAAGTACAGATTAACAATTTTGAATAATATATATTTTAACTTATACTGGATCTTGAAATTTTACATTGATTTAAACAGCATTTACGTTTTCTGCGGTATATCTCTCCAAATTTAAAGTATTGAATATTAAAGCATCAATATATTTTCTTTTAATATATACCCTGGTCAATTGAAAGTGACCGAAGTTGGTATGAAAAAGATTCCAAGATTGGTTAACTTATAGTTCTTATTTACTTTCGTAAATTGGCTTCATCTCTTGGCGCCATCTGTTATTCGTGCAGGGCTATTTATGGAGCAGGCTGTCAAATTGCACTTCACGCTATGTGCGTTTTTGCATTTTTTTTTCAGGAAAAAACTGTTATATTTTGTGGACATTTTAATAGTGAAACGATGGCATAATGAAACAAATCTGGGTCATTAGTACCAGGAACAATCTTAGATTAAAAAAAAATATGTTTACATTAAACTGTTTAAACAAATTCGTCATCCTCTTGCTCTTGAAGATATTCGTTTTCACTATTCGTCGCAACAGATGTTTAAAAATTTCATTCATCCATTTCAACTCCGGATCTGTGTCGTACCATTCGTCTCCAGGCAATGTGACAAGTATTTTTTTAAACTATCAAGTTTCTTTTGTTTTATTTTATGTCCGAGTGGTACTTGGAAAAAAAAATGAACATAATGCAATTTGAAAGTCTGCTCCTCATTTAATCCATGTGTTTTTTTTTTAATTTTTGCTTAATCATAATCAACAAAACAAACAAATCCGATGAGCCAACTGCAGAATGGGGTCGACTTGCTACCAACCCCAGACACCTAACTTTGATCACTCTGTATATCGGCGCTCGCCATCGCACTTTTCTGTCATATCATGTTCCTACAATCCGCTGAAGCTTCTTAATCTTGGCATTTCAGAACCTGAAACTGTAAGTGCTAATTTTATGAATTATACTCAACTTACAGAGCAAACAAATTCTTGAACTTTAACCTCACTGTAAAAATAACAAAAAAATTAGTACTTTTCATTCATTGGGTTGGTAGGAAAACAAAAAAGTTTGGTGGAAAATCGTTATAAAAGTATAGAATTCAATTGAAGCTCAAGTAATCGTATAGTTGCTCTTTTACAGGCTACAATAAATTCAAAATGAACTACGATTAATTAGCCAATAAACATGTAAGACAGATTCAGAATCCTAGCTCAAAAATAGGCGTTTATATTAAAAAAAAAACACAAATTGACCTTGAAAATAGAGGTCAAAGTCGGTGCCATCGTAAGAAAGCTCGCCTACCCTTTTTTTAGTACGATTTAACGAAACCTTTAACCTTATCACGTTTGCCGTTCGTTAATGTCTCGCACTGCTTAAAATTTAATTGTTTGCATTAATTGTTACTTGGCTTCACTATGACATTTATGGCATAATATTTATATTTTGCTGAGTTACTGTAGGTACCCGAAAATTGATAGGAGAGCATCTGCAGTATGAGCAAACCATGGTATTAACTTAATATGGCATGGGCTCACTTTGCGACACATTCTTCAGTCATTTTACAGTGATCATGCCCTTATTATCAATATTATACGTTCCATGAAAGTTACTTCTTTCTGTTGATGAGTTGCGTACGGTAAATTTCGGGGAATAGATGATTTAATAAAATTTGCTGGTGCGACTTTGTAAATACACTTGTGCAACGCACTGATCCCAACCCAAAATTAATAATTACAAAGTATCATTGTATTTTTAATATAATGCATTTAATTTTTAATGCCGGAAGATTTCGGTGAAATAACACCTGCTCGCAGGAGATTATTTTTTGAACTAAATTAACGTCTGCCCTGGAAAAAACATTACCTTTTCTTTATTAAAATATGCCAACTGAACACCCACTATTGATCGATGGCTAAATTAAAGACCAAAAGAAATGGTTTCGTTTGTTAAAACAAGAAAAGAATGTGTCCCACATAGCCAAATTTAAATTGTCCGCAACTATTCATAATAACTTCAGGTTGAAACGTAAAATTACCTACCATTTTGTTCTACGTTAATAGTTGTTTTAATGCGTTTATGTTAAAGTTATTAAAAATAGTGGGGGGAAATTTAAAAAAATAAATATCATTAAATGAAAAATAATTTTTGGAATCTGCACATGCGTAATCGTGGGTAGATTTAAGTTTTAATCCGCTTGTTCACGTGAAGTTTGGTTCCAATCAATTGTTGGTATTCTCCCTTCTCGCATTTCGTTGCTACACAACTTACGTAATGAGGCGTGGTCATCTATATATCGGTTGATATTGGTCGCATAAAAATCTACAGTTTAATACACCAACAAGAACGCAGTTTCCGCAGAAAATAAACATATGATGGTGTGGAGTTCGTCGCATACATGAGCGCCTGCAATTTTTTTACGAACTACTAAAAATACGTACTCCGTAGGTAAAGTGTACATTGTACGCCAGCTCGTAGCTCGGTGTACGCGGGTACATGTATCATCATCAAGAAATGAATGATATACAATTATGCATGTATGTATTATGTTTCCTTCACTTTGCCCTCGATAATGGAAGTGTACGAACTCATAGGCTTCTGAGAGTACATGAATAATGCTGTTGTATATTACATTATACTTTTGATGATATTGTTGATTCGTTCCTTATAATATTTGATTTCTTCTTGGTGTTTCGGAAAGAATTACACAAATGTTTCAGTAATATCGCTAGTACAACATTAATAAAACATTTGACTTTCCTGATATATAAATTTTGCCAATGTAATATGGAAATATTATTTTTTATTATTTAGTGAAAACGTTATTTTGCAAATCAAATTGTATTTGGAGGTAAAATATTGAAGTGAAAGGTAATTTACATGTGAATAAGACTACATAATTTATAGAAAAATATACGTTTGTAAATTTGCAATTTCTTAACGGTCATTAACTAAATTATTATGTAATTTTTAACTAAATTAATTTTAAAATCCTTAGATATTTTTTATATATAAATAATTTCAGGCGTATGAATTAATTATAATTTCAATTTTACAATTTTCATATTAATTGTAGTTTTTATTTATACTTCGACATCACTACCTACAACATTGAAATCATTAAAAATATAATAATAACCTAAAAATAAAAATATTTAAATTGAATCTTAAAAAAGACAAATTACCACAGGAATAAAATATATTAAAGTGAAGAGACTGTTTACATTCGGTTGTTTATGGTATTATGCAGGTGCTCTATAAGTCAGAGTAAAACACTATCAGTATACGAATACGTATAACCGCTTCATTGTATTCATCGAAAGTCTTAAAATACGAACTCCTATTTATTGCAATACGTGAAAACCAGGGCATGCATTGCTCATGTATGCCGGTTTGGCGTACACTTCTAACATATTCGCGAAATATCCAGCTGATACTATTTGTGTACGCAATGAATGGATGTACTAAACTTACCATGATGTATTCACTGAAAGCGTACAAAGTACGTTTCATCTACGGAGTACATATTTTTAATAATACGTCAAAAATTGTGTATATTTTGAACACATTACATATCTTTCAAGAATAAAATTATTTGCTGCTGCTATCCAGTACAAAGATTAATTGACATAAAATCCAAGTCTACAAATGCTTGATCAAGTCTACATACTCAAATTTTGTTCTGAATTTTCATTATTCATGCATGCAGTGATTGATAGTACTCAGACTGATTGCATTATTACATTCAAGGATAGGATTTTAGGCTGGATTTTGAGATTATCCTCTTATTCTATCGTTATTTCATGTCATATTTTCATATTAAGGGTCATTGCGCAGTTGATAAAATTTAGAAACTGAGGTATATGAGAGTATGGAAGTTGATTAAATAATTAATTTTCAGTGTGATTACTGTGATGAAGAGCCTATTTCTGGGAGCAGGTGGCACTGTTCTACTTGTGAACCGAAATCGATAGATTTTTGCACGGACTGCATGCTGTCACAAATGTACACGGACAATAAACATCCCTTAACACATAAATTTCTAATAATTCGTGACGATAAAACCATAATATCAACTGATTCATCGAGTGAATCAATATCAGGGAGCATGATAGAAGACTCTAACAAAGATTTTGAATCTAGTGAATTAGATAGTGACGATTTCGAAGATTACGCTAGCGAGCAGCTGTCCGAACAAGGAGGGTCAACTAGTGAGAACCGATACTTAAACCAAGAATTACATATAAAATTGGAAGATACTAACTCCGTAACCTATGCTGATAATCACGATTATTACATTAAACAGGAAGAAGAAGAGACGGAAGATTGCAATTCTCAGGTGGATAATATTTCGTACGATTATTTACATTCAAATTTGTTTCTAGATGAAACGTAATTGTTTAAGGTAGAAAATTTTAATACCGACGCTTAAATTATAGCTATTATTTTTGTAACTATACAAAAAAAAATAAACAATTTTTTCTATCTGTCTTTATTATGTAAAATCATTAATTTATTGTTTTTATATAAAACAGAATTCGATCTTCATTCTTCGTGTGGCGGGACTGCTACGAAAAAAACTTGCGCAAAATATGTTAATTTATCTATAAAATAAAAAGATGAAAAGTTTAGTTGAAATACCTTTTTTAAATTATAACCAGGGCTTACCCATAAATTGTGGTCTTCGCTTCTTATATATGAACCAATAATAAACTAGTGTACCTAACAGTAAAAAACCAATTGAAAATAAATATTTAATAGAAGGTTCTGCTACTACTGGGACAACACTTAAAAAGATTGCTACTAATGCTATAAGAATGGGTATCCATATAGGTACCTGAAATTATAACAAAATTAAGATCCGTAAAACTCAAATATGTACTTTCAGCAGAACTTGCTTTGTAAGGTCTAGGAACATCTTTCATAGTTCTTCTAAGAACTAGCAATGAAATCATTGCCACTCCATAAAACACCCATATGAAAAAACTTGCAAATTCTATTAAGGCTACTATATTTCCAATTGCAATAAATATAAAAGTGATAATGCCCTAAAAATTAGTAGATAAATTAGTGAGCTGTTTATATTGTTAATTTTTTTAATACTTGTGATACTACAGCTGGAGTTGGTGTCAGTCTTTTCACGTTAACAAATGACAAACTTTGTAACATATTTCCATCTTGACTAGCTACATAGCATAATCTGAAATAAATTTGTTGATTACTAAATCAAATTTACATGGTTTTGCAAAAGCATAAGAGGTGTCATAAAACTTTTAAAGGTGACGAATATATATTCTACAAGACAACAGAGGATATTTTTAGAATATTCATTAATTTGAAACATACTTTTGAATATTTATATTCCAATTATTACCAGAGTAATTTGTGAGTTTTTGGAATATTTCCATACAATTATATTTGTAATATTTTGTATAATTGAGATACTCCAGGGTTATTCATCATCTAAGAAAAATCCAAAGATTTTCCTCAAAATCAAGATTTAAGATTATTCCGTAGCCTTAACTATACCGTAGTCGACAAATTTTAATTTTAGTATAGGGACCTTACACTATGCATAAAATGACCTTGCAATACACACCATTGCCGATGTTGAAACGATATTGGGCGTTAAGCATGTGGAGGAGGAGACATGTCTGTTTCTATTTTTAAGCGGCGCGTTCTTTCCTACTCTCTGCTTTCTTATACTATAGTTAAATTTTGATCAGTATAGTCATTTGCTTCTAGTAGACCTATTCAACCGATTGAAGTACGATTCGGTGCGTCTTAAATGGACCAACGTAAAGCATATACATTCTCAATTATGCCGTGCGCCATCTGAAAGACACCAAAAGGTACTTCAATCGGTTGAATAACTATAAATATATAAACATCTTCCGTAAGTAGTATACAAAATAAAGCATATTCCCAATACATACACATACCAATAATATTAATATTACACAGCGCCATATTAATGAACATTTATATAAACATTTAGAATAATGTGAATTAGAAATGAACTTAAATTCTACTTCCTAATTTATTTTATTTTCCATATACTACAAAATATGCACAATGCTAGTTTCTCTTTTACATTAATCCTTCTCCAGGCGTTTTACAAAACTTTATAATAGTCCACGATTAAAAATTGAGAAACATGACTTTTTGTAGTGTCGGAGAGAGTACGCTCCTGTACAGCGGCAACTACTGCATACATCACCGGGGGGCTCTAACAGTGAGCGAATTTCTTCGTATAAATTCGTAACATTTTCATGATAGCATACGAAGAACTTCGATCATTGTCAGAGCCTTTCCGGTAACGTATGCACTGGCCGCCACTGCGCCTATGATATAAGTATTACACCAAGAGTGCACTTTCGACCTGTCGATTGGCGTAATATGATAAAAGATCCTTCTTTTATCATGAAAAATATGATTTTTATTAGTTCACAAAGTCGAGAAATACGCATGCTATTCTACTGGGCGATTAGCTAAGCATGTGTAAATTCACTTTCAGTTTAGCCGGCCTTCTACTATTCGTAATACGGTCCAACTTTTTAAAAACAACATTTACGTTAATAAATTACAAAAATAAAAATGTCCTAACGGAAAATGTTTGTGCATTATTGGAATAAAATCCTAGTATGACATCTAAACAAATCACTTGCAGATGTAACAATAGTGCAAACACCTTTTACATAAGAATAAATATCGATCGCACGAAATTAGCATATCCCAAGAACTTTTACCCGATCATTATTGCTGTCGCCTGGAATTTTATGAATTAATGATTAATAAATATCCTGAACCTGGATATTTTTTCAATAATATACTATCTACCAACGAATAGGTACTTTATTTACTATTTTTGGGTTTTTTTAGAATCTATGTTATTTTACTTGATTATTGACTTTTAAAACTGCTTTTCGTTCTTTTTTCTTTTCTTTTGATATCGTTTATGAGTTCTGTCGCGGAAATTTAAAGTTTACATTATCTGATGGTTCGATATAAAATAAGTACGAATAGAAAAGAAGCATGAATAGATTTTAGTTATCGAATAAGTATTGTCTTATTATTTCCCTTTTCACTAATACAAATGTAATATTGGATTTAATATTACTTTTACAAACTTCATAAATAAAGTGAGAAAAAGAAATTCAGGCTCAATTTAATTCGGCTGAACTATAACAATTCACCGAACGTTAATAAATCTGTGCTGCAGTTTCGTACGTAGCTACGCCTACAGTTGAAGTCGTTCCCATTTCCAGCTCGCAACTTTTCATCCGGTATATGTGGAATGAAGAGATTATTTCTTTTTTAATAGGTATTGTTATAATATAATTGTTATTATAAAATTCGATTCCAAATTATTGTATTGACGTGAGTTACTACATGGTCATTATCTTATTTTTCTAATTTATATAAGATAATTTCGCTAAAACATGGACAAAATTACAAATAATGTATTATAAAGACAAAAAAAAAACTTTAATTACAGTTTTTGTTTATGAGATTACACGTTTAATTAATTAACTCTAATTTTTAATATGCTTCCAAAGAGCACTAGAAAGTATATCTATCAATCGTTTCTTAAAAGAGTCAAATCAAAAAGCATTTTAAGTAGAAAACCTTTGAATTCAATATTTTTGAAATAATCTAATTACATTTTTTAGCACTTCATTTATTTTTGTTTTTTATTTGTAAACGTTTATCATTTTTAATGCAATTTTATTTGATATGAAACCACGTTTTGATTTAATTTAATTTCAAGTTAATTAACTTCAATCGTTACGTGTCAATTTGAATGATTGAATTCAATTCTTTTGTTTTTATGAAACTAGAACTCTTAAATTTATCAATTTATTTTTTTAATTCGCAAAATTGTCTGCTACGACTGCGAAAGTTTACGAAACATTATTTCTTTGGAGTAAAAAGAAAAAGTGAGAGAAAATCCCATACAGCACCTTTCATTGCAATTACATATTAAATACGTAACAATATTGCATTTACATTACATTTTATTACGTATGAAATATAACGTGTTAAATATGTAATTAATGTAATATGTTTGATGTATTCAAGTGAAAATACGTATATAATACATAGCAGGTATATTGCGCATATTATATAAATATATTAAAGATCAAACATGTAGTTGATACATATTGGACAAAATGTATTAATCCGCCAACATTCGTTGGTGCTTGGTGCATTTAGCGTAGTCACCGTAGTATCAAGTAGTATCCAGTAGCATCATTAACCTAAAAAAACTTGATAGTTATAATCGCCGGTGATCAGATATTAAAATAGTTATTATATATGTGAAAAATAATTTATGTGAGTCAAAGGTTAATTTTGGATTTGTAATGATTAGAATTTCCATACGATTGTAACTGTACAACATTAATGCGTATTTGATTATGAATGTGTTTTTTTTAGGTTAATTTTTCATATTCACATATTTACAGATTTCATTTATATTAATAATTTACATATCTCAATTATTGTAGAGAGACTTTTTGAAATTGAAAGGTGGGACAAATCTACAGGATGCAATAAAAAAACATTTTCAAAGCATTGATGAAGGATGACATATATGGAAAGGAGCTCAAGGGAAAAAAACATTTCGAAATTTTAAAACCCTTAATTATTATTAAGGTATTAGGTAAGTTGTAAAATGTTCATAGTATTCTATGTACAGTATTATAAATACTTTTCTATATTTGTAGCTGTTGTTCAATTGCACGATATAAATTCAACCGAAGAAATGATTACAAAACTCATGATTAATTGGATGCTCAAATTCCTACACGTCTTCCAGAATTGCGTGAGTAAATTATTATATTTATTTATCTAAATATTAATATTATAAAAGTTGAATTATGACGTGCTTTTTTAAATGTAATTTTTATAAAACAGTCCTTCATTGGATTAATTGTATTGTTTTTTATCCAAATAATATTTCAACAAATGTTAAACGATTTGAAAGATTCCTTGTGATAATATATTAATAGAAACGTCTTCCTTTTTTACCTTTTATATTTCTATAATTAATAATATTACATATATTAAACATCCGATTTCTTGATTGTTTCAGAGACAAAGAGAAAAACCAAACTAATCATACTGTTCAACATCAAGAGTGATGAAGTGATATTAAAATACTACTATAAAATATAACTATAATATGTGTACTGTTAAAAATGTTATATCGAAATATATGTTTTATAAAAAATATACATGTTATATATATTTTTTATAAAATCTATTAAATATATTAAAAATATATAGGTTAATAAGAAAATAATAAGTTTATATCTTGTTTAGTTTTGGATATATATTTTTTCCAGCAACCAACACAGAGAATCATACTTATCTTTGTTTTTAATTGGTGTTGAAAAAAGATACTCTGTGTAATACTATGTTTGGATAGCCTGCAGGAAAACGCTCTGCATGTGTTTGAATAAATAACCTACATACAGAGTGTTCCACATTTATTTTCCCACGTATTTACTCGGAACCTAATGGACACAAAAAGTTGCAATAAAATCCATTAATTGGAACTGGGACGATATTGTACGTAAAATTCTGCCATTATAACACCCTTCGTATAAATAGCCTGTTACTTGCTGGAAAAATTGGGGTACAATTTAAAAAAAAAAAACAAAGTGGAGAGAGAGAAAAGCGGCTGTTTATACGGGAGAGTTCTAATGACAGAAGTTATGTACTATATCGTCCCATTCCACTGGATTTTACTGCAACTCTATCTCCATTAGTTTCCGAGTAAATACGTGGGAAAGTAAATGTGGGACATTCTGTATACATTTTAGATACGTATTTGCAATATTAGAGATACGTATCAAATATATAATTTACGTATTGAACACGTATCTGGTATGTAAGGTAAATTACGTTCCAGATACGTACCAATCGCGGACATTTATCGGTATTAAATACGTATTTAACACATAATCGATATGAACAGCTATGTGTCTGCTATGTAGCAATATTTCAAGTTTTATGTATCTGCTATGTATTTGAAGTGTAAAATGCTGTACGGGTAAGTTGATATTCAAAAAATATATGCACAATATGATAGCCTGATTTGAAATGGTTTTGTATGTACGATATCTCAGATTATCTTGGTATATAATTAATTCAGCCAACATAGCAATTTAGTAAAGCTCATGACGTGAAATTCTTGACGATGGGTTACTAGAACAATGAGTTTGGACTGTTCGTTTGTTGGACTGTTTAAATTCTTTACACGATCCAACAGACTCATAATAATTCTAAGGATTTTCTTAAAATAAATTGAAATATTGAAATGAAAAATTGCACAACTCTCTTTATATCGTAATATAACCCAAAATTTTTCTTATATATTTTTTTCTAATTATGTCAATTTTTGAAAGTTATACGTTGTTTCATTTCTATATGGCGATACTTATTGTAAAGTCTCACCGGCTTTAAAATATTAATATCCTAATTCCTTTATATATAAGAGCGTTAAAATATCGGTATAAATGCACCTCATGCTCGTATACAAGGGGGAGGGGGAGGTAATGGGGGTATGTACAGAGTTCAAGGGGTTGAGATTTTTCAGTGGCTTAAAACACATTTTAGTAGATCTACTAAAAAACCAGTAGATCTGTCAACACTGGAGATAACATTGATTACGGAAGTATTACAAGCGCAGTAGATACGAGTAGCAAAAAATGTGTGCCAAATTTACTATCTTTTTGTTTTTGTTAAAAACGATTATGTGCCACAATAGTCAAATTAGGTTCTTTGCCTTTAATGCGTTAAAGAATCTTCTTTTTATTAGAGACACCTGTAAGCTGTAAGACGTTACTTTTGTACGTATTGTGGATGTTAAAAAAAGGTTGCAAAGGTCCAATGCATTAACAGGGATTTTTATCATTATTTCATGTTATGATACAACACGAATCTGTGAAACTAACTTAACTGGAAATTTGTGGATTTCAATAATGAACTGACACTGCTATGTGCACCACAGGAATATCTATAAACTTCCTACATACAGATGTCTCGGAGTTTAGTAATCAGATTTAGGGTAGAGATATCAAAAGTAACAAAATATCTTGGTCAATAAATGACTCCTGATATGGTGAACTTTGATGAGGACATTACTACTAATGGATGCAGTGTGAGAAAAAATAATTCAGTTAACCACTTATCATCAGTTAACTGAAAGCACATACCATTTTAAATACGCGCAGTGTGAATTAGTGTTAAATTGACAATAAAAATATGTTCATCTCAGGAGTTTTTTTTGCATTCCTTTGGTTTCGTTTTAACGATTTAATGATTAGATCAACGCTTATATAATATTCAACACTGCGAAAAGTGGAACAACCTTTTCCCCATGTAGCACACAATATTTACAAAATATGTATTTCATATTCTACAAATATTATATGTATGAGAAATATTTCCAATATAAACAACATAAATGATCATTGTCTCGGTATGGATTGTGTCAATAGTCAACGTGTTAAACGACTAATATTTTTCAGAATTTTTTTACCCAAATAACCGAAATTAGCAGATATATTACCTAGTTACGCCAAATTGTACGCTCAATGCACAACCAAACGTGGCCAATGCAACACCAACAGGTATTAAGAACGCAAAATATCCCAAAGTGCGTTCTCCAAAGGCAACAGCCACAGCCGTGGAGCTGATCATTTCGGGAATGTTGAGAACTGTCATGTAAGCTATATTCATAAACACATATAAAACGGTAACAACAGGTACACTTATGGCTATACTTCTGGGAATGTTTACTTCAGGTTGTTTTACTTCTTCTGTGACTGTAGTAATTGACGACCTAAAAATTTCAATATTTTGTTATATTACAATAATAAAAATCCTCTTGGTATTAACCATCCGTCATATGCCCACAGACCACTATAGAATGCTAACGCCAGACTGCCAGGATGGAATTTGGTTCCTTCGAAACCTTTGCTCAAATTGGCAGTGTTTCCTATGAAGGAAATGTATGATATTTCAAACAAATAAAACTTAAAAATGAAGGTTTAAAAATTACCAGAAGCGAGTTCGTATATACCGACAAAAATCACAATAAGGCATGCGAGCACTTTAAAAGAGCTAAAAATGTTTTGGATCTTTACGTATAACTTTACGCTACTTGCATTGATATACGTGATTATTCCTAAAAAAAATGTAGCATTATAAAATATAAAAAAAAAAATAACTTAGGTACATAAATGTTACTCTAGAAATACATACCTAATGCAAGCAAACCGACTAGTTTTTTAACATTATGACCTAAAACTAAATCCTTAATACAAAGTGCGTCGAGTATTGGTTGAGAAAAATACTCCGCGAACGTTAATATAATCACAGCTACTTCCGCTGGTCTCAAAACGACCACGTAAATCCACGAAGCTAGAAACGCAGGTAAATTACCCCAAAAGGGATGTAAAGGGCCAAAGGAGTCTACAAAATACGCATATTCCGCACCGGATCTTGGAACGACTGTGCCCAATTCGGCAAAAGCCAATGCTCCTATAAAAATACAATTAAGTTATCGATTCTTTTTGAAGCGAAGAAAATTTTACCTAACAGTGAAATAACTCCGCAAACCGCCCAAATAATTATGCACATCCCCACTGATCCAGAATGTTCCAAGGCAGAAGCTGGTGATATAAATATTCCGGAGCCTATCATAACCGCCAGAATCATATTTATGGCGGAAAATAGACCCAGCTCTCGTTTGAGTTCCACTTTCCCATTTTGCTTTGTGTCTGTAAAAAATAAATTTGTATAAGTATACTGATGGTTTTTATATTTTTTTATAATAAATCAACATACCAATATCAATTAAATGAAATGAAAAAATACGTATAGAATAGGATTTTATTATATATTTTTTTTCAAAATTTAATTTTTCTGAATTTTTATTTATATAGTTTTGTTTAACCTAAGATTGGAGGCCAGCCGTAATACAAAGAAAATAATTTGTCCCTCTAAAGCTTTTTGTGCCTACATTTCGTTAGTTAACTGGTTTAATTTATGGGTTAAGTTATATAATTTGGTGCCTGGTTTATAATAACTAAATATTTATTAATTTAAGACCAATAGATTCTTATGTACAAAGCACTTCTTATTTATTATTTTTTTTTTTACGAAACTGGGTATAAAAAAAATTGCTTTGAAAGTAACTATATTATATAAAACTCATACTAATTCACTGAATTTACAAAGAATATAAAATTGAAACAATAATTCAAAATAATATCTATGTTTATTTATACACCATTAGAACTAGCAAAACAAATTATGTACGCATAAAAAATGGCAATTAATAGAAAATTTTACAAAAATACCAATAACAAATCCTTAAACGAAATAGAATTACATAATACTAAAAACACATTTGCGATACAAAAATAAATTTTATAAACAAAATTTTGGATATGCAATTTTTTTAAAAAATGTATAGATTGAAAAAGATTTCTAGATGTAGTAAAATTGGTATATTTTTTCCTTCTCATATTGTTATGCATATATATGTACCATCAAAGACAAAAGTCTTGACTCAACTCATTGAAGTTTCTTTAGTATTTTAGTATTTCTCTCTCTAATTTTGAGTCAATTCTTTTGTCTTCGATAGTAAGTACATATTTTATGAAGAAAACAATTTGCACTCATGATACTGGCAATTGGTGAACCCATTGCATATCCAAAAAATTGTTTTTAAAATTTATTTTTGTAACGGTAATATATTATGTTTGTGTAAGTGTTTAACCCAGATAACACGTAAGCTTACGATAAGCTTGCCACTTGCTTAACTTTACCTTGTCCAGACAAACTTAACAGTAAAAGGTTAATGCTGGGGTTAATGCAAGGTTGCGACAAAGTTATTATATCAAGGTACGGTGACTTCGTGTATTTCCGGAGTGATTCGGCGTCAATCGTTTATCGAGTATTGTTTTTTTTTTGGTTTAACCGCCATTCCGCTATTCTGTCATCGACCGCCATTATTTGTTGTGTCCAGTTGTGTTGTAGCGTTTGAACTGTTTCAGTGTATAATAGTTTAAAACATCATTCATGCAAAGTAGTATTACCTAATTTTATATCTTTTACTAGATATGCGTTGTTGCTTCAAGAATATCAATAGTTTATAATTCTAACCGATGAATTGAACTGTGTCTGCCCCAATTGCCCCAACTATTGCATATAATTCTAACCTAATTTTCTACACCCATAAGCGCATAAGCCAATGCACTTAGTTTAAAAAGTTATAGTTTATATTTGCTAACTAATAGTCTTGTAGTATAATTTGATTTTATATAATTCAGAAATTATGAATAATTAATTGTTTGAGGTTTTTTTCAGTTTTAATGACAGTTGTAATAGAATTTTAAATAAATTTAAAAATACACATATAAATTTAGTGTTATAATAATAAGAATATATATATATGTATTTGTATCTCTTATTTCAAGAAATCATTCTAATGTTATCAAATATTTTTTAGGAACCGATTACAGTAATGAGCGTCACCAAATTAAATTAAACCCAGGCGTAATGTGGAAGGTCTTAGAAGATTTTCTTTCATAGCAGAGTGTTTAGAAACTAAAATGGATACGGTTTAAGGTTTGCCCAACAGACTGCCACAATACAACAGCATTATATGGTAACTAATAAGGATTAAGAGGAGAATCAATTTCATAACTTATGAAATTCTTTTTCAGCGAATATAGAAGCTTCTATGACATTAGTAAACCATCAAATAGTTGAAAACTATTCTTGGAGAAAAAAAAGTTGGTGAGTAATTGATATTATTTAAATTATTACCTGTTTTTTTAAGTCCGAAACCATGTTCATTTATTGAATTAATTCCAACAAAAATTTACAGATTCGATATTTGATATCAACCCATGGAAGAACGTTAAGAGTTTGACATCAAACATCCTAAAAAGCCACTAGAGGACATATTGCGGCAAATCATTCTCTAACAGGGAAAAGCTTAAAAAAAAACCTTTCCAGAAGACTGAAATGCTTAAAATTATTTTTGGTGAGTATTTTATTTAATAACCACTAAGTATAGTAAAAATAAGATAGTTTGTATTTTGTAGTAACGAGGGAAACAGTTACTTTTCATAATATCCACGACGACTTGTCGACTCTGGAAAACTGATAGCCGTTTCCCTTGTCTTCCATCTCTGGTATTGTTTAATTTTTAATAGTTGTCGTTTTTTATTACAGAGAATCGCGGCAACACGATGGCAACGGAAAATAGATTATAGTGTTGTTTCTATATAAATATAAAAACGCAATCTAAATATGTAGAAGTTTTTTTTTTTATTATTAAATACTGAAATTCTAATTTTATTTGAATGAATTTTACTTGATGCAAACAGATGTGATTTTGAAAGCAATAAAATATTTTAGGAGACGATGGACGGCATCCGAAAATAATAAAAAGAACGCAAATTATATCTAATTTACTAAAATTCTCTCTGAGTTTTGTTTAGCATAATTTTGTAAAAAACATTTTTGGAAACACTTGGAAGTTACATAAAGTTTATTTGTACGAAATTTATTTTGTTTCAGCTTGCTGGTTATATCTTTCCTTAAAATATTTTAGCAATTTCAAAGTCACATGAAGAAGAGGTCATATACCAACTCCTTTCCTTGACTATAGCCAAGCTTTATAGAAAGCTTATACAAACCTTGATAAAAGCTTACAACAATCAAACAAAATAGGAATTGGTATTAATTTCTTCATTTTCTTGGTTTTTAGGTCAAAATATGGAATGTACATTAATAAGGACGTTCACTTTGATTTCAAAAGCTTTTTCAAGTATACATATAAAAATATAAATTGTAAATGGTGTAACTTATAAGTAAATTGTTTAATAAATGATAAAATCATAATTCAAAATTCATAGTAAACAATGTTTTGTTTATTAAATAAAAAAATGTATACCATTTATAATTTATATTTTTACATATATCTTGAAAAAGCTCTTGAAATTAAAACGAAACGTCCTTAATGTACATTTCTATATATTTTTATGACCTAGAACCAAGAAAAAGGAGAAATTAATATCCAATTCCTATTTTGTTTGATTGTACAACTTTTTCAAGGTTTGTACAGGCTTTCTCTAAAGCTTAGCTCAACATTGTCATTCCAACCTTGTCATATTCGTTTTACAGACAAGCTTATGGGAACCTTGCCATGGTAACCTTATCACATGCTTTTACAGACAAGCTTAACCTGTAACCTTACTTGGGAAAAACCTTATCCTGTGTCAACTAGCAAGCTTGTCATAACCTTGCAGTAAGCTTACACCCTTGCCATAACAAGCTTGCTGACAACCTTTTTCCCTTGTCGGAACAACGTTTAAAAAGGCTTGTATTAACCTTAAATTGTTATCTGGGGTCCTATTGCGTCTAAGAATTCTGTTATTGGAACTCATATAAATTTCCTAAAATTACCATTTTTTTACACTTGATCTTAAATTAAACAAAATACTGTAACGTTTTTTTCTATTATAAAACACTGTCGGGGTTTACAAAAATACACCGGCCATATATTTAAATTAACTTGATTTATTTACACATTAAGAACTACTTAAAATCTATTAAATAAGATCAAATAAATACTACGAATTAAATCACTCACTAATTACTATTAAAAACGTTTATTAATTAAATCACGTAATTACTAATGTCTTAATTTATGTAAACAATTTATTTGCACCGATATTTATTTCCCACGTACTAATTCGCTCCACTTCATTTATCTCCACTCGCTATTCGCTTATGCGCACAGCTCAACTCGTATCGACTGACTGACTGATTGACTCCGGCCAATAACGTCGCCTTATTTATATTTCCCGCTGACCAACTAGACTCTTCCGGAAATATCTCGTGCGTGCTTCTTGATTGAGAATAATAATCACGAATCTTCTACCCGGTACTGCCCTCACTTAAATACTAATGTCTTAATTTATGTAAACGATTTATTTGCACCGATATTTATTTCTCACGTACTTATTCGCTCGTATTTATCTCCACTCGCTATTCGCTTAAGCGCACAACTCAACTCGTATCGACTGACTGACTGACTGACTCCGGCCAATAACTTAGCCTCATTTATATTTCCCGCTGACCGACTAGAATCTTCCGGAAATATCCGTGCGTGCTTTTAGATTTAATGAGAAAAATAATCACGAATCTTCGATCCGGTACTGCCCTCTGTCATTTCTCTTCCGAACCTCGTACGTAGTTCCTTATTCCGGTACGTGAGCGCCATCCAGGAACGCCTAACGAAACCACCAGTTTAAAAATTGGCGCTCGTTACAATACTATTAGAATGTTAATCAAGCCAGGGTGTAAACTGTCTGACATAAAATGATATTAATTTTATGTAAGACAATCAAACAATAGAGAAAAGAAAAAGTCTTGGAGCCATTTTAGTTAATTTATGGGAAACATTTTATTAAATCATTATAAAATCAATGTCCAAAACATACCATCTTATGAAAAAATGCATTGTGCAGTGTGTGTGAATTCCACTAACATAAAAAAAGACTAATAAATTCTAGCTTGTGGAGTATAAATTATGTTTGACATAGAAAAATTTTAATTTCGAATGAATACTATCTGATTGGAAACAAAAATACACAGGTACCTGTATATCAATTAGATCTTACAGTTTAGAATATTTTCAGAACATATTTAAGTAAACGCAACGCTCTTTAAAACACTTTAATATCTCTAATATCTCTCGTACCTTCCTACTTAAACTGAAATGTGATGATGCAATACTATTAAAGTAAAACTCATTTTTTAAAAATACCTAAACCTTTTGAATCTTTAAGTATATGTATTAACAGTAATGGTCGTAGTATGCGTAGTGATTAATCCTGATATGATAAATGTATGGACACATTTGAAAATTCCCGTGATTATTGCATTGTGGTATAGTTCTATCTTGCTGTAAACATACAAACCTTAAAAGAGATATTGTGTACCAAATATGCGGAAAGGTCTTAATGAAGATGAAATTGTAACTTATAATTGCTCTTTATAGTATCTATGCATCATTTTCATTACAAGAGTTCTGTGAAACACATCTGTTTGTATCTAATAGACACGTGCTTTTATATCGACACGTTAATATTTAATTAATTTTAATCAGTGCTGAGAATGTTATAATAACTGTATGTATTCAAAAGCGATATCACATTCTAAATGTTAGTTAAATTTAATTAAAAATTAACATTACTGGTGCAAACGGGCGTCATTAGTTAAAACACGATTTTGTGATTTTTCCTACATTTGTTCATAGTCTCATTGAAACATTCCTATGGATATCTAGTTAAATGTCCACATACATTAGTACTTAGAAAGAATGTCTATGACAAGTCTAACAATAAGTGTCAGAACTTTAGATATTCGTTAGTTTTTTGAACAAAGCGTATAGCTGTAATGAGAAGTCAAAATCTAAAGTAAGAATATAGAATATTGTACTAAAAACCATAATAACATTGCTTAAAGATAACCTTTTTTTACTTGATTTAACAATAAAATATCACGAAATTAAAACAAAAATACCTCATCCATGTAAGATTATTCTTAGTGCTGGTAGTAGTTCTGATATAAATTGTCATTATTTATATCAGAACTACTACATACAAACTATTTGTTAAAATAAATAGTTTTTTCCAGAGAGCCTTAATTCATAGGAACAACTAATTTGAAAAATGTGGTTCCAAACCTAAACATACGGCTAGTATTGAGAACTTAGCTGATAATACCAATTATGGTGGCTGAGAAAATCAAATCTTATATAAGAACAGATTTGCGATCTACCATGGAAAGTTCTCGATTAAATTCCTTAGCATTATTAAAGTGTAGAAAACCGCGAAACTAGACACAACAGAAAATGTGTTATCGTTAGAATCAGTACATTTTGTAATACTTATTTTGCGATAAGTACGTTAAATAAATAAATACAACACACAATATGACACGGAAAAAGTGAGGATATAACGGCATAAAGCAGTCTGCAAAATAAAACGGGCGATTACGATATCATCTTATTGCCATTCTAGAAGCTGTAAATTTAATTTCAAAGCAATTGCAACATCCGTTGCAAAATTTTGAACAATAAAACTTATTATTTATCACGGTTATGATATAAGTGTGATATATTCGCAACATAAACAGCTTGCCTAAAATAGTAATTCCTTTATTGCTATTTGTGGTGTATCACCGAATTTTAAGATGAACACATAACTTTTATTACAGAGGCTTTTGCTTGGTCATCTTCATAAGGCAAAACTCCCATTTTTGTCACATATTTATATCTTCAAAAGCTCCTATAAGAACTGCAAGAAGTTCTGTAGGACGTGTTACTTTCATATTATGCAAACTTTCCACAATTAAATTGTTCATTTTGTTACAACTGTAATGCATGCACGTGTATCCATTACTAAAAAATGTTGTAAATTAACATAACCGATACGTACTTATACCATATCTAAATAAATATAGCAAACGTCTCAAAATGAACTGTTGCTTATAAATACTTTAAGATCCGACATTTCCACCATTTATAAATAGGCATTAGGCATTCCAGAAGAACCCCCTATAGTTTCGCGAGGACCCAAATTTCTTATCTACGCCGCTGATGGTTGGCCCTAAAGGCATAACTGTTTTTATTAATGATTAAAGAGATTTAGGAAAAATAATAGATTAGATTAGATTAGGATTGGGGTGGCCTATCGACCTGTTTCATCGCGACCTTATTGTGATCCCCTTTTTCCTAGAGGACGCTCTCTAATTTTGCCCTCTTAATTAGGCCTCTCATCTTTGAAAGCGGCTTCTTTATATAGCTACTAGCTGGGGTTCTCCTCCCCATTACTAGAAACCTTGTCCTCGCCAGGCCTTCACATTTGCACAACACATGAACTGGTGTTTCTTCCTCCTCTTGGCAGTATTTGCAGGTTGCATCATCTGCCAGGCCTATGTTGTACATATGCCTATTCAGTCAACAGTAACCAGTCAGCAGACCTACAATCATTTTGACAATCTTCCTGTCTTTATTCAGTAGATCTCTCGTGAATTCAGGCCTCTGCTCCTTTAGGAACTCTTTTGCCTGCCTTTGTCCCGGTGATTTTTGCCACCACTCTCTGGACTGATTATGTATCCATTCATTGATGGATTTTTTAATTTGCGCTTTGGTAGTGCCGAAAGAGGGATCGGCTCCAACGAATGGCCTTGACGAACCTCGCCTGGCCAGCTCGGTCGCCGCCTCATTTCCTCTCACGCCCGAGTGGCTAGGAACCCAGACCAGGGTTACTTTTCTTTGGATGCCCACCTCATTTAGGGCGCTTACACAGTCCCAAATCAGCTTAGAGTCCACGCTTGTGGAGCTAATCGCTTTAAGTGTGGACTGACTGTCAGAGAAGATAGCGACGCTTTTACCTGGCTCGGTACATCTTTCTATCTCTTGGACACAGTGATGGATTGCAGCAACCTCAGCTTGGAACACAGTCGTGTCTTTGCTGAAGCTTACCGAAAGAGCCTTTTTAGGCTTCTTCAATCATCAATTTATGTACGATTGAGAGGATAACCATCTAGTTATTATTTTTGCTAAATATTGATTTCTCAATTTAGACGTTAATATGATTAAAGGGATTACCAAATTCACAAAAATAAATTTCCCAGACGTAAATAAAAAAAATCATTAAGTAGATAATTTTATAATTATTTATAAAATATACTAAAACACATATTATCTGCCAACACAGATAGTTAAAATTGATTAATTATGGCAGGAAATGTGTATGTGAGCATCGGTTACTGGTTTTTCATGTTGGTCAAAACCCATAAAGAAAACCCGAAGCATTATGCTCCCCTTAACGGCCAAACATTTTATGTCTTTAAAAACATCGTTCACGAACACGATTTTACTACATATTTTGGACTATACTATCTCCGCTAAGAAAAAGTCTGTATATACATATTGAAATGGTAATCAAATTGTTATCAAATAATCGTATATCATATTACACAAATAAGTAAACATACAATATGTAAAGGCCTGTTATTTATTTATATACGTAAATTACGATTAAAAAAAGCGTAGTATATTTCTTTTCATTATCAAAATCAAAACATATATGTTGTAATTTTTCAGAGAGATGGTATATTCATAGCATTAATTAGGTATTGTAAACTTGCTTGATAATTAATATGAATGCTTTTTGTTGTTTTTCTGGCATTTTACGACGTTCTTCTACACTACAATAAGATTGATTTATTTTAAACTGGTGACTGAATGATTAATACCACCGATTCATTTTTTTGATTGCGTAATATAGAAATTGCTAAAAGTTTACATATTGATGGTACATCAGTCTATATAGCTTTAGATAAACTACTTCATATTAAAGTTAATGATCTATAGATTAGATTGCTGTGGGAGATTAACTGAAACGTATTACATAGTTTACAAGTACCTAGTAAAACTACTACACGTGATTTAATATCAATAGCATACAACATTTTTTTTTATACATGCATTTTATAAAAGCCAGTTTATTGAAATCGTAAAAATGTATTTAGTTGTGACTGAAAGTATTTTTTGCGAAAACCAAATGACAAATTTAAAGTAAATTGGACTTACTCAGAATTAGACAACGCAAAAGCTAATGAATATACAATTTATTTAATAATATCAAATTATTGATAATATTATATGTGGAGGAATAAATGAATCAGAATGAATGGTTCATTTTTGGCTTGCCAAAAATTGTCTTTTTGCGCCCATTCGCTCTCATTCACAAAAACTGTGGTAGAAATCTCATTAATTTCGAGAAGATAACTGCCAAATTTTCGATTTTTTTGTTGTTGCGAGAGCCGACTTATCTGAAGTCTCCGAAAACACTGCAATCTCTCATATCTTTTACTCATTAAATTACATCAGCTATTTCAGTACCTATCCCAGTACCCTGCATTAATCTGTACAGGTCTCTGATCGAAGTAATCTTCTGTGGGTTCATTTTGGCTTAGCCAAAAATTGTCTTTTTGCGCCCATTCGCTCACATTCACACAAACTGTGGTAAACATTCTCATCCCATTACACAATCTGCCGTTGGTATCTCCAGTGTTGATCTCAATGTTCTGTGTCCTTTCAGTTGCATCTGTGATGCCCTGTAAGGAGACCAGTTACGGTGTGAAGATGATTCCTACTAAGCTACAGTAGTTCTTCAGCCTTCTTTTTCGATGGCTCCTTAATAAAGGTTTCACCATAAGTTTGTCTGGTTATATTATCCCAGTGTTATTTGTGTTTGTCTTTTACCTGCTTTCGTGCTTTGTTTGTGAACACTCCTAAAATAGGTTCTGGGCCTATATATGAAGGCGATGATCGATGTTCCCTTCTTTACTAAATTATCGACTTTTTCGTTTCTTTCGATTGCCTAATGTCCGGACACCCACAGCAAGATTACTTTATTGGGGTCTGTCAGGCTATTCAGTCCTCAAATACATTCCCAAACCAGTCTTAATTAACTGTATTTTGAGGTTCACTAATGCCCTCAGTATTGCCTGGCTGTTTGTTGCAAGATAGATCCGTTTAACTTGATAAGTTCTTTGAATGATTTCAGTTGTAGCTCCAGTCCCGCTCTCGGTTTTTGATCCGTCTGCAAACCAGATCAATTCCCCGAACCTGTCTCAGTAGCTGATTCCAGTTATCCGATCCGCGATGTCCACCTCGAATGTAGGGTTAAATAGATAAATTGAAATCATGTGGTCTGATCTCAATCCCAAAAAGATGCCTTCCACATGATATACAATATTCTTGCCTCCCTCATTATCACCAGGTGGAGAAGAGGGTGGTCTAGTAGGCATTCCATTCCTGCTGTAGGAGTAGTCCTCATTGCGCTGTTATTCTTAAATACGCAAGTCTCTGTATTTCAGTTATAGCAGTTTGTAGCTACATCTTTATCCACCATACCAAAGATGCATAAAATTGTCGATTGTAGCTCTAATGAGCCTTGGTAAGGTGAAACACAGCGAATGCTAATATTGACCGATTTTTACACATACGTTTAGTTGTAGGGGAGGGTGGGGCAAGATGGGGCCACGAGGCATGATGGGGACATCGTCTTATCTACAAAACGTCAGTAAGCATCTGTCAAACAATAGCAGTCCTAATATTGACAAGTGCTGTTTTATGTTTGTTGTAATGTAGGAAACTTTATTAGTCGTAATAACAAAGTTATTGCTGTTTGCGCGTGAACTTTGCAAATTTCCAGAATTTCGTTATTATTTTGATGGTGAGTTTAACAGCCAGTATCGGAAGCATAAGTAAATTATTTACAACTACACTTTTTTGTGCTTATTAATTGACATGTATTGCATGTATTTTCTATAGTGCGTTATTTGTTTATTTCAAATATTTAATATGTTATTATAACATAACTAGAAAATGTTCCAAAGAGGCAAGATGGGGCTATTGGTATGGGGCAACTTGGGGACATCACTATCTCACTCTTCAGTCTGGTCCGTTATGCCTGGATATGCCATTATGCTTTCTCGAAAACATAATGCCGATTTCTCATGTTAGGAATAAAGTACAGATTCGATCAAAGCGTAACAAGGGAAAGACAACAATCCTTACAAGCACTACGTATAAAAATCTGCCACAAGAAAATAGAAGTCTGGAGAATCACTAGGGCAACCAGAAGTGCTGAGGGAGAGTTAAACGAAAAAAAATGACAAAGAAGAAAACAGAAGAGATCAAGAACCCGAATTTTGTAAGGAAAGCAAAGAGATAGATTTTTAGAAAACGTCAAGGAAATAATCAAGTTCTTCTGTTGAGGAAGATGACGCTCAATGTTAGTATTGTCAGGGAAAGTATTGATACAATGCCATGGATGGCGAGGTTGGGTACATGGAGGCTGTGCGAATAACGTGGATGAGTTCGTCTTCTATTATCTCAATTGTGAAGAGTAAGTTTAATATTCTTATCGTTATTGTATTTTTTTTATATTAAGTAGTTCCGCTTTAAAGAGTTTAAGCTTTGTTCCTGCATGTTTTGAAGAATATTATAAGAATCTATTTTTTTTTACCTATTACCTAGATTTATGGTACGACCCATTCTTAACTCACCTGGAAATTTACATATTTCTTTTCAAAATTTTCTCACAACATCAAGAGTACCCATCGAAAAATTGTAAATTCATCCATCCGCATATAAATGTTTAAAGATTACAATAAGCGTACTTAGAACCTTGTATATCAATTTGCAATCCTGATGCAGTGTTCTAAAGCTTAATGTTCCCATCTTGTCCCACCTTCCCCTACCTAATACATGTAGTTGAAATTTTTGGCGTAACACGCAGAAAAACTATAAGAACTGTAAATACGTATTTTAATATAATAAGATTTCAGATGCCTCTCAAAGACTTATATTATTGGTTTTTAATTAAAATTTACTTACTGAGGGTTTAAGAAAAAGTGTGATATTATATATCAATATTTTTTATAGGACTATTTTACATTACTATAGTGTAAAGTTAAAATTTTTCCTTTTGTGAGATAGCGGCTTATATTTATGTTTTATGAGGATTCATAATAATACAATAAAATCGTGTTATACGTTTCGACATTTTTTTAAGACAAAAAGAAAGTGCGGAAACGTAAAATACAACTTTATTGTATTATTATGAACCTTCACAAAAAAATAAAGTACCTAAAGGGAAAATATAAGCCGCTATCTCACGAAAGGAAAAAGTTACGTTACCGGTTACGTTATGGTTACAATCACCATAAATATAGTGTAAATATATCAATAACGCTGTAGATCCTTGTTTTAATTTAATTTAATTATTTCAATATTTATTAAACTTTCTTTATATTCATTCGATTTGAACGTAATTAATCGGTGCATTTCAAAATTTACGATCAGAATCAACACTAAAAATAAAATTAAAATAATGAAAAATATTACCTTGCGTCATTTTAATCACGTTAATCACTTTAATCACGTCTAACGCCCACCATGCAATTCAAACATATTTCCGCAATTGTCTCAAAAAGGCGACAAAAAAAGTTGACCGCCTTTAACTCAATTACAGCCACCGTCTAATTTCGCCAAGGCATGAATTGGAACTGTAGAAAAAAATGTACGCTTCTGAATGTAAAATGATTAGATTAAATACAAAGTTAAGCTAACTCCACATCGATAACATGATCATTACTGACAAAGCGCATATACTCCATTTCGTATTATCTGTACACACAGTTGTGTCTTATTATTAGTTATTTGATTGATAATGGCGAATACGCCTAGAACACAACAACATTATTAATATAGTACTTGCCACTACAAAAGTTTTATTTATATCTTCTTGTATGCTTTGATACTTTTGAGAATGCACATGGACATTGGTAGCGAACAATGAGATAGTAGGTCATAGTCACAGACATATTCAAGATTAATATTTCTTTATCGTTATTAAATACAGAATGCTTGTAATTGTCTATATGGGGACCAAAAACAAGGTAGGTTCTTCATATATAAGTATATATAAACATAGACATGGATGTTCCATAAATTACATATCGGTGGTATATTTACTTTTTTGACTTATTTCGTTTGTATATCTTTGCACAAGCCGAATTTCAAATTTTGCTAAAACCAAAACAGGAACTCTATCTCTTTATCTATATCTCTAACGCGTTTGTTTACAAACTGCAGTGTAATATGACCCCAATAATTATCGGTTTGATTAAACGGGAAATAAATAATAATATACAAATACAGGGTGTTTCAAACAGCCGGTTTTTATGGCGAATAATACAGCAATAATATGCATAAAAATGCAAAAATATTTTCATGCCAAATTATATTGGTCTTTGTAAACTTTTTATTATCATCTGATTAAACTCAGTTAGGTGCATTATTGCTTTGAAATTATCGTCGAAACCAGAACTGAAAAAAAAGAAGATTAAAAAAGCGGAGCATACGAAACCTACCGATATCTTGTAAAATTTCACTCTTATCAGTGAACAATCGTTAAAAACTAGTACTAAACGATGGCAGTTGCTTTAACCACTTGTTTTTCTTTATTGCTTATTACTATAAACTCCCAATGGTTATGCGATTAATCAAGTGAAATTAAACTCATGGAAGTCGCCTTTATCATCTTCTTGCACAATCTACACTTCCATCATTTTCTCTCGGCACATAATCAAATTAATCATGAGATACGTTAATTGTCCGTTATATGTACATACCCTGTTGTTTGGAATTTAACAGAATATACTGTATAACTGAAAAAAAGAAAAAAACATAAACCAAAAAAACCCACTTACATTTTACAAATCACATTATACCGAATGGCTTTTGTAAAATTAAAAAAAAATTAAATTTACAATAATACCATGACATGTGAAGTGTTACAAATGAAAATAAAATTGTGAGCAATTAAAATAGGTAGGATAGGAATAATCACAGTTTCCCAATTTTATGCAA
Organism: Protaetia brevitarsis; assembly: GCA_004143645.1. NCBI lineage: Eukaryota > Metazoa > Arthropoda > Insecta > Coleoptera > Scarabaeidae > Protaetia > Protaetia brevitarsis. The sequence continues at coordinate 5,737,047 of RXPK01000014.1, read as the reverse complement.
AAATCATTAAATTAAAGAGTGCAATACCCATTGCCCTTAACTTTTAATTTAATCTTCAAGAGTTTTTTCGCAATAATTTTCTGAACATCATTGAAGTATTGTAGACATTCATTTTTAAACCAAATGCTTGGCATCTTTCTTAGAATCAGTTTCAAAACTTCTCTGATTCAGATAATATTACAGATCCATATTGAAAATTAATTTATAGGATCATATTAGTGTTTTCTACTTATTTGGATATCAATAGGGGTTTACGAAAATTGGATCAGATATATACCGATATTACCGATGTACCGAAAGTGAAAGGAAAACATAGCATTTACAATGTGCTTGAACAGGATAGAAGGTCGATAGATACTTTATAATCTTTTCGTAAACGCCTTATATCAATCTTTCGAAATATAATATGGCTATTGCTTCATCCTAGCACTAAAGTTTCTGATTAAAAAAGAATTAAAGAAGCAAAAAATGGGCTCAACCGGGATTTGAACCCGGGACCTCTCGCACCCAAAGCGAGAATCATACCCCTAGACCATTGAGCCACGCATAAAACGCTTTTTAAAGCTAGTATATAATTATACAAATATAGCAAATCTTTAAAAGATTAGATTTTAATTATTATTTTTTAACTTAGTAACAACCTAAAATAAAAATAATTACAATAAATACCAATTGTTTTAAAAGATCTATCAAATATTAAAATACACCATTCAAAAGATAAAAAATGATGGACATAGATATCCATTATAAAAGAAAGGTATATCTAATTAATGGAGTACACAGATTAAATTTTACATTGTAGATCTTAACTGTAATAATCAATTAACATTTAAATCAATAAAGCAAATAAATTGCTGCGTTTGTTATTTGAATTTCATATGCATATCAGCAAATGTTCGTAAGATATTTTGAGATAGTTATATAGATATATATAGATTATGTAACGGGAAGCGCCGAAATTTAAACCAATTAATTCTTTTACATCAGTATTATACTTACATACAATGGCAAATTTAATGAAATGATTACTTAAAGTTTAAAGGATACTTTATTGCAAGTTCCTTATTATTACAATTGATTGTGTACAAAATTCATTGGGTCACATATTGCAAACTCAGTAAACGCGTTTAATAATGTTCGCACAACTATAGAGATAAGACAAGAAGTGACACGACGTTTTAAGCGGATTTGCACTTCACATACACAACTTTTGCGGTATACAATATACACTGTTACACTGTTTAAGCCACGCAATTGACGCAGTCACAAATTTGGGGAGCCTTTGAGCATAGTCGAAAATAATTAAACGTTATTCCTGGAGTAATTCTAACACGTAATTTATTGTTATTTGGTTTATTTCTTGTTGTTTTGTTTAATAATAATTATAATAACTTTCTTTATTGTCCACACAGCCGTAAGTACGTACGCTGATGTGCATTCGGATCCTCAAAAAGATTTCGACAGCTTTTGTTTTTTAGGTCCCAACATTCATTTCGTTCTGTGCTATACCGCATTCCTTTTTTTAAGTTTTCTACATACATATCTTCATCACAACTCATTAACCGCGTTTCTAAGTACGAATACGATACATATCAATAGCCGCATTCAGAACACGTGACTCCCAAGGTTTATAAACTGTTATTGACAATTCGTCTCAAAAACGTAACGCTGCTTCAATAACATAACAATGGAGGAGTGGAGCGCTCACCATTTTGTGTAGCGGAAACAATTAAAGGCAGCTTATCGAATATGTAGCTATGCCCAAGCGGTTTGTAAAGTGTTGACAATTCATCTCAAAAACCTAACGCTGCCTGCTTCTATAACATACAATGAAGCGATCGTCATTTTGTGTAGCGAAAACAATAACCGCGTTCAGTAAACGCAACTACTCCCAAGCGGTTTGGGAACTGTTGACAATTTGTCTCAAACCGCAACGCTACATCAATAATCAAGGAACATGTAACCAAGAACGGGCACTTAGCAAATTTTGTTAGCGCGGAACCGTCATCTTTTTTGAGTACTTTTTAGTATTTAGCCAAGTGTGTCCGTTCTTGTTGAGATATTTCTTACAATAACGTACAATGGAGCAGTCGTTATTTTGTGAAACGAAAACGGTTACTGATATGTATCATATTCGTACTCTGAACGCGGCGAATTATACATAAATATGTATCGTTTTCATACTCTGAACACGGTCATTGATTTGTATAGTTTTCGTACCCTGAACGCAGCCTAACGGTTACCGTTACACAAAATGGCGATAGCTCCATTGTATGTTTCTAAAGCAGCGTTGTTTAATTTGTGACGCAGTTCCCGCTTCTACAAAATAATTTTGGTTTCCACTAGAAGCTGGCAGATAATAGTCTATGATTCATAGATATCTTTTATGCTATAAACATTATTTAATATTAATTCACCTCTTTTATGAAATTATAAAAAATACAATTCTGTTTTCTTGTGAAATATTTGTTTATTTCCAAAAATACCTTTATACGTTACCCATACAGCACCTTTCATTGCAATTACATATTAAATACGTAACAATATTGCATTTACATTACATTTTATTACGTATGAAATATAACGTGTTAAATATGTAATTAATGTAATATGTTTGATGTATTCAAGTGAAAATACATATATAATACATAGCAGGTATATTGCGCATATTATATAAATATATTAAAGATCAAACATGTAGTTGATACATATTGGACAAAAGTATTATAATCCGCCATCATTCGTTTGGTGCTCGGTGCATTTAGCGTAGTCACCGTAGTATCAAGTAGTATCCAGTAGCATCATTAACCTAAAAAAGCTTGATAGTTATAATCGCCGGTGATCAGATATTAAAATAGTTATTATATATGTGAAAAATAATTTATGTGAGTCAAAGGTTAATTTTGGATTTGTAATGATTAGAATTTCCATACGATTGTAACTGCTACAACATTAATGCGTATTTGATTATGAATGTGTTTTTTTTAGGTTAATTTTTCATATTCACATATTTACAGATTTCATTTTATATTAATAATTTACATATCTCAAATTATTGTAGAGAGACTTTTTGAAATTGAAAGGTGGGACAAATCTACAGAATGCAATAAAAAACATTTTCAAAGCATTGATGAAGGATGACATATTAACATCATACACTCATAGCATATACTAGGAAAGGAGCTCAAGGGAAAAAAAAACATTTCGAAATTTTAAAACCCTTAATTTAATTATATTAGGTAAGTTGTAAAATGTTCATAGTATTCTATGTACAGTATTATAAATACTTTTCTATATTTGTAGCTGTTGTTCGATTGCACGATATAAATTCAACCGAAAAAATGATTACAAAGCTCATGATTAATTGGATTGCTCAAGTTCCTACACGTCTTCACAGAATTGCGTGAGTAAATTATTATATTTATTTTTCTAAATATTAATATTATAAAAGTCGAATTATAACGTGCTTTTTTAAATGTAATTTTTCTAAAACAGTCCTTCATTGGATGAATTGCATTGTTTTTTATCCAAATAATATTTAAACAAATGTTAAAAGATTTGAAAGATTCTTTGTGATAATATATTAATAGAAACGTGTTCCTTTTTTACCTTTTATATTTCTATAATTAATAATATTACATATATTAAACATCTGATTTCTTGATTGTTTCAGAGACAAAGAGAAAAACCAAACTAATCATACTGTTCAACATCAAGAGTGATGAAGTGATATTAAAATACTACTATAAAATATAACTATAATATGTGTACCGTTAAAAATGTTATATCGAAATATATGTTTTATAAAAAATATACATGTTATATATATTTTTTATAAAATCTATTAAATATATTAAAAATATATAAGTAAATAAGCAAATAATAAGTTTATATCTTGTTTAGTTTTGGATATATATTTTTTCCAGCAACCAACACAGAGAATCATACTTATCTTTTGTTTTTAATTGGTGTTGAAAAAAGATACTCTGTATAATACTATGTTTGGATAGCCTGCAGGAAAACGCTCTGCATGTGTTTGAATAAATAACCTACATACAGAGTGTTCCACATTTATTTTCCCATGTATTTACTCGGAACCTAATGGACACAAAAAGTTGTAATAAAATCCATTAATTGGAACTGGGACGATATTGTACGTAAAATTCTGCCATTATAACACCCTTCGTATAAATAGCCTGTTACTTGCTGGAAAAATTGGGGTACAATTTAAAAAAAAAACAAAGTGGAAGAGAGGGAAAGCGGCTATTTATACGGGGAGAGTTCTGATGACAGAAGTTTATGTACTATATCGTCTCATTTCCACTGGATTTTACTGCAACTCTTTATCTCCATTAGTTTCCGAGTAAATACGTGGGAAAGTAAATGTGGGACATTCTGTATATATTTTAGATACGTATTTGCAATATTAGAGATACGTATCAAATATATAATTTACGTATTGAACACGTATCTGGTATGTAAGGTAAATTACGTTCCAGATACGTACCAATCGCGGACATTTATCGGTATTAAGTACGTATTTAATACATAATCGATATGAACAGCTATGTATCTGCTATGTAGCAATATTTCAAGTTTTATGTATCTGCTATGTATTTGAAGTGTAAAATGCTGTACGGGTATTGATGTTATTGCTTGAAAATTGATTGTATTATTGCGATACTTCATTTCATCATCATTTTTTTCGCATAGAATATACGTTTACAATAATGATGCATTCAGAATAATCATATAAGAGTGGAAATAGTAGGATCAAATACAATATAAATATACAGGCTATTCCACGTAAGTGGTTCATTAAAAGTTTATGATGTTTTATTATTAAGTTATATTTGAGTTTTCGGCTCCATTATATGTTCGATTGGAACTATAGATGTAAAATACTTTAACCAAAATATCACTTCCGGTTGACCGGAAATGGATGTCAACTTTGTTATTTTAAATAGAATGATATAATTTTTTATTCATTTTTGGATTCTACGACCATAAATACGTCAGTATCCATTAGTTCTTCCTATAGCTATCTTGCCGTTTTTGAGTTATTTAGGTTTTTCTTTTTTTTTAATCATAATCATTGCATCATTGAGAAATTAATATCTCGGTTAGTATTACAAGTAGAGACTCCAAATTTGCTATGTTATGAATGTAGATACAACTCTAAGAAACGGTACACACACTTTATATCCTAACATACAGGGTGTTCAAAACTGAGGGACAAAGTAACATATTTTCAAATGAAGAAAACTCATTTTTTTTTAAATAGAACATCCTGTATTTTAATTCGAATTGAAGGTACATATCATCCTCCTATCATTTTATATCAGCATTCCTATATACCTATCTTTAATAGATTTGAGATATGAGCGACCTTTTGTTAAACAGACTAAGTAGCCCTATCTTTAAATGTTTGTAGCTAGCCCTGAATTAGATTAATGTCAAATTCATTATTATTCTTTGAATAACCATACAAGAATGTCGCTGTTCGAATAGTCATTTCTATTGATATTGCACTGTACAAAAGTGTAATTATAATGATACACATAAACACTTTTGATTAGTCAATGAATTTGACATTAATCCCATTCAGAGCCGGCTACAAACACGTAAAGATAGGCCTACTTAGTCTGTTTAACAAAAAGTCGTTCATATCTCAAAATGTATTAAAGATAGGTATAGGGAATGCTGATATAAAGTGATAGGGGATGATATTTATTTACTTCCTAATTCCGAATTAAAATACAGGGTGTTCTATTTAAAAAATAGAATACCTAGTCTGTTTAACAAAAAGTCGCTCATATCTCAAAATCTATTAAAGATAGGTATAGGGAATGCTCATATAAAGTGACAGGGGATGATATTTACTTCCCAATTTCGAATTAAAATACAGGGTGTTCCATTAAAAAAAAATGAGTTTTCTGCATTTGAAAATATGTCACTTTGTTCCTCAATTTTGAACACCCTGTTTGTTAGAACGTAAAGTGTGATTACCGTTTCTTAGAATTATATCTATATTCATAACAATAGCAATTTGGAGTCTCTACTTGCAGTATAACCGAGATATTAATTTCTCAATGACGCAATGATTATGACTAAAAAAAAAGAAAAACTTAAATAACTCAAAAACGGCAACATGTAGCTATAGGGATAGCTAATAAAAACTGACGTATTTATAGTTGTAGAATCCAAAAATGAATAAACAATTATATCATTCTATTTAAAATAACAAAGTTGACATCCATTTCCGGTTAACCGGAAGTGATATTTTGGTTAAAGTATTTTACATTTATAGATCCAATCAAACAGATAATAGTGCCAAAATCTCAAATATAAGTAAATAATAGAACATCATAAACTTTTAATGAACCAGTTACGTGGAATACCCTCCTGTATACTAGTATTATATTTGGTAGGATATACATTCAAATTCCGTCCTCTTAGTGACGCGAGCGCCCTCTATGAATTAATACCAGAACCTCATAAAATCGGTCCCCACCACATTGCATAGGCGTCCCAATTTTTTATTGCTTAAGTTAACTATTTTACTTTACCTTATTTCGGACCATCATACCTATGAAAATGATTAATGATAGCTCGCAAAGTTGCAGAATCAGAATAAAATAAACTCCGAAGTAGAACAAACCATAAACAAACTTTACACATTCGTATAATTAGGGAAAGAATAGGCAACCACTTTTACATCTTTTTCTATCGTGTAATTATGGTAATTTTGTAAGCGATCTAATAGTAGTTGGCAGCACGAACTTCATTTAAATTTTAAATCAAAATATCATAATTCATAACTGTCATGTCAGAACGATGTTTATCGCTTCTTTAGTAATTTAGTATTGTGTTGGCCTTCGAATAATATTCGATGAGTATTCGAAAAGAATGTATAATATGAATACATTAACCTTTTCATGTCTGAAGCTCTTATGACCCCATTTTCATGTGAAAACTAGTTTAAGTAGGTATTGGTGCATCAGTATTTTACCAGCTTCGTATAATCGTCTACGTGTCCAGAAATGAAGATTGTTACTTGTGTTGCCCCGGTAAATATAGCTGTAATAAAGTATTGTGAGTATTTCTACGAATTAGTTTATCACATGATTATTCATACGTTAATTTTAGGGGGTAAACGAGATGAAGAGCTTATTTTACCTATAAATGATTCAATTAGTAGCACATTGGACTTGAATCATGTAAATATAAGTTTATAAATATTATAAACAGATGTATAAGCAGTTTTATTGTAGATGTGCTCTAAGACAACTATAATGGCGAGTCCTAATTTGATAGAAAACAGGATTTGGTTGAATGGGAAAGAAGAAAATTTTGAAGCAGCAAGATTACAAAATTGTTTAAAAGAAAGTTAGTAAGTAATATGCAAATACCTATGTACATGTTGAGAATTAAGGTCATTCATGTGTAACATCTATGATATTTACATAGATTTTGTAAACATATATTGTAATGCTAATTATTAATGTTGTTAATGAATTTCAGTAAAGAAAAGGGCTGAACTTGGAATTGATGATATTATTGAGTGGAATATTCATATTTGTTCTGAAAATAACTTCCCGACAGCTGCTGGATTAGCGTCTTCAGCTGCCGGATATGCATGCCTTGTATTTGCTTTGGCGCAACTGTATGGCATAAAAGATGATATTTCTGCCTTGGCACGTAGAGGTTCGGGTAGTGCATGTAGAAGTGTGTATGGGGGCTGGGTAACTTAATTCTTTTTGTTATTTTAAACATTAATTTTTCTTGTATCTTGTAGGTGAAATGGTGTAAAGGCGAGAGGTGTGATGGCCTAGATTCAGTAGCTGTACAACTTGCACCAGCTGCACACTGGCCTGAAATGCGGATAATCATATTGGTTGTTAATGAATCCAAAAAGAAAAATAGCTCTACATCTGGAATGAAAAGAAGTGTAGAAACTTCAACTTTGCTTAACACTAGAGCGAATTCAGTTGTTCCTCAGAGAATTGATGAAATGACAAGTGCGATTCAATCAAAGCATTTTATTAAATTCGGTGAATTAACAATGCGGGATTCTAATCAATTCCATGCTATTTGTTTGGATACATATCCTCCTTGCTTTTATTTAAACGATGTATCACTTGCTATCATTGAATTTGTACATATGTATAATGAGCAAAAAGGAACTACTCAGGTAATTCATTTGCATTAAATTGTAGTAAAGTTGTGTTTAATTTCCATACTGCATATTATAGCTGGCGTATACATTTGATGCGGGACGAAATGCTTGCTTGTATACGTTGGAAAATAATTTAAATGAAATTCTAGCACTTTTAAAGCAAGTATTTCCCACAAATATTCCCGATGAAGAGTACCTGAAAGGAATTCATGTCGACACAATGCCTGTCAAAGAGGTAACTATGTTTAGTAGACTTATGTGCACATAGTGTACTTTGATTTAAAGCTTCAATATTTTTTTTTTGCAAATACATTAGACTTAGACTATACCAAGTGAACGCACATTAGTTGGCGATCGGTAAAGAACCAAAGAAAAGCTCGATGGTTTCCGTTAGAATAAAAGTGTATACGCGTTATTCTACTATTCTTTTATGCCTTTATCTCTACCTTACACAGCAATATATGGGAAATATTGTCCTTCATTCTTATTAATACCTATAATTTGACGATCGCTGCCCTTTGAAATCACAGTACTTGTATAGACAATTACTTATTCTTGGACACGATAGTAAGCGACCCTTATAACTCAATAAGCATTTATTGCATGTATTTTTAAATATTTTTCTTACAACCACAATTAAATGCACTAGAAGTTTAAGAAAGCGCCTCCACATTCGACCAGTTATTACTAATGTACCCATCGATAGGTCAACTATGTGCACAGGGTAGGTTCAATTATCCAAACAATCAATATTACGGATTATCCTCAAAACCAATTAATTCGGATAATCGATGTATTTCCTTTTCAATTTTCACTTCATAGTAAAACAATGTTTTTATTCTAGGATTATATTCAGCAATTCCCACGCCATCCGCCGAATTTATTAAATTATATAATAACCACAAAGGTTGGTGAAGGACCAAAAGTTTTATCAGATCAAACGGAGCATCTTCTTGATGATATGGGTCTTCCAAAAACAGTACATAAATAAAATTTGAATTACTGTCTTACATACTGATTTTTTTTAAAAAAAATGTAGTATTGTATTAAAGTATTTTATTCACATTAGTTAACATGTTACAAAATATCAAACATTACTAAAGTACCTGAAGAACACCAATCCTTAGGACCTACAAAATAAAACAATCATCATTATTTTTTTTATGCAATATTTCTTTCAACCCATTATTCTTTAGCGTGCATTAAGATATCATCCTGAAAAATATACGCATGCCTTTAATTAGTAATTAATAGTAATTAGAACTCTTAAATACAAAAAAAAATCCAAGATAATAGTCTGCCAAGATTTCACTGGAAATTACTAGCTTTGTTCTTTTTGACCCTTTACGTTGCACTACAAAGATTTATGACAACGCAAAGTTTTATGAAATAAAATTTTGTGTCGTGACGCAAAAATGATGAGTTTAAAAAACATGATGATTTAATTTAAGATTTTCTAGGTAAAGAGCTACTTGCGTCATGAAGCAATATTGCTCGAATCAAACAGAACAACCATCTTGCATATTGCTTCCTATGGCAACACAAAATTTCTACGGCACGTTAAGGGACAAAAAGAATAAAACTGCTCTTTGTCACAACTACACCACAGAACAGAAAATATTCCTATGTTTGCGAATTTGCATAATTATTATATTATAAATTCGTTGCATTGCCACATTGCCAGTATTGCCAATGTCGAATTTGCAATAATTGCCATCGGATAAATTTCATGCTATTTCGAGAAAAAAAAAATTGTAGCATTTAGTTATTATTGTTCTGAGGTTTTTTTTCTCTATACAATCAGAAAGATCAGAAAAAATGAAGCAGGTACACTCAAGTATGCATAAAATGTTTTTGGTTTTGTACAGTATCTTGTGAACAAATGTCATATACATTTACGTATATCAATTACTTTATGGTAATAAGTTGCCAACAACTTTATTTCCCGCATTACTGTTGGGATGAACGTGGTTTCATCCGCCTGTATAGCTATGAGTAAATATTATATAGTGTGAAGCGACATAACGAATGAAACAAAGGCTCAAGGTTGCTTTCACGATGTGAATGGATGTATTTGGTGAAAGGTAGGAGCAAGCAGCTCGGTTCACAACGTGGCTTTTATAATAGGTTACAATTTAGTTTTTGGGCAAATACCTTATTGATAAAATAAATAGTAAATTGTTTACATACAAACAGGTTGCTACACGTTTATTCTCGTGAAAGCAATGTGAAAGATTTACTTCATGCGCAAGCCCTTCATTCACCCAATGAGACGGAGCCCAAGTGAGTTCTTTATATCTTGTAAATCCAATAATATTTATATGTATTTACTAATGGATAAATATATAACTTAATGCAGTTTCCAAAATGATTTTTACCTATTCCTAAAAGAATGTTATGTATCATACAGAGAACATAATAACCGCTCTGAAATAGAACAGTGTTCATATATCAGAATCATATCTATGTGATGTCTCAGAGACATATCAAAGACAGCTGCTTGTTGCGGACATTACGCACCCACTGAAACCTGCGTGTGCCTTACATGTTGTGCCTGAGAAAATAGGTAGATCAGATGATACGTATTTGTTACGTGTCTGAGATATAAATGTGTTTACTGGGTAGTTAATCGAATGAACGTCGCTATTTCCGCAAACGAAAATCAAGCAACAAAAAATATCAGAGTTTCGCGGAAAGCAAAATTTCTAGTTACGGTTTTCTATTTTCTTTAAACTTATCTATGTATATATGTGACATCTCTAGTAACTATAAAATAGTAGTTAGTTTGTGAATGACATAGATTTATAGTGAGAACCCCCTTTTTTCTCTCCAGGGAACAGAAACAAATTGTGATATCTAAATAATCTTTGGTCAACTTTCGGTTAATTTCTCCTTTTTGCATTGGCTATACTAGTAACACACAAATGATTCGAAAACTCATCAGGAATTTATTAAAAAAAACTACTTGCTCCTGCAAACTCAAAATTCATAAATAATTTAAGAGTAACATTTCTGTTACATTGTTCTATGATGCAAGCAAGCAATACCTGAAAATTGAAAACAACAAAAGGTGCCATGACAATCTCAACCACTGTGGCAGAAACCCAACCAATTTGGCACAGATCAAATTAAAAGTGTTAAATACAAGCAAGAAGCATGAAAAAATAAACACATTATTGCTGCAAAGCGAAGTGAATCCCCTTTTACAATGATTTGACATACTCTTGTTTTGTGGGCTTTTGGAAAATCAGTATGCTGCATGAACTCTCACTCATGAGATGAATAAATAAAGGGACTAATCATTGTAAAATGGGATTTACTTCCCTTATCTTGCCTATCACTATTACAGAGAATTACTGTTATTATTACCCAATTAATTTTGAGAAGTTGTTATTCTGCTCCTCATTAATGGTTAATAAAAATTAAAAAAAAAAATATGAAAACATTACATTACAAGAATTCAGTTACCTTGAAATTAGCTACCTACTCCTTACGACCTGTAAACACACAAAATTAAAAAATTAACAATGATTATTACAACTTTGCTGTGTATATCAGGTACTATTTATGCAGATCAATAAGCAGTTACTTGAAATACAAGTCTTTTATATAAGAAATAATAAAAGAAAATTCAGATTTATCATCCATATTTAGAAACTGGAATATTTTTTAAAAATAGGATCAGAAATGTATCCCAATTTAAGGAGCTAGTGTTAAACAACATGGTGAAAAAAATCCATTGGAAGAGGTTCAAGAACGAAGGTCAAACTATGTTCCTACGGAAAGGCAACTTAATTGAAAACTCGCGTACCTTCTGGTTTACCATCAACCCATTTGGTAAATTTTATAGAGGTATCATTCCTTTTTGCAGCTTCTGTTCTTACATCTGTCTTTAATGCATTTCTTAATGCTCTGGCTGCGATATTGGAATAGTTGATGTAGCTAAAAAGAAAAATAGAAACTAACGATTATTTGTTACAATTTATAACATATACTCACTTAAGACCAGCTTGACGCCAAGCAGACATTCTTTTTCTGTTTTAATTTCTAAATGAGATTCGAGAAAATCTTTGGTATCTTTCTTTGGCAAGATCTCAGCAGTTACATCACAAGTAATGACAAGTATATGTTCAGTAACTTGACGTACATTTGGCATCTGCTGACGAACAAATTTTGTGAATGTAGCCCCAAGGTACTACTGTTATTATTTTCATTATTCTGCTTATTCAGATAAATTGACTTTTAACAGCACTATGTGTAATTTCTGTTATTTTACTTATTACAAAAATAATATTACCGCTATACATAATAATCCAAAATTAAAAGTATGCTGTCTTAAATGTACAAGTGTATTTTGGGTGATCTATCTACTTTTAATAAGATGGACAATGCTTGCAAAATATAAATTTGTTATTAAATTAAAACATAAATATTGCCGGTACTTTATCACATTATTTGCTAATAATTTGCCCTCTAATCTATATACATTCTCATTAGGCTATAGTTTATTTGGTTGAAATATAAAAGGAGCCGCCCAATTTAAATAGTAACCTATAATAGGTATTGTACTTATGTACATATTAGCAGTTTATTTTTACTTTATTATCGTTATTAAGGGTATAGATATATTGCCTCCCGAGATAAAGAGCAACTATTAATAATCGTTAAATTCCCTCCCACAATTTTTAGCTACCTGATATACAGGTGTAAATTGGGTCTCGCTTGATAAATAATAAAACAGTAATGGTTGGAGCTTACGATTACAAAGGTTTGGGAGGCAGTTATCCTATTCAAGAGACCAATTCCGACTTTTTCTCCTAGTACCTGTGGGAAGACAATTTAACAACACCCCCTCTCCCCACTAATATTATTAATGATGAGAAATTCATCACTTTCAAAATCATTTGCTTGAATCTCGATACTAGCACTACCGAGAAGCCTACAACAGTACCTACGCAGAAACACAATATTTACAAAAACTTGAGTATATGCTATAAGTGGAATTGAGACATTTTTGACTTTTTTTGTGTAATGGAACACTATTACTTTAAGAATAATTGATCAGAAAATTAAACTCCCTCTATTGAAAAAAAAAACAAATTCTTTTAAATTTAAATTCCTTATACAACGCTCATTCCTGTTATACGTAAATTATATGTGTATAAATCCTTCATTATCCTTAGGTAACAAATAAATCTTTATTTTTTTTTTTGGTTTTATTGGTAAATAAAACTTTTATTTTCTTTCCATCTCCTCCCTCTTTCTTCTCCTTTCTTTGACTGTTTTCAATTCCTTCAAGTAATTCTAATATAGATAACAGCAAATTAGTGATATGTTTGCATTTTTTTAATATTAATTAAACAATTCTAAACTATTAAAGCATACCTAAAGTTTTTAAGTTGTTCTATTCCTTATTAACACAATAATTGGTAGATTATTATTTATGTTTTTTTAGTCATAATATATATCTTAATCATTTTGATACTACGTTGTTCTGTGTATTCCGTTCGTGTAAAGTTTCCTAACACCAACGGAGCAAGGAGCTCAATTTTAAAAGAATTATTTTCAACAAAATTATACATTTTTGACCTATATTTCTTATGGGTAAAGTCTATGCATGTCTGTAAGTTTATCCGTGAATGTGTAACCATAATACATGCTTACAGCCATAATCCTACAGAAATGCATAGAATCCCACCATTAAAAGTTAAAGTGTACCTATCATATAATTTCGTCTACCAAACCTCTTAAATTTCGAAAATTATTATAGAGGACCGAATACTAGTTATAGGTTTCGAAAACTATTACTGAAAACCAAATACTTAGGTTTTTGAATACTTCGTGTCAAATTTCCGAAAAAATGCGGGTACTTTGGACACTTTGGATTAGTTTTTGCTTTAGAACTTTCATAAGTAATGATTGTGTTATACCTATTACACTATTTTCGAAGTATATATGTTACGATTCTCTGTCTACTTACAAAGCATATTATTGTTTTTCAATCAAATTATATAATGAGGTATAGGTAACATAAATTGAAAAAAATAATGTAAAACTTATACTTACTATTTTTTTAACGTTATACTACAAAAGAGTGTATGTTCGGGCAGTACTTTAATAAATAGGCATATATGAACAAAAAATAATAAGAAACACTAATGCTTCAAAAATTAAATTTACTACATTTTATTAAACAATTTACACCTATGTAGTTTACACCTCTCAATATCAATAACACGTGGATGCAATTTTACACCTCTATCTTGTAGTGTGATTCCTATATCTTATGATTGTGTAATATTTAAAAACACGTGTCCGTTCTGTTAAACATATATCGATTGCAGAATATTACTTATTGTTAGTACAATCTACTAGTGCGTCTCCCCGGTGTATCATTTGCTATTTAGAAAAAAAATGTTCAACGAAATTAATTATCATTTCCTTTACTCTTGCCGCATATTTATTGCTTTATTACCGTACTAGATTTCGCGGAAATTTACACTACGCTAGCTATTTGTATACGGAAACTTAAGTTCTAGATTAATTAATAAAAATAAATGCTATCGTTTGCACAATCATATTCCGGTTGCACCCTGCGATGAACTCGTGAACCTAGAGTTTGTAATATACTTTAGGTCTTTAGGTATTTCAAAAGCAATTTTGTATGCACGCTATCCGATTATCACTGTCCCGGTGGCATACACTTCACTATTAATACACAACCAATAAAGCAATAAACATAATGCTTTTGTTATGATACGCCCGTAGATAAATATACAGATAACTAATAAAACTCCGTGGTACCCTGAATTATGTTCTGAGTCTTCTTGTAGATTTCCGACCGGTAAAAAAACACGAAATAAGAGACAGGCTAGGAAAAAGTCAATCGGTTTTCCGTAGTTACAGTTGAAATATGAAGTTTGCGGAACACTTATCAGCTCATATTACCCCGGAATGGAGAAAACAATACATAAATTACGAGGTAAGGGAATATTATTACGACACTATTGTGACTTGCTAGTAGAAATAGCGGCTATACTTTCACGTGATCATACACGAATTTCTTTGTTTAAACACTACATTTTCACTTTTCACACAAAATGTTTCTCGTGAAATGTATTCTTCGTGCTCGTGCACGGACGACATCTGCCGATCTCCGGGATACTAAAAAAGGCGGTATTTTCCAATTGGAATCAATAATTCAAAACTTGCACTTTATGTGATAATTAGTGTTAAAATGAAATACGTATTATACCGTTTAGCTCAGTAAAGGAATGTGAAATAACAAATAAATGTAAATTATATGATAATTTATAAGGAATTCCATAGTTTCATAATCAGATTTTGACATCAAATTCGGTTTTATCATAAATCTATAAAAGAAATCTTTATCTATCTTGAACATCGTTTAAAATTTTAGCATAGAATAAAATAGATAAATTTTCGTATCATTTCGATACAAAAATAAGACTGCTAATAATTTTCTTTAAAATCAGCGTTATTTATCATAAATTTTGCTTAGGTGGACAGGTGCAAAAATAAAGCTAATACAGCATTAATTTACATGTCTGGCATTGAGATCTGTTTACGACTTTGTCGTTTCAAAATTGTCTAAAGTGTCCATGTAAATCAACTGCACATGAATAAATGTGCAGAATCTATAAATACGTATTTTTCTTATTATTAGATATCCGTGAAAACGTCAAATCGCACTTACACATAGGTTTGTGCGTATTTTGTGTATTATGACGAATATTTCTATATAGCATTTATTTGTCTTAAATGATCTAGAAATAAGTCAAGCAATATTAGAGAAAGAAATTTATTGCGATGTCGATGGCATAAAGGATTAATGGTAATGGTTTTATTATAAATATACCCTGTTGGCAATCAGGTCATCTAACTTTCCCTGGAAATTCGTTTATACTTCGATATTTCAGGAAATCTATATTTCTGGTTTGCTTATTTTTGATGATATGAAACAAATACGGATATTAAATGAGGTCGAATTTTTGTGGCAGACAAGTATGTGAAAATACTTATAATTATTTCGATGAATTAAATTGCACAGAATTCTTTTTCACTATGGATTTCCTTTCAATATTTTTTGCCATTTTAACCCACAGATAAAATTATTGGAAATCTTTTATAGATTATCCATTCCTTCTTCTGGTTTTCTTGTGATCTATTAGAATATCTTCATTACAAATATATCAAGTATAGGTGTAGCGCAGTCATTTGGTCAAACTTAAGACATATATAGCAAGTATAGTGTGGGGCAAGATAGGGAATGAATAAATTCCAACAAATTCTGGAGCGACTAGTAATCACTAGATCAAGATACACTCGTGTTTATTCGCCTCATGAGTGGCGGATAGCGTTTTTCGAGAGCGACAAAACAGTCTAATCGTTGTAGAAATTTATTCACTGCCGCTATCTTGTTCACTACCTATCCTATAGGTACCGTCCAATGGGACAATATGGGACAGTAAGGTAATATGGAACAAAAATGCGTTTTTAAAACTTGGCGGTTTTCGCATAATAAACAGTAAATATTTTACAGTAATCTGTACTACAGAATTACAGATAGTACTACAGATTACTGTAAAATATGTACTGTTTATGATGAGAAAGCCAAGTTTTTAAAAACACATTTTTGTCCCATATTACCCCTTTTATTATTTGACGGTACTTACATACATAATTTTAAACAAAATTCTGAACAAAATATCTTAATAATCATTAATACACAAATGACTTTAGAAATACAGTGGCTTTGATAGAGACATTTTCTATCTCGGGATGTATAGAAGATACAGAATTGATTAAATGAGAAAGGTGGCGTATTTTAAGATTTAATAAAACGCATTAAAAACAACGATGGGGAATAGTTGCCAAGATCTTCTTATATAAATGTTACAGGCATACTCTAAAAGTTCGTTAATAAATATCTCTTATCAAAGAACTTTTATAGTTTAATATCCGCTCATAGTATTTGCCTCAAAAGTGTTAATGAGATATTGTCTAATTAATGTCCTCCTTTAGTCCTTTAATTAATTAATGTATAGTTCCTTTTTTTTCATTTCTTATTTTGCAAAAGTGTTAAAGTTTCCCAAAAACTATGTAAAAATGTTGAGCATAGGAAGTTGTGAAAAGAGTATATCAAAATTAATTTGAAAATTGATAATATAAAGATACCTATTTTAGATATAACTCTAGATTTCCCCAAATGTGCAATCTATTTTGCTGAAAATATAATAATCATCGAACTGTCGAAATATATACATAGAAGTTAACAAAGGCAACGGCTATTTATTCTATCCGTATTAATGAAGCAGTTTAAAAACTATAATTTCTAGAAATTCTTAAATAAAAATTAGGGCAACTTGTCATTATATATTTTGTGTTTTTAAACTTACATTAGCATTTATTTTTAAGCTTTTTATTGCATAATATTAACCTACTTTTAATTATATAAATAGAAAACATATTCAATTTATGTCTATTTATCAAAAATAGTATTTAAAATTAACAGATAATTTTAGCAATGCTAGATTGATTAAATTATATTTAGTTAATAAAGTAGCCTAGGAAATAAATAAAATAATTCAAGGATTTCAATAAAATTTAACAATTTCGCTGTTGAGTTGGAATAAAATCCCCAACACCAAAGTTATTAAAAATAATGAGGAAAATATAGATTTATCTAAGTTTTAAAGCTTACGTGCTCATGTTGTTGTCAATCGAATTATTTGCTTTCCTTAATAAAATGAACTCCGATAATTTCCTTAATTGTTTACAAAAACAAAAACATTCTTTTGTACAGGAAATGAAAGCCATGTTGTATATGGCAGTGGAAGAAGCACCATCAACAGAAAGTGTCGACCCAGACGTCGTCACAAGGCACTATCGGAACTTTGACGAACAGTTCTTCCATTACTGCGAAAAAGAATTGAAGAAGATCAACACCTTCTATGCTGAAAAGTTGGCAGAAGCGACCAGAAAATTCGCCACATTGAGCACAGAATTAAAGACATCGCTGGCAGAAAGTAAACAGAGACAGAAACCGAAACACAAAGCGTTGGACGACGAAAAGCCGGTGATGACGAGTAGAAAATTTCACGAGTTTAAAACGGCCTTCAGCGAATTTTACCTCAGTCTCATTCTGTTGCAAAACTACCAATCTTTAAATCACACCGGTTTCAGGAAGATTCTGAAAAAACACGACAAAGTAAGTGGGGTTCATCAAAATCGATTTTTAATGGAAATTTCTATATCTAAGAAGTATATATTTTTGCACTATTTTCTTCCAGTTATTAAACGTAGATATCGGTGGAAAATGGCACG
The DNA here is from genome assembly GCA_004143645.1 of Protaetia brevitarsis. Lineage (NCBI taxonomy): Eukaryota > Metazoa > Arthropoda > Insecta > Coleoptera > Scarabaeidae > Protaetia > Protaetia brevitarsis. Next base: position 5,718,521 of record RXPK01000014.1, on the reverse strand, counting down.
TAGAAAAAGTAGAAGCTTCTCATTTTTACACCAACAAAGACATAGACAAACTCATAGCCGATACAGAAAACACCTTCATAACAAAATTAGAGTCAGGTGATAGACAAAAAGCAATGAAGAAGCTGAGAGTGCCGCCATTAGGCGAAAGAAGATCCCCATGGACAACTTTCAAAGTAGGATTATTCTCGGGATCCTTTATAGTTCTCCTAATAGCGGTAGTTCTTTCAGGTAAACTTTCCTTAGTGTTTTTTGATTGTATATGAAGTCTGTTGTACATTTTCAGCTATATTCCACGATAACGGGAACGATAATTTGAAGGTGGCCTTCCAACTATATCGAGGACCATTGCTCATCATCGAATTTATCTTCCTCATAGGCGTCAATGTGTACGGATGGAGATCTTCAGGGGTGAATCACGTGCTTATCTTTGAGCTGGATCCGAGAAACCATCTAACGGAACAGGACCTCATGGAAGTGGCTTCTATATTTGGTGTTGTGTGGACGTTGAGTGTGCTCAGTTTTATATACAGCGACAGTCTTAGCATTCCTTCCTTCGTGAATCCTTTGTCGTTGACCGTCATCATGATCATTTTTTTAATAAATCCATTTAAAGTCTTCAGATACGACGCTAGATTTTGGTTCCTTAAGATATGCGTAAGTATAATACATATAATAATAATTGATTTATTACTTAATAAGAAAAGGCTTAAAGATTGTGGTTCATAAAGGTAATACCTACTACCATAATATTAGTTCTATTGGTTTAAGCTATTTTTTCTACTAGTGCTCAGGAAATACGGCGTTTCTATCATTTTTTTCTACAAAAAAATATGTATTCCATTCCAAGACAAACAAATATGAAGTATGGTCAAACTACGCAAGTAGCACCAAATATTTATAAAATGTGGCTTTAATATTTTGGAATATAAAATAAATAATACATATTGTAATGCGCGCGTATTTTAAAATTTTGAATTTCCAACTATGGCAGCAGATGACACTACCAGTTTAAAGCGGAGATCATCGTAGGTAATTAAACCACTCATAGAGGGCGTTCTAGTAGGCTTTATCGATACACAATCGAAATTTCATGAAAGATGTAGATTGCTCCATAACCAGAGGCGCCAAATATAAACACGTGCGCGAACGTATAGTTTCTGTCGGAGAGTTGCAGCGCGAAAGCCGATGAAGTGTGATCCGTATACGAACCAAGTAAACGGTGAAAGTAAATAGTGGATATAAATTGTGAACATAAATAACTAGTACTTAAGTGAGTTTAGTTTAGTAAGTGTTTTTAGTAGTGTTTTGGTTAATTAAAAAAATTAATAATTTTTATTTAATATATTGTGTGCGCAATATTTTTATATACATTTGGTGCAATTAGTAACTACATTTCTTTAGAAAAAAGAAGAATTGCCACATTGTCCGTATTTGTAGCCATCTTCCAATATACTAAACGGTTAGTTTGTGAATGTATTGGCTTAATGTAAACGAACTAATTTTTGTAGCAAAACGTTTCGACAATATATTTGTCTTTTTCAATTGCTAAAAACTTAATACTGTTCCATGGTTCCACAGACCATTTTAAATTGTTGTAATGTATTTTAAGTACTTAATTTTAAATTGTATTTATCTTGACAAAAATAACAATGCTGTTTTTTATTATAATTGTTCAACAAAAAAAATGTAACTTAGTAATTAAAAAAATTAATGGAGCGATATTAAGTTTTTAGCAATTGAAAAAGACAGATATATTGTCGAAACGTCTTGCTACAGGAATTAGTTCGTTTACATTAAGCCAATACATCCACAAACGAACTGTTTGGTATAAAAAATAAGAATATAAGAAAACATTGAGCCTTTAAAAATATAAGCCCAAGAACAATTCCAAACGAGAAACCGCTGACATATGGATATTGGGACTAACAAAGATACTTTGGCAACACTCTACAAACGATAAACTTATATTAGCCAGTGACACAGCCTATGAAAATTATATGATGGAATGGAGATATAAATACAGTGAAACGTGTTTATAACGAACAGCCACCGAACCGACAAGTTTGTTACAGAAAAGTACATATGCAAAAAAGTTTCGTGTTTAACAACGCTTGCAAAAAAAACTGCAAATAAACTAGACCAAATATGCAAAATTAGTTACGATGGACGACAAGGAAACTTACCTATTTCTTTTGCTATCAGTCTACTGATTTTCAGTCGATACATTGATTTCCACTATGATCTACTGAAATGTGCCATCAATCTACTGACAAATCTGTATCCTTTAAATCTGTCCGTACTGATAAAATATTAGATCTTTTCTAAGTAATCTCTATAGAAGTGCGTTTAATTTATAATTTGGAGGACCTTTTTTATTATTATAAATACGATAGCACATCGTTTTTATTTTAATGGTGGTAGTAACGGTGACTAAATAAAGGGCCTTTATTATTAGTCATTTCTCGCCCGTTTTTCGCTTTCTTTCTATATTTTGCAAGAAAAAATGTTCTTTTTAGAACACAGAGCCTTCCGCAAAGTTTTCAGTAGCGTAATACGGTTTGAACGGAAAATTTGAACTTAAACTCAAAATTTAATTTAAACTAATACTGAAAAACCGCGCATAAGATATCCTGTTTATACGGTTTTGAATTTGACTTAGAAGTATCGATTTGATTCATACGGACAAAAATTGATGATGTTGGTCAAAACATAAAATAGACAGATAGTATGTACACGTATATGTTACATTAGTAAAAATAGACTACAAAAAATTTTCTTCATTTTTATCTATTTGCAAGTGTCCGTTCTGGAGCGATAAATTTATGCCTTAGCGACGAAGGACGAGAGATACCGATTGCAAGGGCGTTTTAAATTCATTGATTTTCCATATTTACTAACCATGGTATTTATTTGTCCATTAGGGGCATGTCCATTAATAGAAGTTCCACTATATTAAGTACTTAAAACTTTACAATAAAAATTCATTGCACCACGTGCAAGTACGTTTCTATACCTTAATTATTTATTGCAAAACTGAAATTCCGAATAATACATAGCGTAATGTAAATTTTTGTGATAAGAAGTGGGGGGTACAAATCTTCAGATGTCCCCCCTTCTAAAACTTCTAACATCAATTTGGCGATCCCAGATGCTGCGACCGGTCGACAGATGACGTCCTTAGCCTCTCCTTATCTACACCACTGACGCTATGTATCCCTGACATAGAGCATCTAGATCCATAAATGCAACTAAGAAAGATTGTGACTTCATATTATGAATTTTACCAATATTCATCAACAGTTTTGTAATAAACACTTCATTTATAATTAGAACAGGATGGTATTACTTGTCAAGATACTTCAGATAATCGGGTGCTTATAAATGCTTCTCGATTATTTATATTAATTGCGATTTTGAAATTAATGGCTATACACGCATAGGTTGAATAAATTACGGAAATGTACAGATTAGATTAGTAAAAGTTTTATTTGATGATGACTAATATTTTTGATTCTTCAAGGGTCGAATGTTTGGAGCGCCTTTCTTCCATGTAAATTTTGCCGATTTCTGGCTGGCTGATCAATTGAACAGTCTGGCTGCAGCTCTCTTGGACTTCCAATTCCTTGTGTGTTTCTATATAACCAATGGCGATTGGATAAATGCGAATAGTGAGCACTTTTCCGTTTCATCCTTTCGCATTTAATTAATTTTTCATTTCGTAGACACCGCAATTTGTGCAGATAGGAGTTTCATCATACGGCCTTTGGTCAATTGCATACCAGCGTGGATACGTTTCGCACAATGTTTGAGGCGATACAGGGACTCGAAAGAAGCTTTTCCGCATCTAGTAAACGCAGGCAAATACTCGAGTACATTTTTCGTCGTCATATTCGCGACTTTGAAGAATTACTACAAAGGTAACAACAATCGTGCTTTAATCATTTAATGGATACATTACGTGTTTCTATTTGCTCCTACCTAGACGATTATATCAATCAACCAAGCGAAAATCCATACATTTACCTGTGGATTGGTGCTGCTATAGTCAGCTCATGTTACGCATATACCTGGGATATTAAGATGGACTGGGGGCTTTTCGATAAGTCTGCTGGAGAGAATACGTTTTTGAGGGAAGAAATTGTGTATTCATCAACGGTGAGTTAAAACCTGATTCTGGATTTTTTTTTGTGTGAGTTCTATAATTCCATTATTTAGAAAAGTACTTAGGTACTGCATCAATAGGTAAATGAATTTCCATATTGGACCTTTCTATTGGCGAAATGAATACTGGTAGTAGTGTGGATTGGTTGTGACGTTCCCTTCCACACAATTGGTGTGGAGGTGGCTATAATATGTAGGTACCATTTTTCTCAAATTAAATGCGAATTGAGCTGTACAAATCTTTGATTGCTTATGCAACCGAAACTACAAGTACTTTATACTTAGCGATATTATGTAATTCAGAATTGGTTCCCAATCATTTTTAATTAACATTTAAGTGTACTCTGTTTTCGGTTGCATAAATAATCAAGAATTTATTGGGCTTAGATTCGCAATTAATTTGAAAAAGATAGTACTTCTCTAAATATTGGGGGTATACGCTGCTTTTGTTTGGCAATGTGTTTGTATTTCTCTTATCTCTTAGGATCCTTATTTCTAAGCTGAATCGATCAATGGTTACATTTCTAATCTCAAATACGGTGAAGTGGTTTATTAGAAATGAATATAAAGTTCTAGAATCTGGTGCCTCCCTATTAAAACTCAAAATAATAATGGAACACCTCTTTCATGGCAACCGTAATAGTTATTTATGAAACAGTGCGTCCTAACGTCATGTACCTATTCGCATTTTATACAAAAAATATTTTATCTACGATCCACGAAGTAAAAATAAAAAAAAAAGAAACTATCATTGCATTAATGCAATTTGTTAACAATGTAATCATAGATTTTCGTATATGTTTACAATCGAGAGTTGATAAAGTATATTTTATCTAACTATGTCAACGAACCTATTCAAATTAGCAGTGGTTATATTTAGTCTTGTTTAATTTTAATGGGTATTTTGGATCTTGTAATTATAATAAAACAAAAACAAATATAATTCCATTTTTTAATATTATTGCTTCTATCTTCCGTTACTCGACTTTGCAACATTTTGAAGTTGTCTAAAATAATTTTTCAAACTATTATGAGATTTTGAAATTATTAGGTAATATAGAATTAAAATAGAATAATAAAGTTGAACTTTTCCTTTCACGTCGTTGTAGTGATTATTATTTTGCACAGTATTTTTTGTATGTTTATCACAAAAATGTGAAGTGATATTCATGTTTAACATGCTTTAACTGAATATAGTTTTCACGATCTATCCAGCATTTCCTAGTACAAATTATGTGAAAAACAATTTAATAACAATTTAAAAATTATAAAACTACGAATACATATATCACATAACTTTTAAACAATCAAATAACATAGAACGAGAGAATACAGGTCTATGTCTAACAACTTTTTCCGCCATCATATTTTAGCTATGTGTATTTTAACGTAAAATTAATATAATAAATAAACGCAAAAAGACAGAGGTTATAGTAAATACATTTTTGCTAAAAATGCTACCTAATTCATTCAAGTTTTCAAATGAAATAGAAACTTTTGTTTTTGGAATACACTGTAATTTTGTAATATTTTATTTTATTTTATAGAACCTACGCCATCATTTTTTTTTACCCATAGATTTTCCATGCTCACTTTTTTGTATTGTGAAATGTTTTTGTGTTTTGTAATGTATAATACTATTTTCTGTGTTTCTTTTTGACGTCTTACGTAAAAAAATTAAAAAAACACTTAAAAATAATACTTTTGCTATACTACCTACGTAAAAAAAAACATGAAATTAATTGAAATTATTAGCGGAACGTAATATTCATAGAAATCATAAAAAACATAAAATACATTCGAATTATTCAAGTTTAAAAACTAGTTTAAGCAAGGCTATTGTGAGATATTTAATCTACTTGGCAACTTAATTTCCAACCACAAGTAGCGTGATTGTCACATACAGATACGATTGTTTTGTGACCTTTGATAAATCAGAGCGTATATTATTAAGTGTATAGTATGATTAATTGATCTACCTCAGTAATGATTACTGCTTTTACTCTTTTTGCATTTATAACGTGACAAACACTTAAGAAGTTAGCACCAAATATTTACCAAAATATTTATCTCATACATTTTATAAATATTCGGTACTACTTCTTTTTTCGAATCATTTCTATGAGCATATACATAGTAAAACGCTAGACGCTAGTGAATAGGTACTAAACTGTTTCACTGTGTAGATTTATGCCAGTGGTGATTTTGATGCAGAAGTAATTCGCCCCAACTATTATGCCAATCATATGCATGCCGCCGAGAAATGCATTGTTCCTTGTTTCTTTCTGCAGGTCGCCGATATACTCTTAGATACATATACGGGGTGTTAGGTAAACATATGACAAAAATTCAAGTGGTTATTCCTCGGCTTATTCTAAGAATATTTTGTCCTATGATGATTTTTGAAAAACCCCTTTGTTTCGAAGATACAGGGCGAACAAAACTTGCGACAACCATATTCGATATTCGTTGAAATTATTAATGTATAAATAAATAAAATAAATAAAAGTATGGCGTACGCCAATGAGTTTATCAAGTACGAAAAATTGTTTGCAATGCGTTGTTATTTTTTCGATCTCGATCACATAAAACGGCTGCTTTATCTAGTAGTGGATTTCATTTGAATAAGTGTCATCAAGGTGTCTTTAATAGTTAGTGAAATCCTCTATCATGATGTATACGAACGCCGAGATGACTAACATGCATTTCATGTATGGACTTGCTGATGGCAACTCATTAGAAGCTAGACGATTGTACTTTGAACGATTTCCTGCCCGTAATGTCCCCGACCGACATTCATCGACGTGTTCGTGAAACAGGCTCAATAAAACAAAGTGAAGGTCCAGGAAGATCAATGACTGCAAGAACGGTATAATTGGAACAGAATGATAGAGGAAGATCCTGGTAGTTCTACGCGAAAAATTGCAAATACTTTGAATGTAAGTCATTTACAGTTGGACAGTTTGGAAAATTCTTAAGGACAATTTGTTGTATCCATACCACATTCCACGCGTTCAGGCACTACTACCTGCTGATTTTTCTCCACGTGTTGCATTATGTCAATGGATATTGCACACATTAGTTCGCATCCCTCTATTCCTCACCCAGATTTTTTTTTACCGATGAAGCCAATTTCTCAAGAAATGCAATAAGGAATTTTCATGATAACCCTGTGTGGGCAGACGAAAATCCACATGAGGTATTTGAAGATCGTTTTGGATCGTTTTTAATTGGACCGGTATTTCTACCAGGAAGACTTACTGGCGTGGTGTACGGCAACTTTTTGGAAGCAACGCTGCCTGAGTTTCTGGAGGATGTACCATACGCGACAAGAATTGCAATGTGGTTTATGCACGATGGTGCACCACCACATTTCAGTTTGGTGGTTAACAGCATTTGTCGAGGGGGGATAGTTTACGCTACCCCAGTGGAAAATTTGCGAAATCGGATAATTGCTGGATGTAACTCAATTAGAAACCAGAAGATTGAATGCGTGTATCCAGGCTGGAGGAAGCCATTTCGAACATTTATTGTAGATTGAGCAACTTTGCATGTACTTTTTGATAAGTATGTAATGTTGTCACTGTCGCAAACCTTGTTCGCCCTGTATTTTCGAAACAAAGGGGCTTTTCAAAAATCATCATAGGACAAAATATTCTTAGAATAGACCAAGGAATACCCCCTTGGATTTTTGCCATATGTTTACCTAACACCCTGTACAGAATAATCATTTAATTACAATTAGATATACAGATATATTTACTGTCATTGTGCTCCTGATGCAATGTGCAATGATAATTGTCAGATACAGTTCATTATAAAATAAAACAATAGTCTGGTTACCAATTTGCTCCTTTTTTATTTTATTCCTTACTACGTATTGCTTTTTTATATTTTTTGCTTATAGAAATGTAATAAAGAATAAAATAAAAAAAAGAACAAAATAAAATAGTAATCAGAACTATATTACCCAAAAATAAAACAACAATAACATTTATAGTCTGCGCTATTAAAATGCACAAATTATAAAATGCAACAAATAATGCCACGTATACTTGTTATACACGTATAAGTGTTATCGCCACATTAGATTAGATCAGGGTTGGGGTGCCCAGAGACCTGTTTCACCGCGACCTTTTCAGATCAGTTGTGATCCTCTTTTCTCCTAAAAGACGCTCTCTAATTTTGCTATCTTAATTAGCCCTGTCATCCCTGAGAGCGGTTTTTTTTTTTTTTGTATAACTGTTAGCTGTCGAGTTCTCCACGCCCATTACTAGAAATCTTTTCCTCGCCAGGCCGTCACATTGGCACATCACATGATGGTGTTCCATTTTCCCCTTGGCAGAATCTGCTAACAACATCATCTAGCAAGCCTATAGTGTACATGTGCCTATTTAGTTTAAAGCAACCAGTCAGCCGATCTGCTATCATTTTAACAAACTTCCTATCTTTACTCAGTAGGACTTTAGTAAATTCAAGCATCTGTTCCTTTAGAAACCCTTTTGCCCGTCTCTGTCCCGGTGACTTTTACTCCCCACGTTCTCAACTGATTATATATCCATTCATCCATGAATTTTTTAATTTGCGATTTAGTAATGCCAAAAGAAGGGCCCACTCCCACGAATAACTTTGATCAACTTCCCCTGGCTCATTTCCCCTCACGCACGAGTGACTAGGAATGCAGATCAAAGTTAATTTCTTCCACCTCATTTAGGGCGCTTATGCAGTCGCAAATCAGCTTAGAGTCCACACTTACGGAACCAATCGCTTTGACTGTGGACTGACGGTCCGAGAAGATAGCAGCGCTTTCTTAGCACTGTTCTTTCTATTTCTATGTCTCTGACACAATGATGAATTGCAGCAACCTCAGCCTGGAACACCGTTGTGTCGTTTCTGAAGCTTATCGAAAGAGCCTCTTTGACTTCTTTGCGTATATTCCAGCTCCGACGTCGTAGTTCGGTTTAGAGTCCGCTCTTACTGGAGTGCCTGTCACCCAGTCCTTCTTCTCTGATATTCTTCTCGGCACATATTTCAGTTTCATATAATTATTTTCTACAATAAATTATATATAGAATCATCATCATCTTTATAGAGTCCGTTGCAGTAGATAATGGTACATGAAGACACATGCGCAATGATCGAGTTTTGGTAGCCGATTCTAGTGTTGTAAATATTCGGATGATTTCAATAATCGGAATACCCAAATCGGAAGGCCTATCACCAATTCTTTAACGTACTGAGTGCATGATATAATTCCTATAACATTTTAGCAAGGAAAAGCTTTCTAATTTTTTTATGCTTATTCTTAACTTTTTATGAAAAAAGATCCATTCTTTCATTTCAGTTTTTCTATTATTTCGCAATCGTCATCGATTTCGTCTTACGTTTTGCTTGGGCTCTCTCCTTCTACCTGACCGAGAACCAATACATCAGCGGCGCCCTGATGACGTCGATCTTAGCCCACTGGAGGTCTTCCGTAGATTCGTCTGGAATTTCTTCCGACTGGAGAACGAACACTTAAACAATTGCGGTAAATTCAGAGCGGTACGTGATATATCCGTGGCGCCCATAGACCAGTCCGACCACACGCTGATCGTGAGGATGATGGACGAGGAGGATGGCGTTGTCAACAGGAGGAAAAGGAAGAGTGCACCGACGAAAAAGAAGGAGGAGAAGAGGTACCTAATCAGAGAGGATATCTTGAGTAAGCTGGAGGGGAGCAGTCCGTCTTCGACGATACATTCGTGATTTTCTATTGCTATATTAATGTATGATAATTAAAGAAAAATTATCGAATCCGTACGTAAAGTATTGTGTAGGTTATAAGAGGAGTGTATGCAATTTGTAAAATGATGTGAGAATTAAGAGTAGAAGGAAGGTGGATTACTGAGTTAGTCCTTACGGGGAAATTCCGTACAATTGTTTTTTTTTTTTAATAGCGGCAATAATGTAATGAGAATATCCGTTTACACCATTATTTTGAAATAATTTGTTAGATCAGCATTTTTAAAAGCAAGTGGCACATTTAATTTTATAAACCCTAAAAAAATTTCAATTCATATTTGCTTTCAGACTTTTTTTCTCATAAATTTTTAATTTTATTCTCAGGAGCGAAAAATTTGCGACCTTCAGTCTCATCTCAACAAAAACAGACTAATAGCGTCGGCACTTTTGATCTCAGGGGGAAAAATCGTGACCTTCAATCCACTTATTAACTGCTATTGGTTAGAACGAACTCAAAAAAGATGGCGATTGCGTGCGCACATTCAAAATTTGCTGCCTGTCAGGATGACACGTCATATCACAGCTGTTATTTGCTTGAATGTGTGTTTGTAGGTTATAAAAGGCTCGAAAACTGTCAAATGATTGTCAAGAACTGTTTTGACAAGAGCCGAGCTCGGCTTCCCATTGGCTAGAACGAATTCCGAAAAGATGATGACTATGCGCAATTAAAATTTGGGAGCTGTCGGTTCTTGCTTACATGTTCTTTGGTTGAGCCAAGGAACATGTAAACAAGAACGGACACTTAGCAGATTTTAACTGCCCGGCGTGGCCCCTTTTTTGGAGTTCGTTCTAACCAGTAGCAAGGTTCTAGGTAGCCTAGGCTGGGCTCTTCTCAAAACAATTCTTGACAATCATTTGACAGTTTTCGAGGTTTTTATAACCTATAAACATACATTCAAACACACAGCTGTGATCAAAGCTATGATAAAGAAATTTGTCAACCTTACAGGTAGCAAATTTTGAATGTGCGCCCGCAATTACCATCGTTTTTTAGTTCGTTCTAGCCAATAGTAGTTAATAAATGGACTGAAGACACGATTTTTTCCCCCTAAGATCAAAGGTGCCGACGCTATTAGTCTGTTTTTGTTAAGATGCTCCTTGGTTGAGTAGAGAAGTTCCTTCACATCATTGTCACATTTCTGTCCCTTTACACAATTTGGTTATCTGTAATTATAACCTTTCCGATAAATATCAGGTGATGTATTAAGTATCAACATGTGAACTTGAGAAGACTTAAAAATACCACGATAATGACGCAGACCTCTTACTATATAGTTTGAAAGCCTTATTGGCTTACATATGATTATTTTGTGTTGTTGGTTGCTTCCTCATTTTAATCTTTGGCAAACCATTGTTTAGCATTTTTCTGGTTTTTGTTTATAAAATAAGATTAGTAATTAAGTTGATTCAGTTTAATTTACTTGTAACTAAAACGAATATTTTAATGGTTTCCAATGTAGCAGATTAGTGGACACCTAGCCAAAACACATTTTATTAGCATTTTGATCAAATCACTAAGTTGATTCAACCTGGCCTTAAATGAGTGTAAATCTAAACTCTAAAGAGAATTATATAACATCTGGTAATAATTATTCTTAGGCGATTTATATACGACTTTCCTTTACCCAAACAATTTATAAAACTTCAATTTGAACTGAAAGTGTCAATTTTACAGTGAACATGACCAAATTAGGTTTTCATTCATATGTTGTCATAAAACACTGACTGTCAAACACACACACAATTATGTTGCATGATGTAGTCTAAAGCATAAAATATACTTAAACTTAGTAAAAATACATGACTAAGGAACTATTGGAGTGATGCAGCACATATTACTTACTTTGCGATGCCATATTAAATAACCACGAACAAAAAGCAAATAGTTTTCTCAATATATCTTACAGTTTTCTATTGCTTCTTTATCGTTTTCTCAGGTTTCCTTTATCTGCTATAAATCTCAGTGTTCTGCCTCATATCCGTGCTAAAGAGGAATATGTTTTAATATCTTTCGCATGTGCTAGAATATTTGCATTCTTCGTGCCAGTTTTTTACTATTCCTTGTAAGTTCAATATCTAAGTTCCATCCAGTATTCTATTTCTATTTCAGTTTTCATCTTTTATTTATATCCACTACAAGTCTATTGGAACTTGAACATAAATTGTATTATTATTGAATATATATATTGCTATGATATTTATTTGCTTTTCAAAATGTGGTCCAAAAAAATTACACAACAATAATATTGGGTCTTCAATGCACGCGAAAAAAACGTAAAATAGTTGAATTGCATGTAAGAAAAAAGTTGACAGTTCTTAGTTTATTTTCCACTGACTTTTCTCAACTTTTTTTTTAGTCTGTGCATAAGTTCTGTTAAGAAACCATTATCGTGCACTATGCAACAAGTTATAAGTATCCACCATCCTACATTTGCTTCTTAGCCTTTTAGTATACTCATCTTTTTCATCACTTAAGCTTCTCCAGAAGGACACTAACATTAATAAATATTGTGTATAGGGAAGTGTACCGTACTTAATAATTATCAATAATTTAATTTTTTTATTCAGTGAATTATTGACCAATATAGTTTCACAACAGCAATAATTATGATTTAAATTTGAGCAACTCGCTTGAAAGTAAGCATAAAAGTGCTGAAATCTTATATTAAAGAATACAAGCTACGCACAACTTCATAAAAAATAGATACTTACTTAAATAAGTGGCATTATATTTTATGAATTTATTTGGGAATGAATTTTATAAGGATATTCTCATTATATTAGTCTAATGAGCCATATTTTGGATGTAATACATACAAATAATTTATGTAGGTATATAAGTAATTGTGATGTCCACGACTCCTAATCCGTATGCATGTATGTACTTCTCAACTAAATTTGACTAGTTTTAGCTGGATAATTATACATAATGTTTTCAGTAGACTCGTTTCATAATTACCAGAGCTATTAAATAAGTTGCCAACATTTAAGGAGCGTATCTTTCCTTCGAAATATCACATCAACGAACAGTGATGTGATGAGTGAATTTGAGTTTGGTTTAATTTCATATTAAAAGCAATAAAACCAATAAGCCACATAGCATTGGCAGATATCTTATTATTATTATTATGATTCTAAAATTTGAGAACGTGTCTACTAATTGTAACTTAGCAATTCTTTCATAGAACACATAGTGATTAATTCTTATCTCTAACTCTTGAGTGCCTTATAGTGATCTGTAGATTTCCATTTTATATATTTTTTTACGTTTACATTCGTTTAATACGTTAGTTGCTATTTTACGCATATTTTTTCTAGGGATTTTTCATTATACATATATGTTGTACTTATAGGGTAAGGTGACTTTATGCATACATATACCCTGTTTTTTTATACATTTTACTGATTATTATTCAAGTTTATAGGTAATAAAGTCGTATTACAATTTAACTAAGGAGATGCCCTTTTTCCGCAGATACGAAATCAATTCGCAAAGTATTTTTTAGTGGCTTATCTCCCTAGTTAAGAATTAGCAGCAATATAATTATGTAAAATATAGTTCACCCTGTACAGATGTATGTGGTACACTATCTTCCATTCGACGCTGTGATAGTTAATAGCATAATCATGTACTTTAAGTATTAGCCCAATAATTTCAAAAGCAAATATACGCCCTTGTGATTATACTGTATATTAATAAAATAATTCATACATAAAACATATTAGTTAATATTACCTTTTTGCGCCTTCGTCCAGAAACACTCATTTTGCAGTACTTCAAAGCGGCAGCAAAACTACACAGGCAGGCAAAAATATCACTAAAGGTTGGCCACACTAGATTCCACATGACAGACGTGTAATAAATTGTCATTAAGCTACTGTTCGGCCATGATAAAGATGAACTCTGTCTTCACTGCACTTATTATTGATAAATACGTATTAAACTAGAAAGAAAATTACAGAAAAAGATTTATTATCGGAAACGTCTTTTTGGGCAATATGAAAATGTATATATTTTTGTATGATCCCAATAAATAGATATTATTATTATTATTATTAATACTAAGGTATGTGACATGTGTGCCAACTTGTACTATCAACTTCCTAGTGTCAAAATTTCTTTTCTGTTTTCAATTCAAAATTAAGATTTGTCGGGCCCAAAAAGCATTGTGTATCACACAGCCAGGAACTCATTTGCGAATATTCGTACTTGTACAAACCATACTCATACTCGCAAAACTGTAGTTTCTGGCCTAGTGATAAGTACAAATAACTATTTAAAGATTCCTTGAACTCTTCCCATTCAGCAGAGTCTTACTTAACTTTATAGGGATAAGATCAAATACTACTATTGCCACAGAAATGCAAGGCAGAAGTGCATCTGAAAGGTTTGGATCGGCAAAATAACAAAGTATGTATGTATGTATGTAAGTAAAAGGTGGTTTACATGGACCTAAAATCTATTGTGTCCCTATTCTTGCTGCTTTACAGCTGCCTTCCAGTCCTATTCCTTTTAGAAAGTGTAGGATGTCAGAGGGCCGAGTCTAGGTAAGTCTCCCTCTTCGATTTCACATGCTCCCCAGGTAAATGCCTCGAGTTGCACAGTGCTACGCAGTTTGAGAGAGATGGATGGGTGTTTCATCCTGTTCCCCACAGAATCTGCATTCAGGATCTTTTTCCAAACCAAGCTTAGTCAGGTGTCCTTTCAGTCTACAATGCCTGAAAGTATTCCTGTTAAAATGCGAACTTTATTCTTACTCAGGTTGATGCATTCTGTAAACCTCTTCTGGTTATAAGTTCCCAGAAGAATTTTACTTTGCCTCATTCCCTGAGATTTTCCCAATAACTGGATTTTCTTGCTCCATTTCTATTTTAGTTTCTTCAGTATTGTACTGCTACTTAACCCGCAGAAGGGTTCAGCCCTACAAAAGGCATTCCAGCCCTTTTTTTGCGAGGTTATCCGTTATTTCGTTTTTTTTCCACTCCTGTGTGACCCGGAACTACAGGAGGGTTACTTTATTTCTTTTGCCTAGCTCATTTAGTTTCCCTAGCATTCCAGACCATCTTGGAGCTGATTTCATATGAGCTCAGTGCCTTGATGGCTGCTTGACTATGAGACATGATGATAATCTCCTGCTTCCGATAGTTCCTATCCATATTGAACTGAACACATCTTCCAATAGCGTGTATTCCGCCTGAAATATATTGGGTATTTTCCCAAGCTTTCGAAATATGTATGTAGTTCTAGCCCATATATTCCTATTCAGTTCCTTCTGCCGTTTTGGAGCCATCAGTATACCTTTGATGGCATTTCTATTCAAGTTCAAGATGTGTTATGATCCTACTCGCTCCTGTTACTTAGCTTTGTGGTGAATTCCTTCACAAAGCTAAATTTTTTTAACCATATCATCCCGGGGCATATCCCAGGTTTGATCACCGTCGGGAGATTGAGGCCTATGCCTAATCATTCCTTCCTTGACCATTCTTAGTGCGGTTCTTTTCGCCACGCCCTCTATTACAATGTGGAGGGGGGCAAGATCCAATACTACTTCGATAGCTGCTGTTGGGCAGGTTCTCATAGCCCCCGTTATGCATACACATACTAACAAAGTAATTAATGTCTCTTTTTTGCTGAAATATGCCTATTATATTATTATTTATTTATTATCTTAAATTATATGATGTTCTTCCCAGCGGCGGCTAGCGCAAACTTCACCGAGGAGGCTCTGACAATGATCGAAGTTCTTCGTATAACTTCGTAACGATAGCATACGATAACCTCTCCATTTACATACTGCTGTGTACTGATGGTACCAGCATAAATGCAAAATGAAAAGTAAAAAATGAAAATTTAAATTTACTAGCTCAGCGGAAAAAAAAAGAAAATAAAAGGGCGCAAAAGAACAATTAAACTCAGGGTTACTCTCACAATTAAACCTATCATGAAAAGAAAAATATGGGTGAAAGAAATCGGACTTTCTTTAAATACACCAAAAATTGAAAAGGTTTAAACAAAAATAAAAGAACAGAATTTAAAATGACGTTAATAACAATCAATGATTTTAGTATAAAAAAAAAAAAGAAAAAAAACATTTAGATACAATTTGCAGGAAAACAAAAACCATGAGCTTAAGACTCTACAATTACAAAAGGACAATTCAAATCCTTTAACAAAGCAAAAAGGTAAATTTGTTCTAGAAGAAAATCCTTTTTTCACAAAAAATCCACGTGGTTTCAAAATTAAACGAACTAAATTAATTTAAACGTGGACAAAACAAGTAAAATTTACAAAATTGAAATTTAAACACCAGCACAATGCTTCTAATCACCCAAACCGTGGTGATTAATTATTCAAAACTAATCAGCAAACTAGAAAACGGAAAAAAATTAACTCTTAAAAAAAAACCTTTCAGAACAAATATAATAACTGATCTTATATCTACTTTGTGTACCCAAAAATATACTAACAATTATTATTTAAAGAGTTCCTTGATGGATGAAAAAAATATCAACTTAAACGAACAAATGTTTAGAAAAATGTAATACCAAAATGGCAGCAAAGAAATTAAAATAATATGTACTCACGCTTAAACATCAATCTCAGAACTGCCTTCCAAGGTTAAGCACGGTCGTAAACATATATCAAAACCTGCGTGCACTCGCAACGCAGAAACGCAAAGAAAATTCTAGAATATACATTTGAACAACATAAACAATACTGGTGAACGCAATATGTACAACTGAATGAAATTAATTTAAACAACTGAACAATTAAAAGAATAAATAAATTCAATTCAATTAACAAAACCTATTTAAAAACAAAATATTAATTTCTGAGAAAATTTGCTCGACACATTGATAAAGATTAATCTGAATAAATAAAATATCACTGAATTTACGAACCCCGGGGTGCCAAACCACAGCAATACGCACAAGGCGCCGTTACTAATGGCATGCGATTTTTTTTTCTGTAGTCGTGTTTGAAAAAAAAAGTTTTGGAAGTCGTCCGTATCACAGGAACAGATAGAGGTCTATTTCGCCAAAAATGCACAATTTTCCATCCAGAATGAGATTTTATAGTCAAGTTGATGGAGGTCATAGAAGCCACGATAGCAAAGAAATTACTAAACAAATGTTTGACCTAGTAATAAAATTCAACAAAATTAGTAGACATCAGTGTAAGTAATTCTTTCTTCCACTTGTCTTCAGCCTGTCACTGTAATACATGCATATTAATTCGTTTGTATTTCTTAGATTCCTCCGGATTACTACCTCTTACGAAACCTGAATAATTTCTTTGCTAATGTTCCAATTTGCGTCCATTCACTTGAATCTACACTTGAACTAGTGGCATAGGTACTAATATAATAGACATAAAGCTCCTAAAAGCGAGTACAAGAAAAAAACAGTGATAACGTTTCAGATTTCAGAAAGGGTTTTATTTGTAACGTTTACTATATAATATTAAACTTTATTTACAACTATTTAAAAATAATGACTTGAATATTTACATTCACTTCGTTTACGAGTAATAAATGCAATATTCTATACAAGTAGAAACAGAATGAATCACTCCACTTAAAAGAACCAAATAACCTGCAAGTTTCAAACATAATAAGAGCATAAAGCAAAGTTTGTATGACTCTCCGGCTCGACTGTTCACACCTTCTATTTTCGCGTTCAGTTATTATTCGTTTTTGATCGATACCAGAACGGCGATCATCCATTACTCTCACTGCTGCGCCAAGATCCAAAAATACTTAACGCACGTCGATAGTAAGCGATCGATCTCTTTGCCGAATCAGTTCAAATACGATTTTTGTAGCAATGGTGTGTACGGAAAGTTGTTCTGGCTCATCATCAACTTTAACGAGCCTTGTCCAATCTGCAGACCTTATCAGGATCTATAGCTGAAAGCCCAAAACTGCAACACGTTTCTTCCACGAGGATTATTTTTACCTCTTCTACTGCGGTGAGTCTTTTGCTTCTGGTTTAGTTTTATTGTACAAATGTTTTAAATGCGTCTAAATGGCATATAACATCTTTTCTTTTGTTTGTTGATTAAAACATATGTATTTGTAAATATAAGTTCGTCTTCACGAATATGTGACTACTGATAAGGACAGAATCGTTCCAAGCATGAATATCCATTTGGACAAAAATAAAGAAACTTAAGAAGATTGTTGATGGAATGTTCAATGTATATAAACAACACTTTTATCTTGGAATAAAGTTTTGAAGTTAGGGTCTACCGTAGCAAGGAAAAACGAATCAACAGCCAACCAAAGTGTCTTATATAAGGACATGTATTTCGCGAAAATGTTATAAAAATGAAATATGAAAACTAATTACTCAGCCTCTTCTATATCTATACTATGTCATTGGAATAAATGAATTAAACATTGTACTGTATGAAAATGTATTCAAGACTATTTTTACTACATTTTAGTCATCATATTTTTGCTTTACCGAATTTGTGGAGATAATTTTGCAATGATTTACTGACAGTTTTCCACCAATCATTTCATTTAAGCAGTAAAATAATCGCGATTGCCTGAAAGCAATTCATAACATTATTAAAATGGGATAACAGAGGTCATTAGTGTTGATTGGTTTTTATTTTGCCATGAACCAGCCTACTAATTACAAAAAATATGAGATTATATAATTAGAATCTATTAGATTTGCAATATAGCCAATTTCATCAAAGTCTAACTAACATTTTCCATCTACCCATCTATAAATTCCGTGCTTCTGCTATGTTTAATTTTTTTTAACTCTTACGTCAAAGTCATTTTTACAAGCGGTATGCTACTTAAAGATAAAATGAATCTCTAGTGTTTAACAAACAAATCCTGTTCTATAATCGTGAACACTCAATTTTGTGGGAAAGAATCTACGACCTTCGCATCACAGGCGTCAATAGCTTAGGTCTATTTTTTCCGTGGTAGATGTTTTCATTTCCTTTGAAGTTTATAAACATATAAAACTGTATACTGAGTGTGGCAAGTGTCCACAGAGTGAAAATAAATGCTATTCGGTTTATTTACACGTTCTAAATATGGTATTAAAATATGCCAGGTCTTCAATAAATTCTTGTAGTAAGTATTGTTAATAACAGTATTACGGCTATATTTGGTCCAAATGTATCTAATTGGTTACCTTTGGCAAATTATACTTATACACACTGATTTGTTTTCTATCAGATCTCGTTTATTATTGAAAATTAAGGGTATGTTTAAATTTCGACTCATAAACTAGGCATTTTTATAAACAGAAACAATTCAACTTCAAGTTGCAGGCCAAAGAGGAATGCATAAAATAAAAATCTCTAAATCTTTCACTAGTCGATTTGACTCATAAAAGTGCCTTGTTAAATGTTAAAACGGTTTCTTAGTGAGCTTTTAGGCAGTCTCGGAAAGTCGAAACATTAAATAACTAAATTTTACGCTATAACTTAAAAACTAAAGAAAGTAAAGAATATAACTAATTTTTCTTTTCGCCATTGAACATATTTAGAAAGGAAGAGATCGAGGCTTATCTACTCGTTTTTAACTATATCTTACGAGAGGCCCTATTGTTTCGTTTTGAGGGGCTGGTTCAAATTGTCTGTCAAGCAATTTAGGTTAAATTTAGGTTAAAAGTCGAAAATAAACGAATAATGGAGTTTCTTACACAGATTATGAGGGTGAAGTTCTGTTTGTCATCTTTATTATTCACTAGAAGTACATAATAATATTAAAATAACCTGCAATATTAAATACAAAATACATATATTCTTAAAGGTAACCTCAGATTTTGGCATCTTCACTGCTTTCTTCTTCACATACACGTTTATCTGGGATATTAGTCAGATCACTCTCGGAGTAAAATAGCGTGCTTAACTCCGATACTCCGTCTTCCTCCTCGTCCTCCCCCACAGCCTGTCGAGCAGCCACTTCTTCAAGACAAATATCGTCTAACACTTTGCCTACCATATTATACATAAACTCTTCTTTCTCCGCTCTACCTTCCCATTTGCTTATTATTTGCACGTCAACGTCTTTGTAATCCGTCCAGTTGGGATCAATGCCGGCGTTAGACATTATAGTACCCACATCCTGCGCCATGCGTTTACTCATCCTCTTTTTCAGGTAAACGTTCGTCTCGGGATAGCTAATAGGTTTATCAGAAGAATCAGGCATCTTTAGCGGTTCCAATATACTCCATTGTGATCCTTCCTCTTTGGCATAAGCTCCTTCTGCAAATTTTATTTGCAACTCGCTGGGTTTTTCGCAGACCTGCGAGTACGCCGGACGATATTTCATCGGTAGATTCATGGCTAGTCGTATCGCCTCTTTTAAATCGACTACCCTCATCTGGACAGGGCGTTGCTTCGACGAAGTCTCAACTAGCATCCTCTTAATGTTTTCCAAGCGCACCTTGTCGCGTTTATGCAGTTCTATTACGTCCACCAGTTTGACTGCGGCTTCTGAGAGGTTACGATAGAATATATCGTACAGTCCTCGTTTATATTCTTGCAGTAATAACCCAGACGTTAAACCACTCGACACATCGCCGTCACTGGAAGTTGTTAGTTTAACCGAACAAATACGTTCTAATTGTGGAACTTCTGATAGGTTAAAGTCGGGATTTTCATTGAGGTTTATATCGGGAATTGGAGCTGCTTTAGCGATGGGCTTTTCTTCGGCTTTTTCTTTTTTTCCTTTACCTTTTTTGCCCTTCTTATCTTTCGCGTTGCCTTTGTCTTTTTTGTCTTTTTTGCCTTTCTTCCCTTTACCTTTTTTCTCCTTGATTAGAGGTTCGTCAACTATTCCATAATATGTCTTATACCTGGCATCACTTTCATTAAAGGGTATATCCTTAAGGCACTCAGCCAAGGGATTAGATTCCCGTACAAAGTCTTCTTTGATCCTTGGTGGTTGCCCTGCTAGTTCCTCATGGATTTCCTCTAATCTATCGCGAAATTTATTGGGGTCATAAGTGTATTGCGCAGGATATCTGTCGTGTTTGACTATATTCAAATCGAATTCTAACTTCATCACTTCGGATGTAAGAGCATCAAAGTAGGTGCACATCACGGAGTAGCACGACTCGAATAACGTTTTATTTTCGTTAATCCACGTAGATGGCTGTTTCAGCTTTATTAGAATATCTTCTAATTCCTCCACGTAATTATAGCCGAATGTTTTGTGTTCTTCGACGTTTATTGTTTGCAGTTTGGATCTCGAATGTTTACTAGAATCGGCCGTCTTTACCGGGCTTCGAGATTCAGGTACGCTACTGGCTTTAGATTCCTTATCCTTAACAACGATCAACTCCTCTAAAAAGTGCTTTCGGTATTCCTCCTGTTGTTTTCTTTGGGTTACTTCGCGTAAATCTTTGATGCACAGATTCCAGATGGGCGGTGAATCTTTCAAACGCACTTTCGCGTAGAACTCCTCCAATTCTTCCACCACTTCTTTATCGTAAACGTATTTCGGGCGTCTGATATTCGGGGCGAAGTCCTGGTTTATGGATTCGAATATCGTAGCCTTATCATAAATATAAAACGTCGGTGGGGAACTAACTTGAGGCGGTATACCTTCTAAGATATCCTGAATGGTGTCTCGGACTATGAGTTCGCAAGCATCCATCTCCAAACGTTTCTTGATATTCTCACATCGTTCAGGGAGATCCTCGTACGTTGCGACCGCCATCAAATTGAGTATAATAGTGCAATTCCAAAGCTTCGGGCGGATATTGAAGGTCAATTGAAGCTTATATGTGCTGGGAAAATCGGTTTTGAAACTAATAGGCAATTCGAACGATTTGCTTGGTAACATGACTAGTTCCCGCTTATCGTAGAAGAACACCTCTTCGTCTTCTGTGTCCTTCACAATGTCACGGAATAGGTAGAATTTCTTCTTCGGCGTTAAGTAATACCTCAGTGCGTATGGGGTGCCGTTATGCATGCTAAAAGTCTCGGTGCTTAAGTCGTCTTTGCTTATATTGTATTGGAATGAGGTAAACATTAATATCATCTGTCGTTTGTGCGCACAGCCTGTGATCGTTTATTTGTAAAAAATCGTTCGATTTCGGGAATTTCAGTTGGTGGTGAGGGATCAATTGACAAGGCGACGGATGGTACTTGCGGAAATACGTCCTCTAAAAAGAAAGTTTGGTGAGTTGCTCAATATTTAGAAATATGTAAATTAATATCTTATTACAGTGTAATAAGTAAAACGTAAGTTAAAGTAAAGTACACTGAGAAAAATTTTAGTTCAAAATAGATGGCAATTTTACTGCCGTTCTTCTTGAGCACAATTTCAATGTAAAAATGCACTCTAAATTGGAACATGGCGATGTATGTGTGCAAACACTATTCAATAAAGAGTAAAATCCTATTTATTTAGAGTAAAATTTAGGTGGGAGTATAGTAGTACACTACAAAATAAACATAAAAAAGTTTATTTCTGTAACATTAAGAAAATAAATGCATATCTTCTGCATGGTTACCAATATTTGGGAGTATCAGCCGGTTAAATAAACAAACTCCTTTGTTAGATTACTGAGCTTTCGTAATAATTTTTTTACTTCTTCAGAGCGTCGATTAAAACAGAACAACAGTGTTTTACTTTTATTATTACGAAAGCTTAGTGATCTAGCAAAGGGGTTTGTTTATTTAACCGCCTGCTATCCTCAAATATTGGTACCTTTGCCTTCACGAGTACAGCCGTACTTCCTCCACACTATTATATTGGATAACCGGATGTAAAAATGCACTCTAAATTGGAACATGGCGATGTATGTGTGAAAACACTATTCAATAAAGAGTAAAATTCTATTTATTTAGAGTAAAATTTAGGTGGGAGTATAGTAGTACACTACAAAACAAACATAAAAAAGTTTATTTCTGCAAGATTAAGAAAATAAATGCATATCTTCTGCATAGTTTATAGAAATTTAGATTTACATTTAAAAAATAAAGAACAATTTCTGGAAATACGCCGCGACCAGCCATATTATTGATAATCCTATCAAAAGCAGAAGGTATATACAGTATAATGATGGGTTGCTACGAAGCCCAACTGTTATTTTGTAGCAGCTAACAACCGTTAGCAGTTTGTAGTAGCTATTCAGTATCAAAAGAAGCTGCTACTGTTTGTAGCAGTTTCCTGATATATGTAGTAGACAAGTGCGAATGTTGTGAAACATGCATATACATTCGTAGCAGTATATATAGCGGTAAAGCATTGTATAAAATGTAGTAACGCATAAAACTGCTTCTTTACGTTAGCAGCTACAACCTGGTTCTGTAAATCTTTCTAAATATTCGCAAGCGCGCGCGACTAGAGATGGCGCTAAGAAATCATACAAAATGGCCACGCAATAGGGAAAACATTGGCCCTGCAATGGCCATTTGTGTATGTGTTAACGTAGGTAGGAGATATAAATTTCACAATTTCTTATGGAGTGTGTATCTTCAAAATATGGCAGTGGGTATTAGTGATATATTTACATACTTGGTGGACAGGCAAAGAACGTTAGAGGAAGGAGAAGCAGTTTTTAAAGCGAGTCATGTAGTTTTATGTGGCTATGTTGATACTAAAATAATAGGCTTCTGTTTAAAGTCATCTAAAATACATTCCGATCCGCATAAAATTAATAAGTACAGACAATTAATATTTGCTGTCCATATATTCTACCTGTCTTTATTTCGTTTCTTATTACTTTAAAGAAGGAACTGCACTCTTTTTTAAACATCTTTTAATAAAATACATCCATCACATGCTTAACAGAATTAAGTAGTTATTTACCAGAGTGAAAATCATCTTTTAAATGTAAGCTACACACTTGCATATATTTAGTTATTGGTTTTCCTATCTTTAACACGTTAGCCCACTTTTTATTGAAATAATTGTCTTTAGGAAAATAGTGTAGCAAAATATATTTATCTTTGTAGCTATGCTATTGAGGTACCGAACAATACATTTTACTTTTAGAAGCTATTGTACAATATCAGAGGTACCCTTAAGCTGTTACCTTCAGGTGAATCACAGGTAAAACAAACTTCTTTACCTGAACATACACAATAGTAACTATGATACGCAAGATACCGTGCCGACAGTTTTCCCTATTCCTCTAGTGTAAAATTATTCCGCCAGGCGGAGACTCTTTCGAATGCGTTTGCGAATGTTGGGTAACGGGAGTATCGTGCGTCGATTTGGATCGGAGTCACGCGGTCTCGAACGTGCAAATTTTGTCGTACAGGGGTATTTAGATCGTTTTGATGACTTTGGGAGGCGCGTGGCGCAGAAGGAATTAATTTTTTTTTTCAATGATTAAATTAATTATTTTTTTACAACACCAGTGAAATACGTATGTGCGAAGGAAATTTCCCAAAATGCCCATCCAAACGTTTAATCCCAAACGATGTTGAGGTCTCCTTACTCTATTTTGTTTAGATTCTGCTATGCCCAACAGTGCTTCGTATTTATATTAAATCTTCCACAATTGGTCAATCCATATTCATCTGGACCAGATGATTTTATTCTCTCAGTAACTAATTACAGAATTCCAGTCGTCTTCACTTATCAATTATCCTCAGGTAAGGCTGACATGGGGCTCGTATGGTTTAAGCTTATTTCCATGCAAAATCATCCATATCCGAGTCTCATTTAGGCATATTTAATTCTGACGCTATCTCTTGTTGATGTTGAAAAGAATACAAAATTTAAATAAACATTTCAAAAACATACCTTTAATTTACCATTTGTAAAATATCCCCTCGATTTTCTTTTCTCTCTTTAATATTCCGGTGACCATAAACATTATGCGGGTCCTTACCCGACTAAATATCTATCAGAGAATTTTCTTCCCAGAAAAATGCTATATTATGGTTGCCATCGTTCAGAATACAATTGTAAATATCTTGCACTTGCTATTGTTGTATTTCGGTTCGATGAATAAAAAAATACGTAACATTATCTCGTTTCTCTTTTTTTTCTCTTCGTTTTTCTATTCTTAATGCAATGAGGATTTAAGTGATTGACAATTCGAAATTTCTTGGTTATAATATAAATATTTGTCAACATGTTACACATGATTGAAATCAGAAAAAAAACTCTTTCTAGCGATGTCAAAATCCAATATGGCGCCCATGAGAAAGAAAAAAAAGTTGATAATTACTGAAAAAAAATGAAATGTACGAAAAAAATGAAGTAGGTATACTATTAGATAGAAGATTAAAAAGGCTTTGGGACTGTGTTTTTAGTTTTAATCTACAAGGCAAAATAAAAGTCAGAGTAGTAGACAAAATAAAAAAATGAGATTTTATATGAACAGGCAAACAACAATAAGCAATATTGCATTGCGCTAACTGTCAAGAGTTGCTAGACCAATTGAAAACGCTCTCCTCACGGCATTGCAATGATATTCTTGGTTCAGAAATATAACCTGAACAAAAATTATCAGGTTATGATACCAGACAAGAAGACGTGGAAAGAAATGACGGCAAGAACCGACTTGTTATGACCTCTTAAAGACTGTTAATGGTGCAGGAGCTAGAATATTTGGATAAACACCTAGAACGGATGTCTTCGTCAGCTTATGCAGAGACGCGACGGCCACGGTGTGTGAAATTGAGGCAAAGTGCAATCCATATTTCCTGTGGCAATCCGTCGACATTGAAAGCAACAAAAACTGCCAAGTAATACGGCCATGAAGGGGAATGAAGCGACATAAGTAATGGCTAGACAAAGATCGTCAAGACTATTCATTGGAGCTGGTATTCCTTTTGGCATTACCAACTCAAATAATCCATAGTCCATTAACGAATGAATACAAGAATAAGTCCAAAAAGATTGAAAATTTATATAGAACCTACTGAGTAACAACTGGAAGACTGTTAACCAGCTGGTGATTGTAAACTAAACAAAAAAAGGCTATGGTGTGCCTTTTTTTGTTTAGTTTACAGGCCTAGCAAAGAATGCTATTGGCAGATTCTGCCAAGTTGAAGAGGAATGTTCTGTACCAATATGATGCCGAGGATAAAGTTTATAATACTGGGCTCACGAGGGACCCGCTCTGATGATGAGTCTAATTAGGAAGGCAAAATTGTAGAACGAATA
Source organism: Protaetia brevitarsis (assembly GCA_004143645.1). Taxonomy (NCBI): domain Eukaryota; kingdom Metazoa; phylum Arthropoda; class Insecta; order Coleoptera; family Scarabaeidae; genus Protaetia; species Protaetia brevitarsis. The sequence goes on along the minus strand of RXPK01000014.1, from coordinate 5,692,464 downwards.
ATTTAGAGAATAAAGAGCCTTTATGGCCACCCCGATCCTAATCTAATCTATACAGGTCAGGTGTGAAGGTCATAAATTTTCTGCTAACAATTCTATTTGTAACTTTATTGATTAAAATCGTTAGTGGTTGTTGATTTCCATTAATTAATTAGCCAAGCGCAAATCTAAATCATTTATTTAGATACGTTGGATCTGGGCATCAGGTTAGCCAATATTATCAGCGTTCAATTCATCAATTTGAGCACTAGATGTCCAGCAAACGGCGTGGACCTACATTAATCCTTCCGTCTTTCAAAATTCCCCTCTCAACATGAGACTCATGGGTTCACGATAGTACTATTCCCAATATAATACCCTTAAAATGCTTGCATATTTATTCTAATGAATCGAGTTTTACCTTAAAAATGCTTGTATATTTATTCTAAAGAATTGAATTGAGTTTATTAGCAAAATTCCTGGCCAATATTTATTTCCATAAAATATGTTTTTGGTAATAAAATTTCTACATCTAAATCTCATGGTCTGGCTAAAATAAAATAGGATTTCAATACCAACGAAAGATATCGCATAAAGGCAAAGGTAGTTGGGAGTAGCAGCCGGTTAAATAAACAAACTCCTTTGTTAGATTACTGAGCTTTCCTATTAATTTTTTACTTCTTTAGAACGTCGATTAAAACAGAACAACAGTATTTTACTTTAATTATTACGAAAGCTTAGTGATCTAGCAAAGGGGTTTGTTTATTTAACCGGTTGCTATCCTCAAATATTGGTACCTTTACCTCCACGAGTACAGTCGTACTTCCTCCACACTATGATATTGGATAAAGTTAATAGATATATAGAGAAACGACAAAGAACTTCGCTGTACATCGCAATGAATTCATTGCTTGCATTACACAAATAAGACAAAAAAATAATTTTTGCTTAAAAAGAAAAGCTTTAACAATTTTACCTATACGTTTCTCTTCATTTTCTGCAGGTTTGGATTTTATACCAACACCTTTTATAAACAATTGACCCAGATCAGGTTTATACGGTTCCACTATTTTAATTTTCACGTCCAACTCCTCAGTTCTTGCTTTTCTATATTCAGATGCGTCCCAGACTTTCTTGTCACCCCTATATCCGATAGTTAAAGAATCTTTTTCTTTTCTAACTATATCAGGCACATTACATATTCCATATTAGGTATTTGGCATTTTTGTGCGTCCGTCATTACCGAAAAATAGTCTGGTCGACATGGCTGGCAAGGCTTTTTTCCCAGAGCAACCGGCATCCTCCAGAAGGCGGGATTTCCTCTATAGTGATCATGAGGGTATATGATGTTTGTGCTTTCCAGCACCTTCTTCTCTTGATTAATTGCTGACAGATCTTCTGAGAAGTTGCTGAGCAATTGTTCGGTGTGACGTTCTAGAGCTTTCCCCATGGTTTGGTTCACCTGTTTCCTTTCTTCCATCCATTTTCGCCAATTTACTAATCGATGATCTTCCGCAATTTTCTCATTCTTGCTTCGTTTGAAAAGTTTACAACAGCATATTTTTCCTGGAAATGGCGGTAGATCACTGTAAGACATTTTTTCCTGGTATGTCAAAAATGACAATATACGTCAATGTTTATTTATTTATTTTATGGTAGATTATAAAGATAAATTCACAAAGAATGTCGACATGTCATATGAATTACACAAGAAAAAAGAAACAATATTAAAAAACATAAATTATTTTAAGAAATGTAATAAAATTCATGCATTGCTGGTAATGCAATTCAATTAAAAAATTCGCCATGTGAATATACAGTGAATGCAGCGATCGACAAGAAAGGCTTTAATGACCCGCTTAAAACATACCACACTTGAAATTCATTATAGGTCGCAAAGCAAAACGTAAAAAGACGTAATCCCAAAATTAGGGGACATTTTTTAATTAAAATTAAAGAACAAGGAGGTATATGCAAATTAAATTTAAATCTAGTATCATGTTAGTGAATTTCATTGTTACACAAAAATTTAGATGTGTCTAGATAAGCATAAATACAAAAAGCCAAGAGGCTGCGGTGTTCCCGGAGACTCCATGTCGACGGAATCCACAACAACAAAAAAAAAACATAAATAAAAAGTTCATAAATATAGATTGCAGCAACCGAAGAATATTAAATTTTTGAAAATAAGATCTACCTGACTATGCATTATCAATGCCTCCCATACATCTAACAATTCTCTTTTGTGCTAAGAAAAAAACTCATTAACAAACGATGAACCATCCCATGCTATTATTCCGTAAGGTAGTCTACTATGAACATTAGCATCTGTTATAGCATAATACCAAGATAGTAAGCGACTATTTTTGATTATATAATTTATATTCTTCAAAGTTCGCATTCTATAACACAAAGAGTTAAGCTTACCAATAAGTTTGTAGCAGTGTGCCTGTCAAGTTAATTTATCATCGATACATAGACCTAAAGAGTTAAGTTTGCTTGCTTGATTTATTTCCATATGATTTGAAACAATATTTGCATTGAAATTCGTTTTGTTCTGAGAATTATGGAATATAAAGTATTTAGTTTTATCAACATTATATAGGAAATACACCCATACATTTATAGCCTCTAAAATAAATAAACACTGTTTTGGCTATCTGATATATTATGATAACAATTAACTTACATACATATCTGTGTCTTAAAATGTTAACTTTTCCAAAGGTATGGAAACGTGCTAGAATTATTCACATAACCCACAGAAAAAAATACATTCTTCAAATATCTAGGTGTATAGTTTGATTCTTGTCTCACATTTATACCTCGCCTTGAATATACACTACCGGCCATTGAAGTCAAGACAACTAGTAAATACTGTCAACTAAATAAAAACGACAGGAAATCGAAATAAAATAAAAATGTATTCGTAGAAGCTAACAAAAATATAAACAAATGACAAGAAGAAATAAAAAATAAATCAAATCATTCTCATTAAAATATTATACTTTCTTCTCGTCGAAGAAAGTCCTTCAGCTTGCAATATGGTCCGCACCACTTGTGGCAATTTTGAGTTTCCTGGGCAATATTATTTCATTCAGTTTAATAATGGGGCAATCGGGCCCAAAAAGCATTCAATAAGCGTAAACGGATATGTAGTCACTACGCTAAGAAAAATTGACACTTTTTCTTAACGATTTTGATTCTTTTGCTAAACGATTCAAATATCGGTTCATATAGATACCGATTCTTTTTAGTCGATAAGGAAAAAGAATCATTAAGCAAAATGTAGTCGATAAGGAAAAAGAATCGTTAAGCAAAATGTAGCCGACAAGGAAAAATATTCGTTAAGCATCACATAGTCGAGCTGATGTATGTATATATGTATGTAGACACCGAGGCCGAAGCGAGCATGTTTGCGGCGTTTTTTATTCAGTTTTTTTGCGATTTGTTATAAACTACCTGCATAATATTTGTATAGAATTGTCTTAATACACACGTATACGTTATTTTAGTGGAACTAGAATTGCATTATCATTGGCTTAATATGATTTAGGTAAATTTAGTGGTGGTGCTTTGCACAATAAAAACAAGTATTTTTGTTTAGTTACGAAATACATAATAAAATAATCGAAGTAATATTACTGTATGCTAATAAACTGACGAAATATTGAAGTTCATAGGAACAATTACTTGCTTTAATCACAGACCGAGTTACCCGTTAATTTTTGTTGTTTCTTATATACAGGTGGGCCACCGCCATTCGCGTCGGCTTAAATACGAAAAGTGGTAACATGTTTTCAATTTTTTTTTGTTAAGGGTTATACAGGTTCTGAAGGACCACATTTCAAAATTATTTTGAAGTATGCAGAGTTGACTCAAAGAAAAGTTACACACCAAAGTTGTAAAAAAACACCTTGTATATTATGACATATTTTGATAGTACAGACTAAATAAAGACAAGTTGGTGTTAGGATTCTTATACCTAACTCAACTCTTTTACGAGATACTTAACTATTCTTCAAAATGTAGATCAAAATTTAAGAAGCATGCTTGTCATGCATATTTAAGCTAGATATTTTAAACTGTATTTATTTTTTAACTAATGCATTAGACTTGATAATAAAATAAAAGTAATGCAAAAAAATATACAGGGTGAACAAAAACACACTTTTAATTTTCTGTCTTTAAAGGCAAGTAAATTTCTTATTGTAAATGGAACACCCTATATTTATTACCTCATTTAGATTCTAATTTTAACGGTCTTTAAGATTGTATTAATGCTTCCTATACCTATCTCTTATAGTTTCTTAATAATTTAGAATTTTCAATTTCAAATATTAATTCCTATCCATTCTTCTTTCAAAAGTAGACTTTTTTTTAGACTTTTTAACGAATATTTTTCCTTATCGGCTACATTTTGCTTAACGATTCTTTTTCCTTATCGACTAAAAAGAATCGGTATCTGTATGAACCGATATTTGAATCGTTTAGCAAAAGAATCAGAATCGTTAAGAAAAAGTTCCGATTTTTCTTAGTGTAGTGACTACATATCCGTTTACGCTTATTGAATACTTTTTTGATCCGATTGCCCCATCACTAATTCAGTTTGGAGAAGTCGTCACAGATCTTCACTCGAAGTTGAGCAGCTCATCACAGTTAATTCGATGGGGTTCAATCAGACTCTGCGGTGTACTCAGGGCATGACTTCCAAACATTATTCTCTACTCGAGACGCGAGATAATCTTTGCAGATCCGTGCCATGTATTTGGGGTCGTTATCACGCGCAAACACGAGGTTCTCCCCAATCAACCGCAATCCTGATGTTACAACATTTTCTTCCAATATGCGTCTATAATTTTCTTTGCGCATAATGCCATCAATTTTAACGAGATCTTCGATCTCCGCACTGCTAAAACAACCCTAAACCATAATTGCACCACCACCGTGTTTTACTGTGGGAACGACACAATCGCGCATCATTCGCTCGTCCTCCCTGCTTCTTACAAAAACCCTGTGCTTCTGCCCAAACACTTAGAACTTGGACTCCTCAGTCCAAAGAAAGTTTCTGAAATTTTTCTGCGATCCAATTTCTATGAGTTTTGGCCCACTGTAATCGGTTTTAATAAACGGCTTGCTTTAAGCAGCTCTTAATTGTTGTTTAAGATATCGGTCGTTCGCGTTCTCCTATTCTTTTCGCTACGATTTCGGACGCCATCAATCGCCAATTTCTCTCCCTCAACACTTTAACGCGTCGATCTTCCGCGAGGGTTGCTATCCGTGAGGGACCTGAGCGATTCCAGTCTTCGAATGTTCCGGTGTCTCGGTAGCGACGAATAGTATAATGGACTGTAGATTTTGTTCACTCCTATTTTTTCTACTATCACCCCACAGAATGTCCTTCCTGTGTGTAATGTGACAGTAACGATCTCTGTTCTACACTTATCCGCTTTCTTTTCGGCATTTTTTAAATACTATTTTCACAAACACCACAATTGAACAACTGTATCGTAACTGGTTTACTAATAGAATAATGAACAAACAACAAGTACGATATCATTATTGCCTGCTATAGTGGGAGACCTTCAAGAGACATCCGCGTGAAATTGTCCCCTGTCACCCTGTCGGCCCACCCCTCTATTGTCAACATACTTGTTGGCGATCCGAAATAGTTTCAGATGACAGATTAATTAAAAGGTAATTGTTGCGGTTCTTAAACAATCAAAAACTGTTTTCCCAAAATAACATGGTATCCATCGGTCCAGAAGAGATTTATTTTTTAGTTTCTTACATAAATCACAACAACAAACTTCAAATTATTATAGGCATTGCGCACATGCTATGAAGAATATTATTTGTAATATTATAATTACTAACTGTAATTTGAGATATAGCTATAGAATAAGAAAAAAATATTTAAAACTTTCAGCTACAATATTGGTATTTGTTAAACTTTATACCATTTCCTTTTGGCTAAACATTTACTAGTTTTGCAAAGAATGCAAGCTTTTTGCAATAACAAATTACAAATTAATACAGTTTACAAATAATGTATTCTGTTAAAACTGTATTGTTTAAGAGGAATTTTTCCAAGAAAAATTTTCTTCCTCACGCAGGTTCGAACCACACTCTCTCGTTCAGTAATATAGGTTCGAGATACACCATATCGCACTCTTTCAGAGTCCAAAGAAGCTCTTGTGGGTTATCGGATGACCACTACCAGAAATTCTGTTTGTTTACCATCCCCGATAAATGAACGTACGCCTTGTCACTCACAATCACAACAAGATCATCTCTTAACAATTCTAACATCCTTTCTGCGAACCTAAGTCATGTTGCGAAGTCGATTGTTACAGTTTTTAATTTTAAATTTAAATAGCGACTTTTGGATAAATAGATTTAATCATTCTAAAAACAATCGGTCAACTCCATCGCAGATGCCGCACTTTTAAAATCACCATACCTCCCTGCTGGACTCTGTATTTTTGAAAAAATCTCTTAAATACTACAAATGTCAAAAACTGACAGACTTGTAAAATTTATACATTGTGAATCGGATTTTTGAATCTTGACGCCAATACGGCGTTGCTACTGCATCTGTTCGGCAATAGAACTATAGAAGGGTTAAAACAGAACCCGAAACGTCACGAAGGTGTAAAATACAAAAAAAAAAGGATAGGGAAAGGGAAAGGAAATTTAATTAAATCCTTAAACTAAACTTTACGTTTACGTTTTGTGTTCGTGATCACTAGAGACCGGATTATATGCAAAGTGCATATATTTTATTTTTTGCATATCTTAATTATAGTCTATATGTAACATATTACACTAATTGAAGTTAATTAGCGCTAGCTAGTGATTGCATATATTGCATATTTAAGCTTTTTTAATCCTTTCTATTACTAAAAATTCCTAGTAATTCTAATGTTAGATCGACAACCGACAATTCTCAGAACGATAAATCTTTTACAATTGGCTTCTCTAATACGTGTGGTAAATACGTTTATTTATTATTATTACCAAAATAAACTATTCATTCATTGAATATCTTTGAGGCGAAAACAGCATTGTTACTGTGTTACGTTTTTAAATACTGTGCGTACATACAATGAGTATAGCGAACAAAATTTCTTTATGGATTAAGCCATATTCTGAACAGGTTAAAGGATGGCGACAAAATATTTTGTCGAGCCTGCAGTAAACTGGTAAGTTTAATTTTACTAAAAGGCTTTACAATTGTTTTTAAATTCTTTAAACTTTTGATATAAAATAACAATTGTGTTGTAGGTGTTTCTGAATGAAAATATTGATTGATCAACACGCTGAAACTCCATTACATATTGGAAAATGTAAAAAACTAAAGCCATCCGCATGTGTGCAACAATCTATACGTCAATATGTAGCATCAACTTCACGAAATTCAGAACAGGAAGAATATAATACGAATCTGTGTAACGCATTAATTTCGTCTAGCATACCATTAGCAAGATTAAACAATGTTAATTTGAAAACATTCTGCAAAAATATTGCAAACATAATATACCTGACCAAAGTACCTTATGAAAAAATCATGTTACGTCTTGTTACCAGCAAACAATAACAGAAATTCAACAATTGGTAGGGAATAATTTTATTTATACCATGGTATAAATAAAAATAATATTAAATTATCGAAGGAGGATCTGTGGAATTCCCTTCAGTTCAGAAATAGTTATTAGTCACTTTCGCGCAGGGTATTTATAATTAAGCCAGAAAATTTCGGACCATGTTATCAACAATTTCATCCAATGACTTTAACTTTAATATTTCTAACATTGTCGTATTTTTAGAATAGATATTTTTATAGATATTTTTTTTAATATATTTGATAACTTATCCTACTACATTACAGAGGTTATTTTTTTTTATTAATGATACCATCATATGCGTACATAATAAATATTTACACATAAATATAACAGAAATAACAGTTTATATCCACGATATTATATTTAATTTTGATCAATCAACATATACAAGTAGTAAAAATCTGGCTCACACAATAACTTTAAACGATTTAGTGTTTTTGTTATCGTTACGACTTGACACTAAATTCGTATTAATCGCCATGTAATGAGAAGCCTTGGCAGTAATCGCCACATTAACAAACCACATGAGATGTATAGTTAATCTACCGTCCGGTAATTTAAATGCATCCATGAACGTTTACATATATACTTAATCTTCTCTCTTAATTTAGTAGCCGTCTAAATGTGAGTAATGAATAAGTGAATAAAAACTGAGTGTTGAAAGAAAAGCTTGAAAAGATACACCGGTGAAAAAATTACGGTCAAGTATGTTTTATACACCTTTTAACAGAATGAATATAATTTGCATAGCTGTTAATATTCAACCATTATGTCGATTAAGATTAAAGTACTTACTTAAGTTCTTTAGAGTGTGGTATTTTCTCAAGCTTGAAGCAATTAGTAGACGTTTATAAAACATATACAAGCTGTTAACGAAAGTGTTATAACTGTTTTATAGCAAAGTGATTCGAAAAGAATGATGAAAAATGCAATTGCAGTCAAACATGTACTCAACTGCATCAGGAAGTAACTGTGTGAAAAATTGTTTTTGTAGCAAGAGTGCATTCAGCATTGTCTGACAGATTGTTTGATTGCATGTATACAGGGTTTTTCACGATAGCCCTTCGTTAGAAGTTTCTGTGGTTAGAAAAAAAAAATGTGTTTCAAGGTTAGTTAGGGTTCTGTTTCATTTTTAAATATTTTCAAGGTGGTACCACTTTCGGTTATCCCGGACGGCACCATTAACTTCCTTATTTTAAATAGAACACCCTTATATTATTTCTTTTTTGGATTCCTGAGAAAATTTCATGATGTGGAAATCTATTTTCATTTGTTTCTTAAATATCTTGATTATTTTGGAAATTTTAAAATATGTAGCCTCATTTTCAATACTGCATCTTTTATCCATTTTCGACTGGTAGTAAGATGGAAGCACAAGAATAGTATCTACGAAATCCACATTGACAATTGATTTATCGCATACAAGTTTCCAAAATTTCATGACAAATTACATCATTTTCAAAGTTGAAAAAGTTCGGTTTTTCAAATGTAACACTCTGTATAGATAGATAGATAGATATTTAATGTAGACTTAATAATAATAATGTTAATAAAAAAGTAAATATAAACACATACAATAATAAAAAACAACGCACAATATAACAAATTTAACAAACAGTAAAGAAAAAATGATATGGCGACGCAAAAGGCGCAAGCGAAGCGAATTACCACAAATACATCTCAATATCTAGATGTTATTCAAATAGATTTCAAATTCATTCAGATTATAAAAACATCCCTCAATTAACATGAATTTTAATTTTCCTTTAAATTCATTTAAGGTCAAGTTTCTGATATCAGGTTTTAACTTGTTGTGTAGATATGAACCTGCAAACATTGGCGATTTTCTATAGAAAGAGTGGCAATATCTGTTTAAAACAATATTATTCCTATATCGGGTGCAGTGCCCATAGACGCTACCAAAAGTCGATAACTTTCCAATATTGATATGCAAATGAATCGAAAGTTTATAGATATAAATGGAAGTTACGATTAAATCCCATTGTGTTTAAAAGTTGTTCTGGACGAACTATTAAAGGGTAAATCAAGCAGCAATCGTAAGATTCGTTTTTGCGTCACAAACTCACGACTTATTATACCCGCCTGGTTCCAAACAATAATCCCATAAGTCAAAGCAGAATACACAAATGCGTAATAAATATCAATTAATGACTTAATATCCAAGACAGATTTGAGTGAACTAATGACATAATAGGCTTCTTGAAGCCTAACAGATATGCTCTCTATTTGATCGTCCCACGCTAAATTACTATCCAAAAATAATACCTAAAATTTACAAGTTGACGAGGATATTACTTTTCGTCATATAAGAAAAATTAAATTCAGAAGAACATCTATATTTATTAAAAAATTCAACAAAGACCGTTTTTCATGATTTATCATTAATTTATTAGCAGAACACCACCTCTCAAATTCACTCAAAACTGTATCAACTTTTTTCAAAATATCAAACTTGTTGTCACTACTCACGACATGCATCGTGGGCATACAAAAAAATTCCCTTCAGAGATATAATGTGGGAGATCATTAATAAATAATAAGAAATCAAAGGTCTCATTACAATACCTTGTAGTGTACCTAATTGACCGGATATGGTTTAGACTTTACATATTATGTTTTACAATGAAGACACGAGTGATGAAGGTGTCATGATCACCAAGAATCTAACATAACCTCTTCATACATTCATAAGCTCGAGTGTTCTTGAATTTTTGGAATTTTCGATTGTGCTATGTGAAAGATGGGTACAAAACACCTTGATTCATGCAGAAAAGACAGTTTTTAAAATGCGACATAGCACCTTCATCCACTCGTATCTTCAATTATCTCTCTATCGCTCAAAAAAAAAGTATATAGAATTTTTATTATTGTTACGCTTGCTCTCAATATTCCAGAAGGTGAATGTGTGGGCAGGTCTTCTAGAAGACCACATAATTGGCCCCTTTTTATTAAGGAAATTTAAATGCGGAGGATATTTATATCTTTTACAAACATTATGTTACTGTACATAGGAAACCCTGCAAAAACGTTGCGTCGTAATACAGGATGTTTGTTTTAGCAAGACGGTAATTCCGGCTTATAATGCAGTTATCGTACGATGGTAGGTACTTACAACTTACAAAAAATCCTGGATATCATTCTGATCACCGAGGGGAGTACACTAGTTGGCTTCATTCTATTAAAGAGTTACGTGAAAAGATTATAGATTTATAAGAAACATGTCAGCCGAAACATTGTTTTCAGCTAGGATATCGTTTGAGAAATTATCTTAAGTTTTCTTTACCCTGGTTTTGCATAGAATCTTTTATCGTCGCGCCATGTAAGAAAGACCTAGTAGTTCCAAAAACGTGCATCTTATCATTATGTTATTGACCAAGATTATCTTGAAATGTAAAATGTAAAAGATCTATCGCTTCGCCATTCTTGTTTTTGTACAGCTGTCCTTCCAATCCTATTCCTTTTACAAAGTTAGTAAATGAAAAGGCTTCGAGTTAGGCAAGATCCTCTTCGATTTCACATACTCCCTGACAGTGGCATAAATACACTCCTCCAACCTCCGCATGTGAGAGGCTCAGCCATCCGAGGGCCCCTCAGATATTATTGTTAGCAATATTTTACAATTACATAGCAGTGGGCAAGACCTAGACAAAATTCTGCGGGGGTCCCAAAGATTTTCCGCTACGCCACTGCTCTCAGATGCAAAGCCCTTGAGTTGCACAACGCTACGCGATTTGTAGATGGATGGGTATCTTGTCCCCACAAAATCTATATTCAGATTCAGCTTACACAGATGTCCATTCAGTTTACATGGGATGAAAGTATTCTTTTAATCTGTGAATATTGTGCTTATTCAGGTTGATGCATTCCGTAAACTCTTCTGGTTACAGATGCCCAGAAGAGTTTTAGCCTCATTGCCTGGAGATTTTGCCGATAATAGGTTTTTTACTGTTCCATTTCACTTTTTAGTTTCTTCAGTATTGTACTGCTACTTATCCCGTAAAAGGGATTCAGGCCCTGGGTATGATTTAGGCAATCAATTAATAAAATTCGCTTAGCATTAAGATTAAATGAAAATGATAGAATACTTGATAAGCATAATTTTTACCTCATTTAGCATCTTCAATCTTTTTCAACCAAATTTTACAACAAGGATAGTCAGGTAGGATAATAAGTAAAAGTGGTAGCTGTAGTAGTATCGTATTCGTTCAACGGAATGTTATTTTCCTATCTTTTTTTAAGTTCAATATCATTTTCAGATTTATAAGCATTATCTTTTGTTTTAATTTTAAGTTCTGATAAGTAAATCTCTGCATTAGTTTTTCAGGTATGAAATCATTAGGTGCAGCTTTATTAATAATAATATTAAGATGTCTATTTATCTGGATGCTATAAATTTGGGTGCGCAATATAATTTAATGACGGATGATAATAATAATTCATGCCTTCACATTACTCAATAGCTTTCGCTAATTACAGGGCACGGGCCCGCCGATGAGATTATTACACCTGCACCCGTGGAGCGACTTAAGGCGTTAGTCTCTCAGAATTTGCCAAAAAGTGAGAAAAACACGAAAACCTTACTCTGATGAGAGCAAATGTTGGGAACCCAAGATCTCTGGTTTTTGGATTATATTTCGATATTTTGTTCGCTCTCACCCCATTTCAAAAGAAACTATTGAATGTTCTTAATGACTCTTATTCAATTTCATTTTTTTTTACAAAAAAGAAGTTATATTGGAGTTACCTTGCATTTGCAGTAGAACTATTAAGTACAACAATATAGTATTAATTATATAAATCTAGATAATAGAATTGAATGTTAGTCAATCATACTTAAACTAAAAGAAGAAAATAAAAAACTGAATAAAGATGAGCAACGCTTTTATTCTTTCAGTAGCCACATGCGTGTAATTTATATCGCTCATATTATCTCCACATTTACAATTTATCTTAAAGTATACATCATTACGGCTTGATTATCGACAGTTTCTGAATTGAAAGCGATCTTCACTGGATCTAACGATCGAGCATCAATTGTACCTCACACAGCTGCCTGTATAGTTAGGGATATGTAAATATTGTCAGACTTGATGCCAAACCTATTTGAATTCCAATTCAAAGAATTTCACGTTTGCAACACGTGGCTATAAGGTGTTAAAAAGATTATGACATCCGAGAAACGCAGGAGCATGCAATAAAGGAATGTATACCAATTTTCCCGTTTCTTTATCATATTGTTTAATTTTATAATGATTTTATAGTGATGAGTATAAACTATAAGGTTTCAACTTACTGATGTAAGATTCCGTTGCTTTTCATACTTGTATTTAATCGTTACTTTCGTTGTTTGTATTCATTACTATGAACTCGATAGGTACCTACTTTCGACACTTTGAAAATTTCGCTGTTTATGTTAAAATAAAAAAAAAAAATCAATGTTTTCTTGCTTCTTTTTGTGTATTTTGTACGCGTTCACAATCATATTTTTGCGACTACGAGCGGCAATCGTTACGATTGAAAAAAGTTTCAAAGAAAACTACATACGGTGATGGCGTAGAATCCGAATCTGCAATACAAAATGAGGGTTCCCATTTCAAGATTTCAAAGTTGTCCCCACTCTGGGAGGGGAGCGGGGTGAAGTGGAGGATCGAGTTCGGCACCAATCTGTGAGCCCCCTACATTATACCAAATCTTATTACGATCTTTTTTTTGATTTGATGCAGTGTTTTAGAGATATTCCGTTGTCTCAAGATAAAAAACTTACCCAGTATATTAAAAAACTTTGTGTAAAAGTTGATTTAACATAAGCAAAGATATAGGGTGCTATTTAAAAAGAAAATCAAGCTACCGTAGCCTAATGGCAAATGTTCAGGCCTATAATAATTGGCTCATCATGTCACTAAAAATAACATATTACCGTTATATCAATCCGGATTTCGTTCTGGCTATAACTGTGAGTCGGCTCTATTAAAGATCACGGAAGATCTATTGAGAGCTGCAGATGGGGGTGTTGTTTCGACTTTGCGGCTTTTAGATTTATCAAAAGCATTCGATACTGTGAATCATGATGTTTTGCTGTCGATTCTTCACTTTATCGGTCTTTCAAATGATTCCATATCTCTTATTGGCTCCTTTTTATTTAACAGATCACAATGCGTAAAAATAGATAATATCTTTTCTTCTAATGCTTTACTATCGTCTGGCGTGCCGGAGGGTTCTATTTTAGGACCTTTACTATTTTCAATATACACATGTGATCTTTTCTCTAATATTTCTACATGTTCTATACATATGTATATGTACGTTGATGATACGCAAATTTACCTACTCTTTTCGGGTGTGAATCTAGTTTACATGCACTTCAAAGTGATTTGAATGTTATGTCGTCCGCATGTTCTCGGCACTCACTCTCTCTTAATTCATCAAAGTCGGCGGTGTTGCTTCTTGGTAATAAACGATTGTGTGAGAACCTTAAAAATGTTGTAAATTTGCATATAGATAATAATCCTATAACGGTCGTCACAGAAGCAATTAGCCTGGGTTGACTATTGAAAACAATTTGATTCAGACAACAAATATCTATGTATGTTCAAGCGCGCATTATAGCAATCTAAGAATACTCTATTGCTCATCGTTGAATATTTTTACGTTAGAGATCTAAAACGGCCTTTTGTGTTTGACTCGCTAGTTTTGTCTCACTTTATGTATTGCTCAACCTTATACAGCCTTGGGCTTTGACTAATAGTACTATGGATAGGCATACAGGGATAACAAAATGTATTCGATTCATGTTATAAAAACCACATACCATGCTTTCAAAGAATGTCGAAGGTTGAATATGCGAAATCGTATACTATTAAAAAGCACTCCTGTATGTATCCATGTACTGATCACCCAAAAAGACCACCCATATTTACACCAAAAAATTACTTTCCGTACTGACCGTTACATAACTTAAATTGTTAATAGATTTAGGGTAGAATTACACCACCCTGCATAGAACACTCTTTTCGAGTCGCTCATTTTCTTTTGCCTGTATATACAGTACATAACACAATTACCTACCTATATCACGGACAGGCCTCTGCCTACGTTTTAAAAAAATTATTAAGAGATTTTGTTAATGGAGCGGCAGCTACTTGATACCTATGCTCTAGCATTGGATTAGTGGCATGGATAATACTAACTTGAATTTCTAGCGTATTGCAGCAGTATTGGTTTCTTCTTTTTGGTCTTGCTTTCTTGTTGTTTTTTCATTTTAAAAATTTCTCGGAATTAGGTTAAGTAATTATTTAATGGGCGCTGCGTAACGTGGAGTCGAGCCAACGATTACGGAGGTGGATCGGCACATGATAAGAACAGAAAGGTTCACGTGTCGCAGACCTATGCACGATCAGGGCGGCGGTGGCAGCTGGCTGCCCGCAGGGCGGCGTACTGTCACCGCTGCTATGGAGTCTTGGTGGTGGACAGCCTGCTCTCTGAACTTCGGGGGGCGGGTTTCCATGCGCAGGGCTACGCCGATGACATCACCATTCTTGTCTGCGGGAAATTTGGGGCGTAGTATCGAGAGGGATGCAGGTCGCGCTCAGGCTTGTAGAGAGGTGGTGTACAAGAGAGGCTCTCAATGTCAACTCCAGTAAAACGACTATGTTCCGTTCACTTGGAGGAGGAAATCTCCAATCTCCAGTGTCCACTATTATTGGCGCTCAAAAATACTAGTATCAACCGAGGTTAAATTACCAGGGTGTTATCTTGGACGCTAAAACTGCTGTAAAAATAAACCTAGAACATGTAAGAACAAAGCATCAGGATAAACTTCTGGGCCTGCAGAGGTAATGTTCGGTAAAGCGTGGGGCTAAAGACTTCAATGGTACACTGGTTGATAACGAAAGGTATAGTACCCTCTATAACTTAAGGCCTCGCTGGTCTGGTGGCATAAAGCAAATCTGGGCTATGCTATTAAAGTGCGCTTAGCAAAGTCCAGAGAATTGCCTGTTTGGGGATCAACGGAGAGCCAATGTCCTCGGCGCGGACTGCTGCTATGGAGACCATTCTTGGGCTTCCCCACTGCAGTTGGTGCTGTGGGTCTGAGGCAGTCCTAGGGCCTACAAGAAAAATGTAGTGAATGCAAGGGCTTCTCCGGCAAAGTCGGAGATCATAATACCAGCATCTTTCAACTAAATCGAACAACAGTACCACTGTCCGTAAGAGGCAGATAAGAAATCTCGCCCTGTTTTCAGCTTCTTGTGGGGAACAGGGTAGATATCTCAGCAGAGAAACTGCAATTGCTACATCCGCAAACCAAATCGAGGTATATCCCGTTGGTTCTCGATGCCTCAAAACGTGTAATGGCAACGGGTATTGGAATCTGGAGGGACGGCGAGCGGGACGGGGAGGCTTTTCAGCCTGGGAACCTCCCCCCGTCTTCCAAGCCGAAATCATTGCATTCAGACTTGTGCTGAGGGCATCTATAAACTGCCCACGCAAAAAATGGGAAGGATTGAAATCATCTCCGACAGCCAAGAGCTGCAACTCAAAGCTTTGCGGGGCTTGTCAATTGTGGACTCTGAGGTGGTACTGGGGTGCCACAGAGAATACTGAAACAGCTTAGCGGAACATCTTAACGCATCATTTGAGATGGGTGCCAGGTCACTCTGGGATCAGAGGAATAAAATCGCTGAAACACGTTAGCTAGGGCGGCGCCAGCGGGTGCCGTTCGTGGGTCCAGAACCGACGTGTGGCAGTCGTATGGGGCGATCAAAACGTTTGTCAGGTCACAACTTGCTGCTAGGCACTGTTCCCTCTGGAATAGACTTGCCGGCGCTAGACACTGTAAAATCCTAGGACTCCAACCTTATCAGGAAAGACTCCGTAAAGCAGTCTTTATGAGCAGGGACAGATTGAGATTAATCACAGGAATCTTAACTGGGCACTGCGCACCTAATAAACACAGGCAACGCATGGGGCTTGTGGACTCCTCCCTGGTGCAGGAGGTGTGGGGGGGCGGAGGAACTCTGCTCACTTCTTCTAAACTGTTGCGGAAGTGGATGGGGAAGAGCAGAGGACTTTGCGGTCGATCGCTTGGAACGAACCCAGAGTGACAAATTAACTATCAGCCAGATTGGCGACTTCTTTGATAGGGTGAACCTGAGCGAGGGGCTAAATAGAGGAACATGGGGGCACAATAGGTCTCTCTGGCGAGAGCTGCCTCCTCGGGCGGTTTTTACACCGCCCATGGAAAAAAAAAAAAAAAAAAAAGTTAAGTAATTATAGCATTAGAGTTTATTAAACTGTATCCTTATGTCAAGTTAATGTTGGAAGAATGGCTGCTGACAAGCTTTCACCGCTAAACTTCGCCTTGGGGTTTCAATTTTTATTTTTAATTTCATTTTAGTTGCTTATTTTCAGTAATTTCTTGTTTCTAACAGAATATTTGTATATATTTATGTGTAATTTATGCGATGAATAAAGATTTATAAAAATAAATAATGGATACCTGTATTATTAATTGATTTTTGTTTTCAACTGTTGTATCAAGCTAAACATATTGCTGTGGTCTGGCACCCGGGGTTCCGGAATTCAAATTTGTATTTTTATTATTCCAATTCATTTTTATCAATGCAATGATAAGGTTCCCACAGTTATAATATTTTTTGAAAAGATTTTGTTAATAGATTGTTTGTTAAATTTAATGTTTATTGTCAGTTGTGTATTATTAATTTATTCTATTGTACTATTTGCCTTCTTCAGTATTGTATATTTTGTAACTATTCAAGAGATGATCTTTGCATTTTATGCGCTGCTTAGCCAACGCATCTATTTTATATTTGTACGCGATGTTTGGGCCTCTTAAAAGGTAGTTCCTTAAACGATGCCGGCGTAAGTTTCATGTGTTTATTTCTCTTTGATGCCATTTTGGTAAATTCATTTTCATTTAATATGTAGTTCGTTTTTTTTATAAATTTAATCATCTTTCAAGAACTCTTTTAATTAATAAATTGCTGTTGTTGTTGATTGTGCACATAATTGGATATAAGATCAGGTTATTTGTAATTTGTTTTAGAAGAAATTGTTTTTTTAAGTGTTAAGAGTTTAAATTTTTCGTTTTTTTTAGTTTCAATTTAGTTTGAGTTAATAATCACCTCGGATTGGGTTGAAAAGAAGGCTTTGAGCTTGTGTTTAAATTTCAATTATATTATTTTCTTGTTTTATCCACGTTTAAGTTAATTTTAGTGTGTTGTAATTTGGGACCACGTGGATTTTTGTGCGAATTAGGATTTTCTTCTAAGAACCAAATTTACCTCTTTTGTTTGTTAAAGGATTGGCACTCGTCCTCTGTAATTGTAGATTCATGGCAGTTTTTGTTTGTTGCCAGAACCTTAAATTCATTGGTTTATATTTTTCCTCCATAATTGTGACTAAATGTTTTTTTTTTCTTTTTTATATAAAAATAAAATTTAATGATTATTAACGTCATTCAAAAGTTCTATTCTTTTATTTTTGAATTCAAACCTTTTCAATCTTTGCGGGACTTTTAAAGAAGAGTAATTATTTTCAAACGCCCACATTTTATTTTTCATGATTAATTCAATTCTGAAAATAACCTTGAGGTTATTAAGTCTTTTGCGCCCTTTATTTTTTTCCGCTGAGCTAGAGTAAATTTAAAATTTTAAACTTCATTTTTTTTTTTTAAAATTCACTTTGCATTTATGCTTGCACCCATCAAGTACACAGCAATATGTATGATGGAATTAAAATATGAAATATCTTAAAACAAATGTACATACAAAACTACGGGCCGCCTTAAACCAAAGCTTGCATCAGAACTTAGAACGCTTCACGTAGAATTTGAAAATCGAATATATATAGGGGTGTTCATTTAAAGTAACGGAGTAAGTATGCCTTTCCTACTTTTGGAAATCTTGTACAGTGACACATATTTTTAGGTTATGCAGCATTGAAATCCGTAAACTAGGGCAATGCAAAATTTATTTTTTTGTCTACTCTCAGGTTATAACCAAGCTTTATGTATTTCTTTGACAATATTTAAAAAAAAAAAATATTAATTCATTTGGAATTCATGCATATTTCTTAACGACATTCTTTTTCTCAGTGTCATAAAAGCGCATTGCATAAAAAAGAATTCAATTACATATTCTATTTTTAAGCAACCATTTATCCAAGCAATTGTGCCTATCCTACCTATTCTTGTCTGTTATCATTAACAATTATACAAGAACTTTACTTCTAATTAGGTTTTTAATTCAGTATTTATCCCAAGTTTGCCAGATTGCGGTTTATCGAATTAAACGATAACAAACTAGAAAAACACACTTAAACAAATTACTACGATGAATGAATACAAAACTTGCCAGCACGCGAGTATCAGGCGACGATAGAAATAAAAAAAGTCATAACAGTGCAGGAGACAATTCCGAACGCGCTCAGAATCATTTTCCAACCGTCGCGTCTAATAAGACGTATACCCGCCTGCGTCTCTGCGAACCGTGCGCGAGCTTACAGCCTTTTGTTTCCGAAAGCTCGAACGGTAGTTCGAGCGGGGATTTTCTTTAAACAGTTTAAACGGAGTTGGTTAAGCGAACAATTGGATTCAACGCGGTTCCAGAAAAGTTTCAAGGCTAACGAAAACAGAGCGCCCCGGAAAATTATTAACAGAACCATATCTATCATCGAGTTTAATTTTTTCTTCTGATTATTTATGTATTTGTCGAAGTGACCGTGAACTGTAGCGGAGAAGAAAAATGAAAGTTGTCAATGAGTAAGTGCTGCGTGCTATTGACCCATGTTAAGGTAGTAGGCCCAATACCGTAATACATATATCGCTTTATGCTGTGCGTAGGTTTTTACCTGTTAAGTATGTATGTATGTATGAATATTTGTATGTATGTAAAACGTACAGTCATTGGTAAAACGTTCGTTGTACTTGAGTTTAATAAATATTAATACATTATGAATGTATGCAAGTGAAAATGTAAACATTGAGCTGGCATATAAGCTTTAAAATAGATAATCATTTCCTAATAAAAGTTTTAAATTTAATTTAATTGGAATAGTAATTAAAATAATAAACGTACTTCCTAATTTGTATTTAAATTTTTGTGTTGCTACCGGTTTCGATCAGGCACGATCTCAGGCAACTATTGAAATTATAGTCAAAATAAAACAGGAAAAAATGAGAAATCAGTGCACGATGCTTCGCATAGTTTCGCGCGGGAGACATAGTTGAGGTCCCAATTAACCCCTTATTTCTTACTAAGAACAATAATGAAGTTTTCATCCATCAATTTCTCATTTTTTCCTGCTTTATTTTGACTATAATTTCAATAGCTGCCTGAGGAAGGTCGTGTCTGACCGAAACCGGTAGCAATACAAATCGTAAAAATGTAAATACAAATTAGGAAGTGCGTTTAATTATTAATTCAACTAAATTATAATCACCTAATTATGGAACACGTTACACCACAATTTTAAATTTAAGCTTTAATTGAAATTAAGTAATTATTTTTAATATAGATGTAATCCGATTTAAACAAAAAGCCTAAGCTGCTAAAAGAAAATAAAGAACAGTATAAGGTACGGAGTACAGTAAAGCTGGTGTTCCACAGAACGGATAAAATAGAAACAAAACAAAAACACGTGCCGGAGAAAACAAAACCGTAACTTTTTACAAACTTTTTCGAAACTCTAGTTTTAGGCGATTACTGCTTTGTTTTTGGTGTCCTGAACGAAAGCGGTAACATCAAAAGGTTTCGACAGGTTTATGAACTCATGTTTGCCTAGTGAAAACAGTTGTGTTTTCTTCAATTCGTTTTCATTTGTTGCTGTCCGTTTGTCGTAGATTTGATATAACCTGATATAAGGAAAGAAACACAACCTCTTCATCAGCTAATTGAAATGGACTGAAAACAAAAACAAAGCTAGAGCAAAATGTAGTTCGCTTAATGGAAACAATAGTTTTGTATTTGTCTCAGTTTTGTATTTGTTTTCCAAGTTCTAAAACACACAAGAGCAATACAGAGCTCGACTAGTCCGTTTGGTGGAAAACCGGCTTAATGTCACAAGCTCAGTTTATTATTGCAAATGTTTAATTTAAAGAATAACAGCGTTGAGTCGTTTTAAACCATATTTATTAAAAAAAAAAGTTTTAAAATAAGTATTAAAACAGTGAAGCAATCGGTATTTAAGAAAGGCATGGCACATACCTTTTCTTCGATAAAATCCAAAACAAAGTCTAATGGATTAAGATTGTGTGACCTAACGGGCCTCATCATTGGACCAGTACGACTAATCCATCTGAAAAATGTTCGTCCAGTCCCTCTTTAACATTAAGGACATAGTGAGTCGGGTTCCAGCGTGCATGTACAGCTCATTCAATGGCATATTTTCTATAATTCCGAAACATTAAAGTATTTATCAGCATCTAGACAAATCGGAAGATAAATTGATTCAATGACTGTATGATTTATTACGCATAACCAAACGTTAACAAATCATACTCACAAAGTTGGTACGGGCTTTCCTCTGCCCAATAGTGGAAGTTATGACTGCTAAAGACTCCATCTCTATGAAATATGCATCCAACGCTCCAAAGAATATACCTTAGAAAACCGTCACTACCATGAATTCTATTTAAAATCGTATTGCAAAAATTCAGTCGGAGAAGGATATTGTTTTTATAAAGAAGTTAAAGTTAAGTTACGTGGTATAGGTGCAGAATGTTTTCCTTTAAAACTGAATGAACGGTTTTGTGGCTTGCGATATTCATTGCAACAGCTAACTGTCTAGAGCTGATTGAGAGATTGCCGTTTACTAAATCTAAACCTGCTCTTCTACTTGTACAGGACTTTTTGCCTTGGTCTTTAAGTATTTCGATGATTTGATATATACGAGCCCTTATCATTTTTTTTTAGTTTTTCATTATGTGTGTCGTATCGTACATAGTAATTTTTTCCCATTTAATTTGACATTAATTATTATTTATTTTTAATTTTGAACTTGAATAGACCACCAGAACCTATGTATAGCGTAATAAATTGTAGGTACTTCAGATCGATATATTTCTCACAGTATCCGCTATAATCATCCCTCAACACATTTTTAAACTTGCTTCTATCGATAAAATACCATTCGGTTTAATCGTGTAACCATCCATTCTGTTAATTTTTCCTTCGTTTATCTTACATAACATGTCACAATTTGATTTTGCATTCTCCGTTAACATATGCGACATATCTTCATCGGTTTTAACGTCAAGTTACATAAAAATTAACTCCAATTTTGGTTAGCCTAACTAATAAACATTAAATATGTTTTACCTTAAACACTACTATATAGTGTTTGAATTAATATCAATATTTGTGTGAAACAACATCAACGATTTGTCGAAAACAAAAATAAGATTCTGTTATGAGTTGGCTGCATACATTTAGTTAACTAATTTTATGGTTCCTCTGACTTTTAAAACCAATAGTTGTTTGAAGTAGCAAAATATATAATTGTAACGAAATTTGCATTTCTCTTCAATGGGGTTTGTGTTTTCGAACAAAATTGATATGTGCCGATTTAAACTAGGATTGCTTGAATGAATGCAAAAAATTGAAAACAATTTTTGTTATGCCAACATTTTATTTCGTTCCGGGTGTCCCAGTACTGGGATAAATTGTAACAATTTTTTCCCAGCAGGGAGGAAAGCGTCCACTCATTTGAGGGAGGAAAGTTGTACTTTACCTCCCTAGGGAGAAAAGTAAGTGACATTCATATGACGAAACTGTACGTCTTATAATATATGTGACATTATTGATAGATGACATTAGTACATTCGACCCAGTCTGAGCCCATTTATGAGATAATTGCTCAATTATTAGGTGTTAATTTCATTAAACTATTATTAAACACTTTTAAAACGACGCTAACTTGACAGTTCTCAAAAAATATTTGGCAGATTAAGTCTACTATCTATCATGTCACTCACAGGTATGTCTTTATTATTTTTAAACATTTAGTTAAAATTGGACTGGCTGGGAAAAAAATAGTATTCAAAACACGTGAGGAAAGCTCTATTAATTATTATTAGTATTAATCTATGCAATAGAGCACTTTCCTTCCTTGGTTTGAAATATACTATTTCAGATTACAGGAAATTACACAAAATACGCTAGTGTTTTGTTTACATAAATATTTCATAGAAAAAAAGTTGCAGTACATTACTGCGTAAAGATGATAGATTTTGAATAGTATTTGTGCTAGTTATTGATAGTTTTTCTAAAAAATTGCAAACCTGCCCGGTGTTTCTAACCAACAAATTTAGGTATTCACTTCATTCCCGTAATGTAGTTTTGCTATTTTATTTGACATTCGTTTTGTTTTTCTTAGTCTAAAGCCTTTATACCGTTAATAAGGTGTGAGGCTGGCAAGCTTCTATAATAATAATAAATAAATATATTGTAATAAATATTACAGCAAACATAGTCAATTTATAAATTTTGTATAATTTACAATAGTCAATAGGTTTGGGTATGAAATAAAATATAAATATAAATATAAAATAAATGACAAACTTACAACAAATTGGATAAACAAACAAAGAAAACAAGAAGCCACAAAAGAAAGTAGGCACACTAATTTACCAGGAACTCCTCGATGCTATATAGTTCTTAATTGATAAGCATTGCTTCCCCAATAATTTACTGCTTGTTGGGAGCAAATAAGACGGTGATAAGGCAATCTCAATTCATCGCGTATTCTAGTGTTGTAGTGGTGAATGTCTTTGTTTACATGAAATGTATTTTGGTGCACATATGCAACTGTATGTAACATAAACGCAGACGCCAAAGTTAGTATTGTTAATTTTTTGAAATGCGTTCTACAGCTATTCCTCATGCCTAAGCCGCAAAGGTATCTTATTGCCTTCTTTTGCAGAATTCAACGGACAATTCCCCAAAACATAATACCGTAACACATGATGGAATGAAAGTTGGCAAAATATGCTACCTTTGCTGCTTAATGGTTTACTACTTGCGTCTTCAGTGCCGAGTTCGTCTTGTTTTTGTATAATTTTCTCCATTCATCACTACATCTGTTTTTTCTTCTTTTACTTTATTCCATTCTGTTTCTCTTTTATCTGCAGCTTTCTTTACACCCTCACTCCAGTTCTTCCGTAGTCTACCCCGTGTATTCCTTCTTGGCAGTCGTATTTCGTATATTCTTTTGCTGACTCTGTAATTGCTCATACGACAGATATGGCCCAGATCTTTAACTACCCCTTATATTTCTACTTATATGCTACTCATGTTTAGCTATTGTTACAAAATACTTAACTTCGTATTCTATTTATCTCTCTTTGTCTTACGCTGTCTTTTGCGTATGAATCTCATCTTATTGCGTTTACTTTTGATAATGATTTTTCCTCAAACGTCTACGATCCGCCACTATACTTTAATATTGGTCTTACTATTAGTTTTAGTTGCTTTTGTTTTTATTTCTTTGTGCTGATTTCGTTCTTTCCTAGGAACATACTTTTGATAGCCTTAATTCTATGGTCTATTTTTCCGTTCATTTTTCCATTTTCTTCTATTATTACTCGTAGACATTTGTATCTATTTACCTGTTTAGTCTTTTTGCTATTTAATGTTATTTAGTGTTTCTTCCCATTTCTTCCTATTGGCATACTTTTTATTATTATTTTTAAATATTAATCTTCATATTAACTTTTTGTGATTCCGTATTAAAGTAAATGTTAAATTTTCTTCCAAGTCCACACATTCGTTAGTTAATAGGTATATTGTGCTTTTGATCTTAAGGACACATGAATAGTGAAATATAACTAATATTAATGCTATAGATATTTGAACAAAAAGTTTGCCTTAAAGAAAGAATTACAGGATTGGAAATAAGGAATCTTATTCAATTCTTATAGATTTGCGGAAGTATACATTATTTTTTAAAAATCAAGACAAAATGTACCTACTGTGCGAAAGATATAATCACATCACAATAATATTGTTACTTATATTTTATATTATAATCTACTCGACCGTACAAAGATTTTTATCTTCGACTGTATGTTTGCCTTTTCAATGCATGTAAGTGCGGCATGTATATAAATGTAACGTAATGTAACGGATTTGAATGCAGGGTTCAAGCGCTGACCACAACGAACCAATGTATTAGATATAGTGGTTGCCGGCTAGCCCTTTGAAGGATGTACGGTCTGATGGCTTGCGATTCTATTCTGCTTTCCGTTCGTTGGTGTTTGCTTTGTTCGTTTTCAATCGTCTATATAGGCGTTCTGCTGTTTTTGATTCGCAGTTTCTGCATTGTTTCACCTCAACATCCACGTCTATATACAGGTTGTGGGCGCGCTCATATATATTCTCACACCGAACGTCAATGAAAGGTATTATTTTCAAGGTCTATTATCCGTCCTTAGAGAATATTGCATACAATATTATATCTATACCTAATACACATGAATAGGTACCTTCGAAGAATTTTGATTTCAATGTCGAAAGCAGTAAAATATTGTGTGTTATTGTGTACAAATATATGTATACAATAAAATGTTTTAGTTGAAATATACAAAGATGTATGATTAAAATATATAAACGCAGCCACTAAAATCTTAACAAAAACTGAGCAATAGGAAAATGTGACTCTGCAAAATGTAAAAAACATAATTACATTTGCGCTTCATTGCAAATTTGACAGGATTTTATCATTTCTACAATTGTATTTATTTATATAAGATAATCGAATAATCAAATACAATTAAATTCCCGGGCGAAACTTCTCCATGCAGGAAACTTCTATTTTTAATTATTATATTCTTGCTACATTTACATTTTCGTCTTAAATCACTTTTAAAATACTATGCCGAACTTCTTAAAATTCTATTACTGTAAATTGTATATTTATAAACCCAAACTAAAATATTCACGTCATATAGTGACAGTATACAGGCGTTAGGCCTTTTCTCTGAATAAACAGTGTTAAACAAACTGTGAATTGCTTTGAAAGCACGCCCAAGCACCAAGTAAATGTAAATTCACTTTCATGGTTTTGTAGACAACACTTCAACCACGCTAAAATCTCGGAACAAAGTGCCTACCTAAAGTTTTTATTGGATCATTACAAGATTTTATCTTATTTATTTTGTGTTTTTCATTGTATAGGTAGCGTTATCTTCTTGTTATTGAATATTTGTTATTTATTACCGAAAGAAAGAAAAGAAAATATTATCGTGATTATTCTCAGTCTACCTTAGTGTTTAGTCTAAATATACCTTAACAGTTGCTCAATTTATGTTTGATACGACTTTCTTCGTATAATGCATTAGGTTCGACCAGTAACACTAATGATCCCTTGTAAGGTGAAACATATGTATGCTAATATCACCCTAGTGTTATACACGTTTAATATGACCTAATTATTAATTAGCGTTAATTAATGCATTTTATATATACATATTGTTGTTTCAGATCGACAATTTAGCAAATATCTTCACGTTAATAATGAGATTTCCATCTTAAATTCTCATTCATTTATTCTTCCACATAACAATATATATTCAGATATAAATTCAAAACAATATCGACATTCATAACAATAAACATGTGCTTGTAAATTTTTATACACCCATTTTCTTTCGACATAATAGTCACTTTAGTCAATTTTAAGAAGCTTGTAATCCAATCATTTTGCACACATTGTTAAGTTCAAAATTACACATAACAGCAACATAAACATTATTCCACATTGTTTGGTATTGCTTTTGAAACGACACTAAAACTTGCTCACCATTGCCAACACTTTTCGTCTGATTGTGAAGTTCGTTTAACGCTTCAGTGTAACGTCCTGCAATTAAGAAACGACCTATTACACGCCCCGTCCGCGACTTCACAATCGTGCTACACGTTCTGAGTTCTTGTAAAACAATTATGAGAACATAAAAATAACAATGACATCTGTATGGATACGAAATTCTTCTTAATGACATAATGTGTGTACTAACAATACATCGTTACATATGAAAATATGTGGTCGTTTTGCATGATTTCGCACAAAAATAAACATTAAGCCCAGCAATTATAATATTTACTTTCTTCTTACAAATATTTACAAATAATCTTTGCTGCATGTTTACCTATACACTCCACTCGCAAGTTGATTTTAGTTGTACTTAATCTTGTGATGTTTTTATCCGTTGAACAAACATAGATATAATCATGTGGAATAAACGTATTAAAGTATTAAAGATATACGTCAGAAAAGCCTACTATTATTGTGCTCTGCCGAAATAAGACTGAAACCTGCTCCAACTAAAGCTATATCTTCAGACAAAAAGTTGTTCCAAGGGCTTCACGCAAACAGTAATAGTAAATGGCCAAAGAGCAATCCTTTCATTGCAAAGATTGCAAGTTTTTTACAGTGAGAAAATAACAAATTAATGTATTTCTACTTTTAACTGTAATAATTAGGAGTAATTTTTCCAAGAAAAAAAATTTCTCCTCACGCAGGAATTTGCATATTTGCATATTTCCCGTACTGCCGGCCTTTTAGGATCTAATATCGACATATGTTCAGTAAGAGCGCTGGAACCTCGTCCTCTAATAGCTTAATTGGTAAAGCGCCCGTCCGGCAAGCGGGAGGATGTAGATTTGAATTCTGCGTGAGG
Organism: Protaetia brevitarsis; assembly: GCA_004143645.1. NCBI lineage: Eukaryota > Metazoa > Arthropoda > Insecta > Coleoptera > Scarabaeidae > Protaetia > Protaetia brevitarsis. Next base: position 5,665,146 of record RXPK01000014.1, on the reverse strand, counting down.
AGAAAAAATTTTCTTGGGAAAAATTACTCCTAAATATTACAGTTAAAAGCAGAAATACATTAATTTGTCAATACTTTCATTGTTTGGAAAAAAGTATTTAGACTTAATAAGACCTTGATTATTCGTGGCAATTGTGGGGGCAGAAAAAGCATATCTAGAAAACTAAACTTTATCTCCCATCTACCTTACGTTAATTGTCAGACACTTAGTTCATATTCTTGTCGATATTAGAACTGGACTTATAACTTCGGATTTTTCAATAATATTTAAATTTAGAAATGTTGGTTTATACTTTTATCTCAGAATTTGCAGTATGCTTTTTATACAAATTAGATTAAACTTGGAAGCTAATGTTTAATATAAGCTTTCTTACGTAATGTATTTAATGTAATAAAATCCAGTAGCGATGGATGTATTTCTGTCATCAAGCATTTGTATGAACACCTCTTGTAGTCTTTGATTCTAATAATTATATCCTTTGCGCACAGAGAATTACTAGAATCAACGACTACAAAAGGTGTTGATACAAATATTTGATGGCAGAAATACATCCATCGTTACTGGACTTTATTAAATTAAATACATTATGTAAGAAAGCTTATATTAAACATTAGCTTTCATGATAAGAAATCCATTTGCATTCAATGTTTGCTCAAATTCACCTTATATTTAAAATTTCTAAACGTATACTTCTACTGCTAAGATAATTACATTTATGTTTATTTATTTATTTAATAAATCAACACATACACATAAAAAAATAATTACTCAATTTGAATATAAATGCATCACATTGAATATAACGTAACTTCCTATATAAGCAAGAAGATGATGTATTTATATTGAGTATAAAATTTGTTCAGTTTTCCAAACCCGTGAATTTGTTAGACAAAACAATTTTTTAGTTCAAATGTAATCAATATACCAAAATCATTATGAACATATCATATTTTCACTACAAAAATAATTATTTTTATATTTGAGTAAATAGAATTTCTTAACTGGAACTATCATATTTATGCCTTAATAATTTAAGTACATTTGATAGAAGTATATAAAAGTATTATTTGAAGTATTGCCACTATTTGCTTCAATAATATAAGCATTGTAACGTTTTTCCTTTCTTAAAACGTTGTCGGGGTTTAGAAAAACACACAGGCGATATATTTAAATTTACTTATTCTATTAACACAATTACGGTATTTAAAATCTATTAAAAATGCTTATTATTTAAATCACTTAACCACTAATGTCTTTATTTATGTAAACGATTTATTTGCACCGATATTTATATTACACCTACTCATTCACTCGCGATCCGCACTATCCAACTCGTATCGACTGACTGCCTCCTGGCCAACCCGACGCGTTATTTATAGCTGGCGCGAAACTTCCAGATTGTTCGGGACCCTTCTAGAACGTCCTTCCAGATTTCAGGAGAATATTCCCGAATCTTCGACCCGGTGCTGCCCTCTGTCATTCCTCGTAGGTAGTTCTTTGTTCCGCTATGGTAGCGCCATCTAGGGGCGCCTATCGGAACCGCCAGTTTAAAAAGTTGGCGCTCGTTACAGTATATTGAACTGATAATACTTACCTGCTTAATCTAAGCATTTCTACTATTCAAAGGTAATAATTTTGTGTCTGTAACACCAAAAAAATTCGGTAGTGGAAGATTAGTAGGTAGCGTATCGGGGTACTCTAGGAGTGCGCACGGGATATTGATGCGTAGAGGTATAGATGTATCGTTGCGACAGATGTTCTCGGGATACTTCAACTCAATGCCTGGGCCTGGTATCTAGTCGGCGTTGGTTACTGATATAATTTCAATCAGTGTAATAATTTGCTGGTATTACCTACTGAAAACTAATAACTAGTAAATAATTTTTTGTAATGTACACACCTAGCATAAGATTAAAGAATTTGTGAGACTGAAGTTTATTGGTATTTCCTGTTAGTTATCAGTATATCTCACAGTGCTCGATTTACCTTCTATTTAATTGATGTTCATATATGATCGACACAATGGCGCTGACTCTAAGTATTATTTCAAAGTTTTTTAAACCAGTAATCCTTTAATATTAGATAACACGTACGTACTTACCTTCGAATATTTTAATGGTAGCATCTGTGCATCAGCCCCATTCCACCCCATTTTCTAAGTAACTGTGAAACGGCTGGGGTATTCATTTAGATTTACTTACACTCACAACCAACAACACTGTTCGCTGGTCAATCAAAAAGTGACTCCAAGTAAAGGTATGTATATGCAAAACCCCCTAAACCCCCCCTAAAAAAGCCAATGCCAGATAAGTTTTAGTGCAATAAATGGCGGGGTAAAATTCGTTTCAAATGTTTCAATATTATGGTAATTTCAATTTGATATTGTTTTCAAATGTAGAGAAAATTTCAAATAATTTATTAATAGCACTGCGATTGTTTCGCCAAGCAAGGGGATTATTAGATGAAGAAAATTATACAAGATGAGTTTTTTTTTTTTCATTACTTGTTAGGAAATCTCGGAAAACAATAAGAGATACACTTTGGATTAAATGGAGAAAGATTTGCATCTTTGTAAGCCTAATCCAGATACGCTTTTGCCCATTTGAGGATATGCATGGTTTACTAGATATTTGCTAAGAGAAAACATAGAAATTCACCCAACCCTTTTCAGTGCTGTAACTCTTTTATTTGTAAAGATAAAAAAAAAAAATATTGTTTTTAGAGAATTTAATGTAAAACAACAATTTTATCTTCTTATCTTATCAGATAAATGTTTTAGCTGCTGTTAATTATAATCCATTAACATCAACAAGGCAAATTGCACAAGACGCTAAACCATGCATTTCCTTAAATGGACAAAAACATATCCGGATTAAGCTTATAAAGATGCAAATTTGTTTTCATTTAACTCAAAGCGTATCTATTATTGTTTTCGAGATCCACATACAAAGAATGAAAAAAAAACTTACCTGTAAGTAGAAGTATAGTAGGAATGAATTTAAGTAAATTTAAAAAATAGAAGAAATCACAAAAATGATATATTATTAGTAGTTACCATTACAATAACAATATTAGTGGTAAATGCTAAATGCTTAGAAATAAAGATCAACGAGTATCCACAGTTCAGGAATGATAAAGCGTGGAATAAGAATAAAAAATGTTAAAAATAAAAAGTAAATATTATAGCAGCAGGATAAGGGTAAACAATAAAAAATAGTTTGTTTGATATAGATTACTAAAATCAAATAGGGAATATTATTGAAGATCCAAGAAATAAACCTTTAGGTATATCAAATAATTCCACATTCTTGTAGAAAAAAAATGTAAATTCGGTATGCAGGTGAAAGGGGATTATATTACGAAGTATATATTATAAAATTTCAACGATGAGGAAGTAAAGGTAATGAAAGTTATTTTCTAACATTTTTATATGACTCATTTGGTTGAATCATTCTATATATTTTATAGTAAAGACTATTATACTCTCTCTATCATTTTTTTTTACCTTTTTTTATTACAGGATTCCATTTGCCGAAAAAACTCTAAGTTTGATAAGCTAGCTTATAAATGAATGATAAATTTAGTTTTCACAAAATTTCTCCCGCAGTCAAACCTGAAATAATAATTTATAATTAAAAATAATTTTCTTATTTTCAATTATAAATTAAACGGTACAGATCTTATCGTCTCTTAAACACAAATTTGGGTGTTATTTTTGGGTCAAGTTTTAATATGTTCTGCAAATTCAAAACTTGACCCAAAAATCACATCCAAATTTGTGTTTAAGAAACGGTAAGATCTGTATCGTTTAATTTATAATTTAAAATAAGAAAATTCCCCTCCTTGTGGAGCTCACAACAGCACACCTCTCTATATTAATAGTTTATTTATTATTGTGGCACCAAACAAATGAGCTATTTATATCATCTTGCAAAACCAGAGTATCGTAGATGATTCACTTTGGTATAAATCATGCAATTATATATACAAGAGAAATTCAGGTGTTTAAAAACTCTTCGGTATATTATTTGCGAATATCGTGAATAATGAAGGGCCGAAATCGGTACCTAGAGGCACTTCGAGAATTACAGAATGACTCTGATGAATGTTTTTATAAAAACACTATTAGCCTTCAGTTGCACATTTATATGAATGGAAAAAAATAATTTACAAGAAAAGCCAAACCAACGTTGTATGTAACTGTATCAATATTCTAGATATACTGGCACGTTATTCTAATTCCTCTGATCATATGCGATCCAAAAACTGCACACTGAGAGAAATATCCTTTTCATTTAAAAGGAATTGCATTAAACCAAAGTTTTTGCGTTTTCAATATGGCCAACATGATTTTGTGTTTCCTCGAAAACGAATATAATTTTAAATTCACGCATTTCTTCGGAAATAATATATTTTTAAATTGAAACAGCTTATTCTTTTAAGTGAAAGATATTGATAGTTGATTCAAGTCCTCTTTACTTTGAACTTGAAAACTATGCAGATTGGCAGAAAACCGTAAGCATGTTGAGTCAAGAGGTTTTTCCTTTTCTTATAACATTTATTCATTTTAAACTTAAGCGTAAACACAATAAAATACCGTGATCATTTTCAATCGAAATGAAAATGAATTATCTCCAAAAACTCATACACTAAGGAGGCATTTGACGTTAGAATGTTGTAAATCCCAGTAAGCATTTGGAGTTAGCCACCCTAGCACTCTAGTGTACCGTTAAAGAAATCGTCCTTTCAATGGCGATGACTTCTATCAGATGTTGTTCTAGTAAATATACCAGATTACTATGTTGCGATCGTAGTTTCCAGCCTATTTTCTGCGAAATATTATCTGTTACCGAAATGAAATAGGAGATGCGCCATCTATGCGACAATTTCTCTACTACACATAAGTATATCTGCTCATCTGGTATACTATATGGGGAGAAAACCGCTATACGAAAATAAAATGCGATATTTATTTTTATTTCCATGTAAATATTTAGTTAAATTAATGAATACTGCGCTAGCTTCAAATAAATCTACTAACCAAATTGTTTGTTTGATTGAATACAAGAATATTTTTAATATTCCTCAATCAAGTAATAAGTTAGTAACTGTAACCAAATGTTGAAATGAATGAAAAATAGTGAAAACAACAAGATCGTTTTTTTCCCGTGTACATAAGTTTTAAAACCTTCAAACACTATATACTACTGTAAAGTTCCTTGGCTTATAAGTAAATCAGCATTATCTGAAAAGATTCCAATTATCTCTGAAATTTCTTTAACCTCACGCGAAAAATATTCACTTTTGTTCATTATTGTTTATGTATCTGAGACATATGCACGTGGGAACATAAATAAAATACTTTCGCGTAAAAGAGCACTCAGCTTGAATACAGGTACTTGCATTTTCCGTTTAAAGGCAAACATTTTAAATCAATGTATACATACGTGTCCACGCAAATAATCCAAAACGTCCGGCTTTTTTATTTAAAATACTGTTTATAATTCAATAAAAGAAACTAAAATATGTTGTTAAATATATATATATATAATAATATAATATGTAATGTGTGTTACATTTTTTTTACTTACTTAACCAGAAGTGTGTATTTCTACTTGCTAATTTGTGTGTATGTCCCGGACGTTATTAACTTACTAAAAGGTGATATTGTTATGCAACTGTACATATAGATAAATGTATGTTCTCATGCCATAAGACTTCTTTACAATCGCGCAGTTCAATATATGGCCATTTTGACAATAAAGAAATGTAAAATTTTGTTAGTAGCTATACATTTAGAAAGTAACTTATTTTACATACAAATTAGGTGCTGTCACACGTACTGGATTATAATATAGTTGGTAGAGCACATCTACTTTACCCAACTCACAGTAGTTTAACTTATAAACTCCAATTCTCAGATCCTCAATTGAACAAAGTCACATAATTCAAGTAGGGCTGACCAGCTGGCCCAAAGCGGTGCTGTGTGTGCATAATAAAATAAGAGTAGAATTAAATATAAACGATTAGTTTATATTAGTATTAATGCCACAATAAATCCATTTATCATACCTTTAAATTATTTTAATTCTGAAATTCAAATATTATCGTTAATAATTTATGATTAAAGATGAATTTACTGACCATATAGAAATCTGTCAAGATGTAAATAAATTAGAAGGGTATGAAAACAATAATGGACATTTCTGCAGATGATGTTATCTTATGTTATGTGATTGCTCGTTCAGATATGCCATTAGTGCCTGAAGATCCATTTCACCCTGCTCTTCTGACCACCTTGGATTGCTTGCCTACATGTACTCTGCCACAATTCCCAACTTCTCGATTTCGATATAATTTTCGCAAGGCCGATTACATTTCACTCTATTATGATTTACAGCAGATAGACTGGTCGCCTCTAGATAACCATCGTGATGTGAATTCTGCTCTGGCTACTTTTTATGAGCTGCTTTATTCAGTTTTAGACAAACATGTCCCTCCTAGAACAAGTTCCACAAGTCATTATCCTGTCTGGTTTACTAGTGAGATAATTAAGCACTTAAAACTTAAGGATCACTATCGTAGAAAATGGACGAATACGAAAAATATTCTTTTTTTAAATGAATTTAAACGCTTGCGATCCCTAACTAAAGTTTCAATTGCACAAGCATACAACACTTACATGTTAAATGTGGAACAAAATATAAAATCAAATCCTAATGATCTGTGGAAGTTCTTAAATGATAAACGTAAAACTACTCGTATTCCTGGCAAACTGTTTGATAACGACAATGAAATTGTCGATCCGTTTGAAATTGTGAATGCCTTTGCAAAAACTTTCTCTAATTTTTACTTACCCGGTGATAATACCCCTTACCCTGCTGCTTTGACTTACTATCCCTCTTTCACTTTGGCTTTGGTTTCTCAGGACGAAGTGATTCAATCTATGTCTACCCTTGCATGTAAATTTACGGCTGGGGACGATTTAGTTCCAAGTTTTTTAATACACGACTGTAGGTTTGTTTTTGCTAGACCTTTAACAACTATCATTAACCTCTCATTATCAACACTGGTTTATCCTGACCTGTGGAAACGTGCCATTGTCTGTCCCATTTTTAAGAAAGGTGATAAATCCTTGTTATGTAACTATCGTCCAATCTCTATCTTATCTAACTTTAGTAAGGTCTATGAGCAACTTCTTTACACTAGAATTTACAATAACGTTCGTTCTTATCTGTCACCGAATCAACATGGCTTCATACGCGGACGATCGACGACAACTAATTTATGCACCATTTCACAGTTCTTAAGTGAGGTTCTGGACAGGGGTAGTCAAGCTGATGTCATCTACACAGATTTCTCGCATGCCTTCGACACCTTAGACCATGCTGCGCTATTATCTAAGCTTGATTCTCTTGGCTTTGCTCCATCGGCACTGCAACTTATGCGGTCGTATTTATCCAATCGTAGGTGTTATGTCTCCTACAATGGTTTCCACTCTCACGAATTTACTGCTGAGTCAGGGGTGCCACAGGGTCAAATCTTGGTCCCTTGCTGTTCATACTTTTCATTAATGACCTATTAACTGATATCACCGTGCAGTTCTGGCCATGCGGACGACTTAAAGATTTACTCTGAGATATCCAATGCGGATGACATTTATTTTCTACAGCATAATCTAGACCTAATCACCGAATGGTCTCGTACAAACAAGTTGCACTTAAACATTAGTAAATGCTGTTTTGTAAGCTATACTCGTTCTAAGTCTCCTATTCCCTCTCAGTATGCAATTGACAGCATTTATCTTAATCGGAAAGAATTAGTTGATGACCTTGGAGTGACCTTTGATCCGCAATTAACGTTCAAACCGCAGATTGAGAAGGTTGTTGCGGCGAGTTACAAGATGTTGGGCTTTGTAAATGAGAGTGGCTAGTCATTTTAGCAATGTAGACCTCATAAAATTATATATTACACCTTTGTGGTAAGCAAGTTGGATTATGCTGTTATAGCTTGGTATATCCTTTTTACACATCGCATCGCCTAATGCTCGACCGTATTAACCGCCGGTTTTTAAAATTCTTATCCTTCAAAGTGGATGGAGTATATCCGACAGTGGGCACTAGTCAGGAGGAGCTATTACTGCGTCACAACATGCCGTCCCTTACGGAACGACGTGATCGTCAGTGCGCTGTTTTTTTGTGGAAACTAGTGAACAACAAGATGGACTGCGAATATCTTTTATCAAAAATATGTTTCCATGTACCGAGAGTAAGTTCACGTTATGAAAACTCTTTTCGTTTACCTACAGCGCGAACGAACCTGCTTCGTCGGTCACCTATTAGTGTCATGTGCAACACTGCAAATAAATCATTTGAGGATCTTTTCTTTCAGGGTTAAACCTATATTTGCAAAACTTCATTATTTATTTTCATTATTATTTAATCGATAATCGCATTTGTATTATATGTAGTGTGCTTAATTTTCATTCATTTAATAGCATATTGCTATGTTGGTGTGCATTTTTCAATTTAATTTCTTTCTTTTTTTTGTTTTAGTATACCTATTATTTATGATTGTAATTTGTCCTGTTATTGGGTGTTTCACCTGTTGGGCAATAAAGGTTATTATTATTATTATTATTATTATTATTATTAACAACACAGCTTTAGCTCATTCACGTAATAAAACACCATAATTTATGTACGTTTAAAGACACTCAATTTATATTATACAACTTTTATCATTACAGTATTCTTTCCCCGGTCAATAATAAAACGCTGCTATTAAATCCTATTCTATTATTAGTTAGATATTTAGGTTAAGCTCTCCATTATCATAAACTTCAAAGAATCAAAGCCACATGCATTAATCATATCCACATGAACGTGTGCAATCTGCAAGCAATAATATATCCTCTTTTCCGTATGCACCAATCCAAAGTTTCGTTTATATTACCACTTTTATGACTATAAACACAGTCCTATGGCACATTAAAACATCCATGATAACGATTTTATAAAATAAAGGAAATACTGCATCACCATTGATATATTTAATAGAATGTCTGAAATGCCCGAAGCGCTTCGATAGAATCTATAATTAAATTTAATTATTATTAACCCGCATAGTCTAGCCTGCTTTCTGCTATAATGGACGAGCGTTTAAAACTATTTTGATCGGGGAACTTCCTAGAAAATTTACGGTGATTCATTATAATAAGCCTGACCGGTAGAATTTCGTATTACGTCATCGTTACATAACTATTTCTCTTTGTTGTGGAACTGGTTGTTGTAATACAATAACAAAAATTTCGACCTTAAATTGTTTACCGTTTGGCAAAGTACGTGGAATTTATGGAAACGAAGGGTTATATAAAATTAGTATCTACATATTGCTTGTAATCAGATCCATGGAATGCGCTTCTGTTTGAGATCATTAAAATTCCGATCGAGTCTTGCGATATCGTCACTTACCTGTGACTAATTGAAGCTTACGAGTGATGATTCTCACTTATACGAATGTTTTTTAATGAACCATTAACTCTTGACGTATTATAAATAATGGAACATTGTCATGGTTGTTTCTCATCGCGTAAAATATAAAAATAAAGTTGTTCTGCCGAGTTTTTTTTTGGTTGAATCACTAACTCAATAGCTACTGACAGCTAAGACAAAAGAAATATACGTTTCTTTTCTTCTTGTTAGTACTAGTAGCCAATGAGTTTAAAAGTTTGTTAATCTGCACATTAAAAAATTTAGGTAATTTTTCTTGGTAAAAATCACAATTTTTAATAATTTTCCACACAGAATGGGTGTAAATGTACATAAACTTAAGGAAAATGTTAGAAATCTTCCCATAATACAAATATTTTACCTATATATTATACGAAAATTTCTGTTTCTTAGAAAAAAATCTCTAACATTATAATATTACTAAGAAAAATATTAATATCTCTTAGGAAAAATTTCTTGCAATTAGGAAAAAAACAGTCATAAATATAGCAATTTTCAAGTGATAAGGTATTAAGCAAGGCGCGCATGCGTTAACTGTTGAATGTTCTGGTTCAATTCGAATTCAAAATCTACACATAAGTTGCGTTTTTTGATAATAAAAATTAAGATAATGAATGGTTGACAGAAGCAATTAACCCGCAAATTACTTTATTTTTTATCTCCGTCTCTTTTTAACCAATCGATTTGAAATTTTACGGAAATAATTTGTTTAACCAGTAAAAAAATTTGACCCCAATTTTAGCTAATTGAAAAGAAATAAAATATTTTTGGAAGCCCCAGAAAAAGGGTGATTCTTCCGAGCAAAAACATCAAAGTTTCGTCAAATATACTCCTATATGTCATTTTTGTTGTGTGAAAATTTGATCCGATTTGCTGTGGTGGAACAGCTTGCAAAAAGGTAAAACCGAATATAAGGTACTATACAGCAACAGTATGATAGGATGCAGTAATAGCAAGTATGTTTTTTACTACTCCTGCTGTATTCTGGACAGTAATTTCACATTTGGAAAACGTAATATAATGTTAATTGTATACCTTTAAAAAATGTACTCCCGACATACTGGGTGTTTCATAAAAAAAAGATGCCACAGTATAATTCATCATTCTAAATAGAAGCCCCTGTATATGTTTACAGTATGAAAGGTCTCTAATCACATTCCATTCTTCCCCAAATTATGAAAGTAATTTGCTTTATGATTATCGAGTTACAACTGCTTCTCATGAAAGATTGAAAAATCACCTATCCCAAAGAAGGGATTCCTACGTACAACCGCCTTTAAACAACAATACTTTTTTTGTGTGTATTGGTTAAGGTTAGGTCAAGAAATCAGCAAATTATTCTTATCACCAAATGATAGGGTGGTCACCAAGAAAGTACTGACTTTACCGTTTTCAAAATGAATTGTCCCGATTTTTTTAATGGAACACTCTCTTACATATAATTACATTTTGCATCAATCCATATTTCCTTATTGGTTATTCTTACTGGTTTCTGCAATAATCCCGGAAAACCAAAATTTTGATACGTTAATAAAAGGTGGCACCGAAATATGGAATTGAAAACTAATACAAAAGTAGTGATTTATGAAGGTAATGACTTGCCTAACGTTTCAGCTCCTTACAACTTCAAAAGAATCTTGTTTTTTTAAATTAGTTAAAATTATCACAGACGGATCAAAATTTGTCTAGTAAGAGCACTAATCAGAAAAAATATTTCAGTAAAATTTCAAATGGAGGGGCTAAACAGAGACGGAGGTAAAAAATAAAGAAAAGCAATTAACCCTCACTAATTGCTTGTATTAATCTTCCTAGCAGTTGTTGGGAACTGAAACTTTACATATTTGCTGCCAACAGATGTAAAGACATTCAGAAAACTTGAAGCACTTTGGATTTTTCCCAGACCATTTGATAAATGTGTCCAACAACAAGAAATCTTATATAAATATACGTAGGGTTATTTTTATGGATCAATTTACGATATAAGAGTTACAGCCACTAACAAATGCAACAGCTAAACAGACAGATCGTCCATATGATTAATGAATATCAGAAGTGGCACTTAAAAAAGGTATTCGGAACATGCAATACTTGATATACAAAATAAAATCAACCTATATTCCATTTATTACTTATTGAAAGAATTAATCAGCAATATGTAATAGAATATCACTTGATTAGCGAATTAGCGATAAATAGAATATAATAAGACGCATATTACAAGTATGAGTCAAGAAATAATATTATAAACCTAATTGGAACGTGCGTATGCACTAATTAGTTATCAGTTTTATGTTCTTATTGTTAGTTGCGGTAATTCAATTTGCGGCAGCTTTCCGATAAAATAAAAACGTTTTATGACCATATATAAGCGTAATTCATCCACACAGATGCACGTAATGCTGCCAAATTCCAGGTTAGTTTAGCTAAATATGGAAGAGAATGTTAAGAAAGCTGTATATCTACATGTAATCTGCAGGATGTTAATAACAGGATGTGATTACGTTACTTTGCATAAGTTTATTACATCTACTGTAATTACATGCAAGACTTAGATCTGATAAAATCTTTTTATTTCTATTATTTATGTACATAAGTTGTTTTTAATACTCAAGCCCTTGTTCCAGTTTGCACATAATTATGGAAATGCATGCAATTTTGTGATGTAAACATTTTAATTTCTTCATATTATCCTTATGTTTAATTTATCTATTGTAATCTTGTCTAATTTTAAGCATTTGCTAACCAGAAAATTAAATTTGATATATTTATAGACAGATTTATTCATTTTATATGTTAACCGTGAAACTCTCATTGGGAGATAGAAGATCGGTTTAAATTTGGCAAAATTGTCAAGTTTAAGTAGTTAGATCTACAAAAACAATTCTAACTGAAACATTGGAAAATATCCTAGACATCCAAGACGAAGAAAATCAATGGAAATGTTGATGGACTGTAGCCTAGCAAAGCGTTTCATCGCGTATCCTATAGCGAAGATGTGGCATCAGATGTAACACATATCAGCTCTGAAATCTTGGATAGCGGAAAACAAAGCGTGTGGTGGAAAAGAACGTTGTTAGAATTGCAATTGTGCTCCAGGGTTTCATTTTAGGCCTAATTCTGTTTAGCATATATGTGAGTGATTTTCCAAGTGATATGATAATATAATAGTTATATATGCTGACAACACATCGATTTTCATGAAATGCGTAAAGAAGAACTACAACACCTCAAAGAAGACTTTTGAACTAAAACTGAGCAACCGAGTATAATTATGATCACAAGATCAAAAATTGTCTTGAGAATATGTTTTCAGCTATTTTCTGCAAGCTCAAATAAACATGCTACTGTAAACATCTGTACAATCGCCAGATTTGGCAGTTACACGCGCCTTATTGAGAAAATTAAAAAACACTGTGGAGATAAATAACTTTGGACAGCGAGGAAGTCATGTTCAAATGACTAAATTTCTTTAGCTAGCGATGATATTAAGTTAATGGTGCCAGAAAGAACCAATCTCCTTAATTAATAGTAGTAGGAGGATAGTATACTATAGCTCTCAATGATTCATTTGTAATTCGCAATAGTTTATAGAATAAGTAGTTCTATAACGTAGATAGAGCTCATTTCAATAGTAAAAGATACATGCCATTGCTTACGCAATGAATGAATATAGGTAACCGGTCTTCGTTTATACATACTAGCCAACGAATTGATTGATAGTGATAAACGTCACACTTCGCGCAAGGTTTAATGACATAATGTATTCGTTACTATTGAAAGGAGTTCTACTTCTTAACTAGTAATAAGTACACGTTATGCTATTACTGCTTTAAAGAAAGTTATTAATAATCACATTAAAAATTGCTATGCTTCAATAAAAGCGTTAGAGCACATCATTAATAGGATCCTGCCCAACAAATTATGATATAAATGACTTAATATACTTCGTTATTGTATTATACCATGAGAAATGTGTAAAATAATTCAACATTTAATTAATTAATGTTTACATATATGTGTACATTAATGATACACATTCTCCACAGATCTTTTACAAGTAGTACATCACACACATTTCTCTCTTCTCTCTCTACATTTTATATGTACTTCACATACTGTCATTACTTCATCATCGACTTATTTCACCTTTATTTTCCTTCTGATATATCATACCCGAAAATGGCGATTCGCCAAAACATATAGTAAATTATATATATTAAACTTGAATGGAACGGACATTAATATTTTCATTTCTACTACCATTGTTAAATAACCCCGTTCAAATAGAATTTATCAATCATTTAATACTCATAGTTGAGAGTAAAATTAATTCAATGAATTTCAAATTATGTCATAGAGATGCACAACTGTTTTGGCACACAAAAACTGGTGGTTCTTGTGTACGCCCAGGGTCACATAATATAGCTACTTACCTACCAGGTGCTAACTAAGTTTTTTTTAGGTCAGTGTTCAAGTGATATTCTTTGCCCGAAAACTCCTTTGGACATGAACTGTCACATTGTAATTCATCGTGCAAATATTAAGTATTATTCTGTAAAAATGCTGAGTTTTACTGAAATATATCATTTACCTACACAGGCAACTTAAATTAGATGCTGAATTTGGAATGGCTACCAAAATTTACTATCTGTTGATGATAATCTGAGTATAGAATATTTTCGAACCAATTCAGACTATGAGGTTCCAGAATTACGAAATATAAAAGCAACGCGAGCTAAAACGTAATTCCAATCAAACGAACACGGATATGACAATCGTTACAATTGAAAACTTCACACATTCATTAGCAGCGCAGACGGAGACATATACTGTGCGATCGGCGAACGCAAAATTTCATCATGCCGTCCGCGCTTAGGTGTGAACATTGTGGCGCTAAGATCGATCGTTACGATGATTATCTTGAGTGTAAAAATAAGTGCAATGGAATTTTCCACATTAAATGTGTGAACGTGTCCGTTGAAGAATTCGTATCAATCCGAGATAGTGGCGATATCAAGAGTTGGTCCTGCAGCAAATGTGCACAAGGTTTAACCTCAAAAGTCAACGCGGGAGAAGAATCTCTGCCACCTAGTGACATTAAAGTTCAGGTACGAGATGCCGATGTCATTTTAGTTAATCTAATCGAGAAGAAACTAAACGAAATAATGATTAATTTAACGAACAATGTTATTGTTCCTTTAAAAACCGAAATTGGAAAGTTATCTAAAGAAAATAAACTGTTATCTGAAGAAGTAAAACTATTGAAAAATATTGTTAGTTCCTCATCTCGCTCGCAAGATGTAGCAATCGGTCTTAAAGATAACCAAAATAAAAGTAAAAATCCTCAGCAAACAAAAACTGCTCAACGTAAAAAGGATGACAACAAAAACACAAATATTATACAAAAGACCGAATATCAAGAAAAAGTTATCGTAAACTTTGCATCAGCTGTTAAAGATAGTACAAATAATAAAACTGACCAACTTCCGTTTGGAGATGAGATTAACAACATAAGTACCGAACAATCTGATTGTAAAGAAAGTGGGAGTAATGCGCGGGAGTGGAAAACAGTAAAATCAAAGTCAAACAGAAAGCGATTAGGAAAATCACAACCAGCTGTTATAGGCGCGCAAACTAACTGCAATGTAAAGGCAATTGCAAGAAATGCATATCTGTTCGTTTCAAGGATAACGGCTGATACTCGTAAAGAAAATCTACTCAACTTCTTAAAACCGCAATTTCCAGAGGTTGAGTGCGAGGAGATTACTTCAAGGTTCCCGGATAAATATAAATCATTTAAAGTGATTATACAACTCGAACATTATGAGGCAGCAATGAAACCAGAGATCTGGCCAAGGGATGCCTTTGTTACGCGTTTTTTTCACAGACGGATACGAGCACCAAATCACCCGTAAAAAATATTAGGAACTCTATTAAAGCATCTAGAAACTTTTATAACATTTTATATCTTAATTGTCAAAGTATAAATAACAAGTTACCAGATATTGAAACTCTATCTAATGTACACAAAGCAGATTTTTTGTGTTTTAATGAAACGTGGATTTCAACTGATCAATTGAAGGTATTTAGGATAGGGGGTTATTCTCTAATGGGTTTCTCGTGTAGAGCGGCCTTCAGGGGGGGAGGTACTGCCATTTGGGTCAAAGAATCTCTAAAAGTACAACCATTAGATTTATGTAATTTTAATATTGAGAAGGACTTTGAAATAAGTGGCGTCTTGTTTATCAATGCAAGTAAGTCATTCAAAATTTTTAATCTATATAGATCACCAACGGGCAATTTTAACAACTTTATTAATAATTTAAATCATCTGTTGGAAACGCACTATAATTGTCAAATCTCTATTTTTTTGGGTGGGGACTGGAATGTCGATTTCTCTAAGAACTCCATTGAAAGAAATGCAATAACAGATCTCTTGGCTACTTACAATCTTATTCAATGTGTTACAGAACCAACGCGAGTGACCGCTAGTAGCTCTAGTATCATAGATAATGTATTTTCAAATGTTTGCTTGGAGGAATGTAAAATTACACTCTACAACACATACATTTCGGACCATAAGGCCTTAATCCTAAACTTTTCTCATAACATTAGTCAACAAGATATTGCATATTTTAGTAGACCGTATCATAAAGAAGGTAAGGATAAATTTGAATACCTGATATCTAAAGAAACTGGGACGATGTATATAATGAATCCGATTTAAACTCTAAAGTTGATACTTTTTTAAATATCATTAGCTTTTATTACAACCAATGTTTTCCTTTAAAGAAACTTGCAAACATTAGTAGTGGGAAAAGTTGGATAACCGATCAAATAAGAAGTCAAAAAGAAACAGTAAATAATTGGTACGTAATACAAAAGAAATATAGCCAGTTTACCCCAAAGTATAAAAAGGTTAGAGAGGAATATAAGCAACTAATACGTTACAGTAAAAAACACTATAACAACAAAATAAATACTGCAAGTAATAAACTAAACAGTGTGGAATATCGTGAACCAACTAAAAGAACTGAATGCAGACACAAGCAGTCTGTTGATAAGATTCATGTAGACAATAATGTAACCACATGTCCGGAGCAAATAGCACAAGCGTTTAATAATTATTTTAGAGATTGTGCTCTTTTGTTGTCACATTCTATTCAAACAACAAGTACCGCTTCATCTATTCCTATACACAATAAGTCTATGTTTTTACGAGAAATGGAAGAGTACGAAATTTTTGATATTTTATCCTCTTTAAAATCAAACAAGTCATCGGGAATCTGTGGCTTACCCAATACATTACTTAAAGACTTCAGACATCGTCTTACTGGTCCATTGACTTACTTAGTAACCTTTCTTTAGACTAGGAATTTTTCCAAATACCTTTAAAACATCCTAATAAAGCCAATAATAAGAAGAACAATCCGTGTGACATGTCCAATTATAGGCCTATAGCTTTACTCTCTTCCGTCTCAAAAGTGTTTGAATATGCAATGCTGAGGCGATTATTAGAATTTTTAGATAAACATGGTATAATCTCTGCTTGTCAACACGGCTTTATGAAGGGCAGATCAACAATTACCGCTATTATGCAATTTTATAACATGCTTTTAAATAACTTTGAAGAAAAGGTTTACCCGATTGGAGTGTTTTGCGACCTCAGTCGGGCTTTCGACTGTGTAGACCATCAGATTCTATTGTCTAAACTTTTCAACTATGGTATACGCGGACTAGTGGGAAGTTGGATTGAGTCATATCTCTTGCATCGACAACAGTGCGTTGAGATAGATATGACAACCAATAATATATGCACCAAAATAAGGTCATCCCAAACGGAAACTCTCCTTGGTGTTCCTCAGGGGTCGATACTGGGGCCAATTCTGTTTTCACTCTATATGAATGACTTACCCAACTGTATAGAAAACTTAGTAATGTACGCTGATGATACATCAATCATTATTTCCGATGATGATAGCGCCCTTCAGGCAACTGCCCTCTGTTCTCTGGAATGCTTACATAAATGGTTTTACCTCAAACAACTATTTTAAATGCCCAGAAAACAATTTTCTCGTATTTCACCCGAGACAGAAGATTATAGAACGTGACTACGACTTATCAATTAACAATATAGGTCTAAACATCTTACATCAGTTAAATTCCTAGGATTAGATATTGATGAAAACTTGAATTGGTCTGAAGCATGTAAGAACATTTCTTCCAAATTAAATAAAAACTGCTACTTACTAAAAAGTCTTAGAGATATTTTAGATAATGATACTTGAGAATGTCTTTTCAGTGAAGTCGAATCAAGACTGAGGTATGGGATACTGTTTTGGGGCACTTCAGGAAATGTTGACAGAGTACTACTAGCGCAAAAGCGAATAATAAGAACAATGGCAAAAGCCCAATATAATGCACCCTGCAGACCCTTATATAAACGATTTAAAATTTTAACTGTCGTTAGCTTATACACTCTTGAAGTTACCTCTTATATTCACGGTATTAAACACAACTTTCCACAAAATACTAACGTTTATGACACAAGAAATAGAGCAATATTATTGCCAAAACATAGTCTTTCCTTAACAAGTATGGGCCTAAACATAATGGGAGTAAAATTGTATAATCGCCTCCCCGATAGGTTTAAAACAATATCTGCACGAGCCTTTAAGGGAACGCTTAAGCTATATTTGGAGGATCATCCCCTATATAATATTAATGAATACTTTCAGTTGGATGTTTAGTTGTTTACTTACACCAGAATTATTATGTATATTGTTTGTTTATTACGTATCTTTGTGTATCTCTTGTACCTAGTTTGGATTAAATGCTATTATTATTAAAATGGTTTCGGACCCTATAATAATTAGTGATTTGGTTGAATTTAGTTCAATATTATTGCTATGCACTTTTGTTCTTTCAAAACATCATCCACTGACATCATAAAGGCAATCGGGCTCAATACTCCTCCTTGGTTTAATCCATCGTTTATTATTGTTAAGTCATCTGATTACAAGTTGCTTAATTTCACGTAATTTGTGTTATTTTCAATTCCTCTGCGTAACTTATCTCTTACCATTATTCTTGTCAAACTTTCATATTCTATTTTCCTTGATATTCTATCAAAAGTTTTGTCTAAATCCACAAATGTCATGTAGATTTCTCTATTGTTTCATCCGTCGTAATGTAGAAATGGATTTTTATGTACTAAGCCCGCTCTGTACTTCTCTACTAGTTGTTCTACACTGTTAGAAAAAAATGTAACTTAAATTCTAATGTATCTAGTAGGGCTGTTGTTCGAATTCGGGTATCCGGACACACGGGTACCCGAAATTTTTGGCTACGGACTACCCGGTTAGCCTCGGTAAAGCTCGATTTCGGGTAATACCTGGTTTCGGGGAATACCCGATTTCGCCTAATACCCGGCTCGGGTAATGCTCGATTTCGGGTAATATCCGGTTTCGAACAAAAGGTTAACATCGGGTAAAGCTCGATTTCGGGAAATACCCTGTTTCGGGTAAAGCTCGATCTCAGGTAATACCCGTTTTCGGGTAAAGCTCGATATTTGGGTACTACACTAAACGGGTACGCGACTCCTGAAAAAGACGGGTTTCGAGAGCCCTAGTATCTAGTCTTAGTTAGCACTAGGAAATTTATGAAACCGTTCTTCTGGTCAGGATGGTGGTGTCAAAGGGCATTTAGATGGGTTTGCGGCAAATGGAATTCCCAAAAACCGATAGAACCACGATTTACTAGGACATCTAGGAAAGGAAGAGTCTCGCTCAACTTCCATGGTGATTTTAATGGAACTATGTTGGGAATTGAATGTGAGGAAATTGTTTAATGAATCACGTGCTTGTGGCCAGATTACGAAGGTAAACGTATCTGAACCAGCATTTCGGTTTCTGGGAATAGGATGCTAAGATTTGTTGTTCAAATGCCCCTATAAAAATGTTGGCAACAAAAGGAGAAAGAGGGGAACTCACGACTGTACCTCAAACATGTTCGTGGTACAAGAAATAGGGAAGAGTAAGGCAGATTTTACAATTCGAAAAAGGCACTTCTGCGTACATACCAAACCAAAAAAATTGTTCCGGTATTGAAATGGTTTCTGGTTTATCCTAGTGTTCGAAAAAGAAAATGCACTGGCTTCCAGATTTGAGGTAGACTAACAATAAGTGTTACGTAGGCTCTCACGGCCGGAATCCCATGAAAACTCTTAAGGTAGACTGTTCCCAAATGTAATAATTTGGTGTCTCATTCTGTTGAATTATTTCTCAAAATTAATTCACTTTAATAATCTGCAGGCGCCTATTTTGTTACCCAATACACATACATAAATACATAAACATGCTTCCCAAATGTATTTCTCAAAATCATTAAAAATACACAAATACTTTACTTCTGACTCCTACGATTTATTACACTAGAAAGAATGTTTCGTTAACATAAAATACCAGAATTTATACCGAAAAAATCCGGCTGCACGAAATTAACATCGGATTTTGTATAATATTCGCGGAATTACGTCACTACGAATCTCATCGTCACCCGTGACGGGGGTATTCAAATATTTGCGCATGAGATACGCAAAACGGACGTTCTCCGTAGGCTTCTTCTGACGCAGAAAATGAGATCTGGCCGACCGGTCCTAAATCTCCGGGGTCGCCTCGTAAAAACGGGACCGAAAACGAAAGGAAGGAACCGTCACGTCACTGCACCAGTTTTCCCTTTCTCTGTGTTTCGTTCATTCATTCATGTGTACGGAAACCGGAATAAATCAAGGGGCGATCGTGACCTTGAAATTGGCGCAGAATTTGCATCGTAGACCACGTCACCGTGGTGGCTCCTACGCGCACGTTAACGCGATATCGCGGTCCCCACGATGCTGGAGCGAAAGTCATGCAGAAGAAAGAGAATCCGAGAGGTCAAATGGAAGGAGGAGTAGATTTTGACGGCGTGGGTAGCCAGGTAGAGATCGTGACATTATCGAGGCCCACGCATCGTCAGGTATCTATTGGATCTGTGGTGCTCGTTTGTATCACAACAGATGATCTTGGTATGGAATGAAACGTAACTGCTAGTTAAGGAGGTTCTCGAAGAAATTACAGGGAAGTGTTTAAGGTATTATCGTGCGATCAACGATCTTTATAAGCAAGATAATGTACAGTTCCCACCGTAGAAACGGCAACGACTCTATACGGTGTGGAAGAAAAGTCTAGACACGCCTCATTTTCTCTTGAACGGGTTGTCAGAAATATACAAAACTAGGGATTTACAAAAGATTATGACTGAGGTACGTAAAACGAATTCGTTAACTTATTCTAACACATCTACCTTAAATGCAATGCCATCGTAATCCGTGACGAAGTAAACTATCGTCCCGAAAGCTATAATATCCTTTACGGTGCGCGACAAAGATGCCGCAACCTTTTCGGATAGAGATTTGCATTCTCCGAATTTGAAGTTTCCACAACAGAATATGAATCGTTTGAACTCCCGCCACAGTGACCCCGACCTGCTGTAAACGCTACCTTAATTAAAAAAAATTGGGCGCTCTTCACCGCGCACTGCAGGTTTGTTCCAAAAGAAAATAGTTCAATGTATGGTTAGAGAGAGCTTCCGCGAGTCCTGTAGGCCTTTGTTCAGGCAACTTCGAATACTAGCCCTGGCATCGCTGTACATATATGAGCTTTTAATGTTTTATAAACGTACCGGTAATTTGTTTACTAGAAATGGTACATTAGGGATGACTAATAACACTATGTAATAATTTCTATTAATTTTTTTGTCTTTGGATTTTAACTCTCATTTCCTATTTTCTTATGTCAGAAAAGTATAAAAACAGTCGATTATTTCCCACAAACTTTGCTTTTGTGACCAAGCCAATATTTTAAAATTTACAAGCAAACCGAAAATGAGAAGTACATATTATGTCGTTCGACGTAGAATACGGGAACTAAAGGCATCAGTGACAGGAGTGAATTCATTTACGATAGAAATGACAATAAATATGTCTGTCAAAATGACAAGTATCTGTATTTTCGGTTTTAGATGATTTTTTTTTGGGAAACAAAACGAAAATATCACAACGAAGATGTCTCAACCACTCAACCTGCTTTGATAATTTATTGCTATATTGTTCAGGCGCTATTTTAAATTTTGACAGATCTAATGTTCTAACGTCCCTCCATTCAAAACGTGTACACTCCTAAAGCTGATATAATAGACTAGTCCCACGATTTCAGCGCTCAAAACGGTGTGTATATGTACTTCTCATTTCACTATACCTATTTTCTAATTAGATAATGGCTTCCAAGAGGTTGCAAACATGAAGCAGACGCATTTTGCTATGTTTGTTGTCAGTTTAAGACAAGAGGATGGTACAGGGGAGAAAACAGATCCATAAGATTTGCAATTCCAAGCATTTGGCGGGAACCCACTGATCACTCAAGCAACTGTTACTTTTGCATTGTGGACTCTTCCAAACGCCGTACTGGCAAAAATGCACCTGCTGTCATGTATGGCCCCAGTATTACACAGCCCTCAGCTTCCATTACCTATACCTCCTAAGATAGATCAGGCGTCTTCAATCAGCAACAGCGAGTCGGAGTGTGAAGAAAATATTGTAGAATCAGATGACGATTTCATATATGGAGATGATGAGAGAGGCCCATACTACCCCAACCAAAAAACATCAACGACTTAGTTAGAGATCTTGGACTCTTTAAGTCCAATGCTGAGATTTTGACCTCTAGGCTGAAGCAGTGGAACTTGCTGGATGAAACTGTGCGAGTCGTAGATCAGAGAAAGCGTCACCAAACTTTTTCTAGCTTTCTCACCTATCTAGATGGGCTTTGCTTTTGGCACGATGTGACTGAGCTATTTGAGGCAATTGGATTCGCCTATAATCCAAATGAGTGGCGTCTCTTCATTGACAGCTCTTTAAGAAGCCTCAAAGCACATCAAGATCTTGCTGAAAGTTTTGAAGTATGACAAGTATGGGTGGGAGGTCATCGGCGACTTCAAAATGGTGTCATTCCTCATGGATCTGCAAGGTGGTTTTACCAAATTCCCACGTTATCTTTGTCTTTGGGACAGCAGGGACACCAATGCACACTACAACAAGCGCGACTGGCCACAGAGGACAGAGTTTTCTATAGGGGAAAACAATATCAAATGGGAGCCACTGGTAGACCCTCTAAAGGTGCTGATGCCACCACTGCACATAAAGTTGGGGCTTATAAAACAATTTGCGAAAGCTCTAGGTACGGAGTCAGCCATGAAACACCTTGAAAAATTATTTCCTAAGCTATCTGAGGCGAAGGTCAAAGATTCTCGACTGCGATGACTTTCCTAAAAAGCTCACCCGTAAGGAGAAAATATTGGAAATATACACTGTGTCCACTTAAATGTGAGACTAATGGGGGCAAAAAAATATTATTGAATCTATAAAAAAATATTATATAAAATAAAAGGCAGTGCTCTTTAGAAATATATTTTTAGAACTGTTAGAAAAAAAAGTACTTCAAATTCCTAAATATGCCAAAATACGAACTTTCAAGTAAAAATCGAAAAAACACATTTTTACGAAAAAAAAATTGAAAAACTTTTTTAATGTTTGGCTCATATTGTGTAATTTTGTAGAATTCCATTTCTTTGATTTCTACTTTGAAAATTTGTATTTTGGCACATTTAGGGAGTTGAAGTACTTTGTGCTAATGGAGCTTTTTGGTATATTTAAAAATAAGCGTGTTTTATTCTCAACACAATTATTTTTTTTCTTAATTTATAGCAAAACCACGCATTTTAACTAAGTTTGAATATAAAATATGTTTTTAAAAAAGCACCAACTTTTATTTTACATATTTTTTTTTTTTATAAATTCAACAATAAACTTTTTTCCCATTTGTCTCATACTTAAGTAGACATACGATATACATATGTGGGTATATTTCAAATTTTCGTTGTCCTAGTCACAAAAGCAAAATTAGAGAGGAATAAAATAATTTTTCTATTGTTTTGAAGCATAAATAAGTTGGAAATAACGCTTACTACTCAAGGACAAAAAACGTGTTACATAGTGTAATCTATCCCTAATCTGGGTACGATCTGGGACGATCTGAAAACAATCTCATTCAGCAAGATACCGAACTACTTTAAGGGCCTAAACTTGTTGGATGAACTCTAAGATAACATCCGCTATACAATAAGGCTCTAGTAGTCGCAGTGGACGAGACGATTAATCAAACCATGCGGATGCTATCTCTTACTAAACTAATGAACTAACTGACTAGAAATGCAGATGTTTTTAATCGCATGCAGGTTTTAATAGTTTGACAGTATCTTTACACCACATGAGCTTATATGAAGCGGGTCCAAGTTATAGGACTTTCTAAAAATTTCTATCGGATTTTGTGATATTGTAAAGAAATTGTAAGGAAAATTAAACGTCATGATTATATCTTTTATGTGGTCGTTAACCATGGTTCGCCCAAGCATGGGAGCTTTAATAGCCGCTCGAATGTTATTTTCTAGGGCATCGATGTTAACTAGCTTATTGGAGTAAACTTTGCTGTTTAAGTAACCTCATAGAAAAAGACCAATGGCGTCAGGTCGCAAGACCTTGACGGCTATCAGCATTCCGAGAGATTTCAAATACCTAGGGAATCGCGTGCGTAGTAATGCGATGTGTCATTGTGTGAAACGTAGCACATCTATTGAAAATATTCATCTTTAATGTTAATTTGATTTAGTTGATGCCATACAAAATTTCTTATTATTGAACCCGCGGCAGTCTAAATAAAATAAGTAAAGTTTATAAGACTAAACTCGAAAGTCTGACAAAATTAAGACACCCAATTATAAATTAATGTCGATTAATTTCCAGAGAGTCATGGAGAAATTTAGTGTAGCACCGAGTAGGGTACTGATCAAATCACTAATCCAGCACATTTTGAACACCTGATTAAGTTAATATTCCTTAAAAATAACCTTTCAATTAGTACGTTTAATTTCGTTGAATAATAGTATGCAATAAAGTTTTTTTTTATTAAGACCTTTCTGACTACATCAAACTTCAAATGTTACACCTGGTTGAATTTGAATTGAAGATAGATTTCAAAAAAGAAACAGTATACAGAATTAAAAAAAAACTAAAAAAAACTAAGCGAATTATAATATAAAAAAAACAATAAATCTGGCAACATCGCACATATCAAATCTGGAATCTTCGTAACCTAAAATAGATATATCCAAGTTCTGTATATTTCTGACTACCCATTTAAGAGAAAATTAGGCGTTCTAGATTTTTCTTCCACGCTGTAACCATACCTTTTAAATTAGGGTTCAGTTAATTATCGCCAAAAGAGGTGCAATAAAACTATTACAGACGTTAAAAGTGATACTTATGTCTTGAAATACACTATACTGTCTGATATGTTAATTCAGTAAACTAAATTCGACCTTTCTGTATGTATATTTTTAACATTGAATACGATTACAAATGCTGTAGAGTGTAGGGCATGGTATGGGATCCTTTTTCGTATTTTGTCTGTATCCGCCTTTGCTTCCATATAGATTACTTCCCTACTTTCCGTTTAAAATGCCTAAAACTGCGACCCTAAACACAGTCCTCATTAAATTATCTTTAAAAATAGAAATAAAGAAGAACTCTTCTTCCGGCTTCTAATAATAAATACCTTGGGTGTCTTGAGTAATAGATCGACTTTAGAATATCAAACAGTTTCAAAACAATACATTCTTTCTTAAATCATTCTAAAAATAAGAAAAAATACACAAGCATACTGTAAATGTGATAATAACTATATTATTTTCAATAGTTAATAATATATTTATTACTTTGTTAATTTAAATTCAACTTAAATCGCGACTCATTAGGTGTCGTGCATGGACAAATTATAGAAATGTTTGATCAAAAACTATGTACTTCTTATTTACTTTTAAATGCATAAAAGCATTGGCAGTATATTCTGGCATTTGGCTGAAATATGATACCTATAAAGATCACCGGTATAAATATAGATGTTTGTATAATAAATATATTGCATTAGTAGCCCATCTAACCGTTTCATAATTCAAGTCAATGCCAAAAAAGTTATAAAAATTATGTTAATTACAAGTGGAATCTTCGTACATATGTATAAAGAACTACATAATATGTAGAGATCTTGATAGATACACGGCTAGATATGCTAATGTAATTTAGCTTCATATAAGTTTTATATTCAGCAAACTATCTTGCAATGGCGCATCCAGTGATATCTCTGTAGTATCCACCGTTGATACCCTTTCTACCGTTTCTCCATTGAAGTGGCATCCTTTCTTCTGCCATATTTATTTCATTAAGGTGCTATTCCTTTCTTTCATTTGGCTTCCTACACGTTTCAAAATTTCTGCGGCAAAACCATTTTCGCCTGCACTTTTCTTATTTTTTAGTTTTCGACATTCTTCTTCTATCTCTTGGTCTGTTGGCGCTTCTATTCCCTCCCTGTTAGTCAGCTAATACTCCTAGATCCTCGATATGTTTTTCACAATTCCCAATATTTAAGACTTAATGAAAATATTCTACTCATTTATTTAATTTTGCTTCAATGGTTTATATTTAATCCCCTTTTTTATTATTTAGATAAGGCGATACTTTCTGTTCTATTCGTCTTATTTTCTTTGCGCCTTGGTAAAAGTTACTTGCTTCTATGTTTTTGAATTTTTTTTTATTTCTTTTAGTTTCTTATTTATGAGATTCATGAATAATTGTAACAGTAATAAAAAAAGTTACACCCCATTTTTATATTTTATGTACGTATTTACATCTATAATATTATCACGTCTCGAATCAATGGTTAGTAACATTGAATACTAACGTACTATTTTAAATAGCTTATAAAAGCGTTAACTATACACAAAAACGTGTAATAGCGCTGGCGCACTCATAAAATTCAAAATTGGTCATTAACGCGCCCGTAGTATTTGAAGTTATGGCTTGTTGATCGTGACCGATTGAAAAACATAGCATTTTAGTCGTTATGTACGCGGGTAAAAATCGAAAATCGTCCGTTATCAAAACACATCTTACAAATTACGACCGGCTCTCAGACGGAACGCCTCTTATATTGTTTATTACGCAACGATATATGCAAGTACGGTTGTTAACACGTCATTAAACCGGTAGACAATGCAGCGGTGGCGGACTCGAACCGTGAAAAAATAAATTCTTGGCGGCAAAGTCGATGAACATTCGTGCAGCGTTACGTGACGGGAATAATTTCTCCCGAAGAAAACGAAATATATTTCCTATATCTAAATAGATGCATAGTTATGCAGTTACGTATGTTGTAAATATTGAAAACAGTGAGAGGCGGTTTCTTTTTACATTTTATGGTTTAAAATTCTGTGGACGTTACCGGCTCGAGATTTCACGTGAAAAAATGCGGATGCCTCGTTTTCTATCTGTACACGATAAAACAAGTCGATATTCGGGGATGTTCACGCAGTTAGTGGACTAGCGGTGATACTGACGTCTCATTAACAATTTTTAATAGCTTCAGGGTGTGTGGATTTTCCTCTGTTTATTTCATTTGGTGACCTCGTTCACACACAGGTACTCATGCGAATCAACAAGGTTATTTTAATACTCATACATGTATTTATGGGTACACAAACACATGCGCTATAACATTGATATTCTAACGTTAGTATAGAAGTATACACAGTCCTGCAGTAATGCCTCAAGCTTCCATAGCTCCTTTAGAAATTAAGTTAGCAATTTTCATTCACATGTCAACACCGGTGTGAACTTGGCTAGCAACTTTATTAAAAAAAAAAAAACCTGGTACAATTCGATTGTTCTTCGTTTGTACCCGTTTGTACCACTGTTACGTTTGTACCTCAAAAGTTAAAAAAATAGAAAGGGTTAAAAAAAATTCAGCAAGCAAGTACAAGTTATTCGAAAACGGGCAACGTCATTCAAAAGAGCATCGTTTGTACCCGTTTGTACCTCCATTTAAATCATTTGTACTTCCACAAAACCGGAAGTAGCAACATTTGAAAATAAGTAAGTTGGCGAGAAAAATTTCGCTAATTTTTGAGATATCGGAAAACGGCCAACGCTATTCGAAAAAGCATTGTTTGTACCCGTTTGGACCTCCTTTTACATCGTTTGTACTTTAACCAAATCGGAAGTAAAGACAATTGAAAATATGTCCAAGAGAAAAATTTGGCTATTTTTTGAGATATCAAAAAACCCCCAAAGCTATTCGAAGGAGCATCATTTATACCGTTTGTACCTCGTTTTAAATCATTTGTGCTTCAACCAAAACGGAAGTAGAAATATTTGAAGATATGTTCGAGAGAGAAATTTTGCTAATGTTTGAGATATCGCACAACAGGCAATGCCATTCGATTCAATTCGTTGAATGTGCCGTTACACGACTCAATTGAATATCTCTCTTCATAATCTCGCTAGCAGAGGTCCATAATAATTAGATAATAAGAAAAGTATAATTGATGTTAAATACATTCATTTACATTCAAGAATATACCTAAAAGTCTCACAAAGTAAAAATTAAATACATAGTTAATTAATAAATAATGGTCACATTGCTAGGTTGTCTGACCCAATTTGGAAAAATGCAGAATATCTGTATTTATATGTTTTTCAAAATAGGGGTGGGAACCTTGTTCAATTAAGACAAAAATGTAACATAAATTTTCAAAAGAACTACTTCCGGCTTCTTTGAAGTACAAACGATTTCAAAAAAGGTGCAAACAGTTGCAAACGTTGTTCTATCGAATAGCGTTAGCCACTTTGCGATATCTCAAAAATTAGCAACATTTCTCTGTCCGACATATTTTCAAATGTCTGTACTCGGGTTCCCTTTGAAATACAAACGATTTTAAAGGAGGTACAAACGATGCTCTTTCAAATAGCGTTCTTCGTTTTTGAATAACTTGTACTTGTTTGCCGACATTGATTTAACCCTTTCTATTTTTTTAACCTTTGAGGTACAAACGAAACTGAAGGTGGTACAAACGGGTACAAACGAAGTACAATTGAACCGTACTACGTTTATTTTTTTTAATAAAGTTTCTTGCCAAGTTCACACCGGTCAATGGGCAATTGAATTCTTTAAACCTTTCAAAATCGGCTTGTTTGGACGGCATTTTCTCGGCACTATTACAACAAGACCTGGAGGCACTACCCCCAGTTTTCTGTACCCTCCTAAGGGCAACCTTGGCGATGGGTTACACGCCAAACAGCTGGAGAGAGGCCAGGGTGGTATTCATTCCTAAACAGGGCAAGGCGTCCTATATGGAAGCGAAGTCGTACCGGATCATCAGTCTTACCCCATTTTTTTCTCAAAACTCTTGAGAAGATAATTGGCAAGCACCTAAGAGACTCGGCTCTAGTAATATTGCCTCTTCATGAGAACCAATTTGTTTAACAAACTGGTAAAACCTGCGAGCAGGCCATTCATGACCTGGCTCGTCGGAGTGGAAATAGCAACAACAAAGAAATAGCACTAGCGTTCTTCCTGCACATTGAGGGCTTCTTTGACAGGGCGTCGTTCCTGTCGATGGAAAGGGCGCTGCGAAAACATGGAGTCGAGCCAATGATTACGAGGTGGATCGGCAACATAATAAGAAATAAAAAGAATTCTGTTACCACTGCTGTGGTGCCTTGTGGTGGACGGCCTACTCTCTGAACTGGGGCAGGCTTCCACGCGCAGGGCTATGCCGGTGACATCACCATTATTGTCTTCCCAAACTCCAATGTCCCACTATATTCGGCCCTAAAATTTCGGAGATATTTTCAAATTTCGAAGACGCTGCACAAAAACGCTTTGTAATTCAAAAACCATGCAACGCAGATCCAATTAAATTTAACAAAAATAAAACGATAGCAAAAAGAAATCTCTGATGATTTTCTAAAGTAAACATAAAATGACCAACTATACTCAAACAAGTTGTGCATTGCCCTAACAAGGACAAAATAAACATTACGATTTTGTAACGCAATAATCATATTAATTTTATTAATTTAATTAATTGTATATTTAAAAAAATCCAAAATGGCGGCAAATTACGTAAACAGTATTTGTCATAGCTAAAATTTATTTATATCAAAATATTCAGAAAGGTTTCTAGTTTCAGTATGTGAAATTTCAAAATTGTAGATCAAGTCATCTATGGGTTAAAGAATTGCATCCAAATATTTTGCCAACCTTGTATATACACCATATATCTAGATCTACAACGCAAATCTGTATGTAAATATTTTAGTAAGTAAACCATTCTTATCTTGCTGCTGGATAACATTTGTTAATCATCCCAAATCATAAATATTTTGTTTTTAATAATAATTAACAGAAGTTTATTTGTGTAGTAAGCTATAAAGCAATTTGGTTGCACACGTTTTAGATGCAATAATATTTTGAAATGTATACGTCGATAGTTTTGGATAAACTATTAATAACTAATACTTGGAAAATTGAATTAAATTTCGCCAGCACCGTGGTTTATATAGTCGCGAAATTAATAAAAGTACTAACACTTATGTTATTGTAGAAGTTTTCTTAAATTTTAAGCTTCTACCGTAGTTATGAATTAAATTATTTTTTCTCCAAATCGGCATTATATCAGAATCAACGCTACACACACATCTGACCTCGTTTTTCTGCTACTTCTTCCTTAACCTGCCATTTTAAATTACATTAACTTCGCATGCATTATGCATATTTCTCGTGAAGGAAATGTTGACTTCAATGGCGAAAACATTATTGTCATTAACGCTTCGCAAATTTGGTTAATTCCTCTATTAAACAATTGTCATTACTATATTTGAATTAATCTTTGAACTATGTTACATGAACTACTTTTATAGTGAATGTCCAATGTCCTTTACAGATTTAAATGATTTACCTTGATCGATTCATTACTAAGCCATATTAGTAATTCAATAATAAATCAAAGCTTTCTAACTAACTGTTCTTCAGAAATACTCCAACCTTTAGTTCCCATAGGACCACTCCTAATTTATAAAATTTGCACTGCAAGTATAGTTAAATATAACAATAATGTGTTGTCATTTTTGCCAAATAAATTAATAATATTTACTTCTACATACATAAAATATAATTTTTAATTAATAACACCTAGCAAAAAACTTTTTATCAAGGTTACTAAACAATCCTCCTAATTTTCATACAAGGTGTAATGATTACAAACAACAATTAGCTAATTATAGGCAGCACGAACGAATAGATATGATATATTCTTCTACAATATAGCCATTACTGCTATGCCTGGCTGGTAGTCGAGTGGCTTGCACGCTTGGCTATCAGTGCGGAGTCCGGGGTTCAAATCTCGCTCTGGTCAATTACGATAATCGGTTTTTTTCCGGGGTCGTAATGTTGATTAGGAGGGAGATTTGGCTCTGAGGGGGCCTGATAAGCTAATCATATAGCTTAGGCGTTACCACCCCTTTTAAAAAAAAAAACAAAAAAACTAGTACTACGCATTTAAGAAATCACTGGATCACGTATTGGTTCAAGCAATTGCCAGAAAGAGGTAATTAAAGTGGTTCCAGCATCTAACACATATGAGTTTGCTTTAGTAATGCTATTTATCAATTCATTAAAGATCAAATAAATCAGTAGATATGCAAATTTGTTACAATGACGTATTAAAATTAAAATTAAGTACTGCGTAATATATTTTAGTTTTGATAATAAGATGTTAAACATAAAGGCAAAGCCTGATATATCTCTACCTGACTGCAGCACTACCCTGAACAGACATTTGTGCATTAGTGTTTGTGCGAATAACAAAATTAGCACTTTTAACAATAAAATATTGTTATTCTGATTTATTACGATTAATTCTTTCTACTTGTACTGTCAAAGATAGCTGCCAAATATGTATCGCACAAGTGCATAAAACAAAATTGATAGCTGCTAAAGGAACTAAATGTATACAAATGCATTGACACTGGTGACATTTAAGACGTAGACTAAACTGTCAAACGTTGTAATATACAACATACATATTTGGTAGCTATGTTTGACCATACATATAAATACGCAGACTTAATCAGAATAAATTATAAAACATTTATATTTTATTATTAAAACTATTTATGATTCGCTCATTTGGTTCGCAATTAACTATTTTGAGTGTGGTCATAGCTCTACAACCATGAAAATGCATCAGCAGTTGTATCCATAACAGAAATAAGTATTTGAAGGCGTTGAATTTGTTATGGATACAACTGCTGATGCATTTTCATGGTTGTAGAGCTATGACCACACTCAAAATAGTTAATTGCGAACCAAATGAGCGAATAACAAATAGTTTTAATAATAAAATATAATTCAACGCCTTCAAATACTTATTTCTGCTAATTTCCTTCCGCCTATTGATTTTTATCAGTAAGTCGCTAGCTATGCATCTCTGTTGTTACGCACAAAGTAAAATTGAAGAAAAATAATCGTTGTTATAGTTAAATATTATTTAATAAATATCTAAATAATAAATAAATAAATATCCTAAAGCCGCGTCCACATTATGCCGAGAAAAGTCGGACGGCTTCCGGCGGCCTAGACCGTGCGGCTTTTGACGGCATAATGTGGACGTGACCATCGGCACATGCCGATTGGTTTTTTATGCCGCGATATGCCGATCGGCTTGCCAACTGAAATCGCTCATGTGTCGGTCCGCTTCAAAGAAAGCCGCGCGGGCTGGAGAAGTGGAGATGTGCCAACAGGCCTTGTACGGCCTTATTTGCTATTTAGACTAAGGGCAAATATGGAGTGGACAAATCCGAAAGCACCGTCTGCGTCGGGAGTGATGTTTCTCTTCACTAATTATTACAAGAGCAGCATTGTGCCACTGAGTGCTATCGGAGTTGCGACTGATGTACAAAAACGCCGAAAATAGCATCTACATACCTACAAAATACTTTTCTTAACACTGCGTAGGCTTTCACGGCCGGTGTAACTATAACTAACAGCTTCTTGCGGGGTTTCGCCGTGTGTCAAAACTTTCGCTCGACGTTTCGCTGTTCATACTGACAACTTTTTCAGGATAACTGAACTGATTCTCCGTGGTCCGACATTCTTCTTATATACGCCCCTGGTGCATCCAACCGTGTAGTTTCCGCTCCATTGACCGTAACGGCTCGTAGTAGGCTCTTCCACGTGTTGCTAAGGTGGTACCCTTCTTCTCTGTTAACGGTTTTATTCTTCTCTATTTCTATAGCTTCCCTGATGAGTCTTTTCCCGAAGTTCTTTGTGGTAGTTATTACTTTTACATTCTTGAAATCCATTTTGTGTCCGGTGTCGTGCATGTGTTCTGCCACCGCTGATTGCTCGGTCCTTCTTAATCTTCAACATTCAGGAAAGGGAGATTTCCATTTTGTTCTTTCAGAACTGTTGTAGTTTTTCTTCTCCGTGTTGCCATATTACAAAAGTATCGTCGACATATCGCAGCCAACACTTGGGTTTCATATCGCTGGAACTTAGGGCTTCTTCTTCAAATGCTTCCATAAACAAGTTGGCTATTACTGGTGATAAAGGGCTTCGCATTGTTGTTCCGTTCTTCTGCTCGTAGTATTTTCCTTCATACAAAAAGTATGTCGTGGATAAACACAGTTTCATTAATCCAATGATGTCTTCTTGTAGTCCAAGTTCTGGAAGTAAGGCCAGTGCGTCCTCCGTGGGTATGTTAGTGAATAGCGATATAATGTCGAAACTTACTAAAATGTCTGTAGGTTCAGTCTTTAGCGTAGACAGAATATCCACGAAATGTTTCGAATTCTTCACATACGTTGCAGTTTGTCCGGTATATGGCTTTAGTAAGTTAGCTAAATATTTCGACAATTCGTAGGTCGGTGATCCAATGTTGCTTACAATCGGTCTTAATGGCACTCCTTCTTTATGTATTTTTGGTATTCCATACAGCCTGGCTGGTCTAGCGTCTCTTGGTAGCAATCTGTTCTGCATCTCTTTAGGTATCGATGAAATCTTTATGCTCTCCCTTACTGTTTTTGTGATCTTCTCCGTTGGATCTTTTCTTATTTCCTTGTAGGTGTTCTTGTCAAGTAGTTCATTCATCTTTTTCCGGTAATCTTCTTTATTTAGTAGTACTGTTGCATTCCCGTGGTCTGCTTTGAGGATAGCGATGTCTTCTTCAGCTTTCAAAATTTGTAAGTGCTGCCTCTTCTTCCCTGGATAGGTTGCGTTTCGGTGGCTCTGCTTTCTTCAATGCTCTGCTTACTTCTTGTCGCACTTCTTCTGCTTCGATGTTTGGAATTCCTTTGATCGCTGCTTCTCTTCTGATTATTCTTCTGTTGGTACTCTTTGGGTGCAATGCCGTAGTTCATCCCTAAGGCAAGTACTTTTGTTTCGTCTGCAGACAGTAGCTTCGTTGATAAATTAATCACAAGTTTTCAGTGTACCAGGTTGCTCTTGATCCTCTTTTCTTCCATCGTTGTAAACTTCTTCACTTGTGTTGTTCTGGATTTCTCGAACTCAGTTTCTGCTGCTTCCCAGGTTATGCGGTCGATAAGGTCCCAATCTTCTTTTGACATTTTGTTGGCTAATGTCAAATGTAGCTCCATGATCATCTTGGAAATCAGATGTAGCTCCGTATACACTTGATGCACTCGTTCTCGTAGTAAGGCTTCCTCCGTTCTTTTTAAGATATTCTTTGCGGCATCCGTTGTTATGTGATGTTTCAACTTTACGAAGTTAGGTGTAATTTTCTTGTCTCGGCATCGACGTAGAAATGCCAAAGTTGACAATAACTTGTTCTTCTTGGTGCGTAGAGAATCTAGTCGTCTAGTAGATAAGTACAATTCCCCGTACAGGCTGTGATAACACTGCGTAGGCTTTCACGGCCGGTGTAACTATAACTAACAGCTTCTTGCGGGTTTCGCCGTGTGTCAAAACTTTCGCTCGACGTTTCGCTGTTCATACTGACAGCTTCTTCTGACTGAACTGATTCTCCATAGTCCGACATTCTTGTATTCTTTTATTCTTATGTCGATGGCTCTTCCTGTTTGTCCGACGTAGCCTGTATCTTATCCTTTGCGGTCGGTAGATACTGCTGGATCGACGTTGCAGTCCCGAAGCGTACTTGTACGTTACGTTTCTTCAAAATTCGGCCTACTTTTTCGGTGACTCCTGCTATGTAAGGTAAACACGTCATCCCTCTTCGTGATTCTGTAATTGTTTCCAGTGACGTCTTCTTCTTAGAGAGGAAAGGATAAGATACCTTACGGGCGCACAGAAGGTATCTACAAGATAACATGCCAATGCGGACAGTGCTAGATCGGACAAACAGGAAGAGCCATCGACATAAGAATAAAAGAACACGAGAGGGACGCAAGATTAAGAAGGACCGAGCAATCAGCGGTGGCAGAACACATGCACGACACCGGACACAAAATGGATTTCAAGAATGTAAAAGTAATAACTACCACCAAGAACTACGGGAAAAGACTCATCAGGGAAGCCATAGAAATAGAGAAGAATAAAACCGTTAACAGAGAAGAAGGGTACCACCTTAGCAACACGTGGAAGAGCTTACTACAAGCCGTCACGGTCAAAATATATAAGAAGAATGTCGGACCATGGACAATCAGTTCAGTTATCCTGAAGAAGCTGTCAGTATGAACAGCGAAACGTCGAGCGAAAGTTTTGACACACGGCGAAACCCGCAAGAAGTTGTTAGTTATACTTTTCTTAACTATATGAAACAGTTTTTGTATTTTTATAACTCTTCGTGGAGCTCAAGTTAATTTTAAAATACACAGAAGAAATATTGCGAAAGTTTAATATATAAAAAGAAAATTAATGCACTGAGAAAAAGGAATTCTTTATATCAAAAAACATCGAAATTTGGATGTTGTTTATTTGATTCAATTTTTTTAATTAAAACAAATACGTCATATCTTAAAGCAAACAACGCTCAATATTGGAATAAAAATTTCATTTTGCTTGAGTTTTTGCTTTTTGGTTCAAACAACTATTTTAGGTAGCAATAACCTTAAAACATATATTTGTTGGACCAATATTTTTTTGTTGTTTGAACAACAACATTTAAACGCATTGAACGAAACAACGTGATTGTTTTAGTGTCAGCCATTCGTTGTAGAACTTGGCATGTGTGAACTCTATTAAAATAAGATAAGAAAATGTAAATGTTATCATTGGTGAGTACGCAAACATTTAAACTTTTCCTGCGATTATAGCGTTTTATTTTGAGATCGCTAATGTATCACTTAACTGTTTTCTTGTTTAGTATCAGCAGGCTAGGAAACTAATATTCAGTTATTTTTGCTATTCAAAAGTTCGTTTGTATCAGTTTCAGTTTCAAAAACATAGTCTGTTATAGGCTTACTTACTACCATTACCAATTTTTTCTCGAAAATATATTGTTTTGCATTGGAAAAATATTTTATAGTATTTAATACAATATACACTGTCTATTGAATAGAATACTGATAGTATTTTATCCAAACGCAATGACTGTTTAATTAAAACTATCCATGTATTTGCTACAAAAAACTAATCTCATGCAACGTGTGCACTGCAAAAACTACAAACCACAACAAATATTTGAAAGAAGAAACACGTATTTTCGTTCCAAACAATAACTTCAAACATTTCCGAGTATTTGGATTAAAACTACAGACTGTTGAGAATACACAAATAGAGAAGTTGTTTGACACAATATATATTTTTTTTTTGGTTGCACCAAACCTTTCTCTCAGTGTGTTATCGATGGTTAATGAAGGCTAATGTTGACCTACATACATCTTAACAACTTAAATCTTAATAAAAAATTAACAAAAATTCGTAAAAATATCAGACTTCCACAAGCACTTGTTAAAGGTGAAAATCAATCTTCAAAATGGCAGTCACCACTCCGTTCTTGTGGTTTGAAGTTAAAGCGCGCGAACGACGGATGAGTGATACTCAGTTTGGCCAACGAACAAATTTATATTATTTTCCCTATTCTTAAAATTCATACGTTTCTTTTCAAATTCTCACCGTGAGTTAAAAAAAAGAGTGATCTAAAGAAAATTTGGTCAAAATTGAAGTGATGTAGCAAGTTATCAAAGTGAACTATCATATATTTGAATGCATAAATAACCAATGAATGCCGAAAACTGCCGGCACAAATGTGGACGTTTTGAAGCTGCTCGACTTTTGTTGTTCGACATTGCCGGGCGGCCTAGGCCGTTGGAAGTCTTTGCGCTTTTTTCGGCATAATGTGGACGCGGGTTAACGCAATCGGCATTCTACGGTAATGCGAGAGCCAAGCCATGAAGCCATGCCTGCTACGCTAATATATCTGACCATAGAAAAGGATAAAATAGAATGGTCTCTCTTTGTATAAAAATTGGTAATTTTTTTAAGAGCGCCATCTTACCTATGGATTCACAACTATTGGAGATATTATTGAAACCCACACCACAATGGTTCGTAACTAAAAAAGGCGGTATTTTTTGAAAAATATACCCCTGATATTTTGATGTAGCTATTACATTTGTACCTCTGAACTAAACAGTATTAAGCCTAATTGTTTTGCATTCGACTTAACACTGCTTAGTTTTGAAGTACAAACTTAGTTCAAATGAAAATTGATATTTTACCAGAAAAATTAAATATTCAATTATTGTTTTCTTTTTAAATGACAAAAATACAGATTTTTGGTAAAGTATCATTTTTGTTTACAATAGAAATGTCTGTTACAATTAAAACACATAATGTAAGTAAATATTTTATTATACACTTCACGATAATAAGCTGTGATTTCAGATCTTAACATGAAAAAAAAGAAAAAAAAATAGGATTGTAAATGTCTTGAAATTAGTCAAAATGCACTAATTAAAAATTGATTTAAAATTACTATGTTGCACATTATTTCTGTTTCTTTTGCTGTTTATGGGAAGCTACGTTTTTAACAGGGTCATTAATAGTTAAAGGTTTAAAACGACTGTCTTTGCCATTAAGAATCTTATTTATAGATTTTGTCCACCCGAAAATCATAAGGTTGACTAAATTATTTAGAAAATATCTACTAAATTAGGATGACGTTCACATATATATGCTAAAATCCATCCTAATTTTAACACATTCTACGAGTGTGCGACGAATATTATTGTTTAAACAATTTCTGACAATTTCTTGGGACACTACAATTTCACATTCATGAAAAATACTCATGAACAATGTTGATGGCAACATTAATGATTTAAGATCTTATCGCTTTGCCATTATTAATTTATGTTGTTCTCCATCAGATGTTACAAGTAAATTTTTCATGCAGGTAATCGCATTTGTCACTTGTTTATATATTTTTCTGGCAATGTAACGCAGACGTAATTTTTCTATATAAACATGTACCGGCTTATGTGTTACATCACATTAAATTAATACTGGCGATGGATGGTTTAAGAAATAAATTATTAATTGTCAATGTTTTAAATGAATTTATGAAGCCCTCGAAGTGGGGTTGATGTTCCTCACACATGACTTCTGATGCAGCAGAAGAAATTCTCGATGGCATCTTGATTAAATCGCCTTGGCATGATGTATGTAAAGCCAAGTGAAGAAAATTTTCTCCATAAACCCATCAATCATACATATCCAATTTTCGATAGATGGTGGTTTATTTTTTTGTTTTGATGTCGCTATTTTGCATATATCATAACAAATTATCCGTAAGTCACTCTAACAAAAAATATAATTCACACAACACAAAACCATAAACGCAAAAAAACAAAGAATAAATGTCACTCGGTTGTTAAACAGAAAATGGCTGCTGGAAATAGTAAATACGAACGTCATTAACTAATAGGGCGACCCTTGCGGATTTTTCTTGGTACTGTCTTCTGAATAATTATGAATCCATTGGTAAGATGACGCAAAAATTCGAAATACAAGCGATACAAGCTGGCAATCTAACTGTCCTCCCCATGTATCTGACATTCGCTTACATGCGGTAGTTCGTATAACATCGGGTAACCATACAACGAAAACTCTTGCGGTATATTATTTTAAATGGAACACCCAGTATGTCATTTCATTTTTGGATTCCTGAGAAAATTGATGTGATCTATCGGGTTTTTTAATTTAATTGTTTACTTTAGAATAACGAGATGTAAACTGTAGACGGTGGATTATATTAAATGAAAGATAATTATTCTCTATTTGAGAAAATTGCAATTTCTCCTAATACGGCCCATTACCTCACTTGCATAATTTCTCGGTACCTGCCACAACAGGTAGTGGATAATCCGCGGTAAACATCATTAGTCAAATCGTTATATCCTTGGACATACTATACCTACGTACCTATACCATATATCACATTTGGCCCACCCTACAGACAGATCTATGACCTAGTTTATAGATGTAAAACAACTAAGTACCTAATATTTTACCACAGAATAATCCGTTTAAAATTTACTCGCTCGACCGGCAACCAGAAATAATGAACGGCTTTTCATTGCGTCTAAAGCCAGTTTAAATTCGATTTTATGACACCAACAAATGTTCCCACACACACAATGCACAATATATGTAAATGCGCACTGTACATATGTAAATATGTACACGTTAAACAGAAGTAAATAATATAATATAAGCAGCATGTACGGCCGTATGAATAGATGTTGGGTATTGATTTCTAGAGCGGAATATACTTCTAGTTATAAATAAAAGCTTTTAAAAGGAACCCCGGCTTTTACTGACTCCTCTTTATGCCTTTTCAATTGGTATGTGTGAAATAATATTATGTTTGTAGAGCAACAGAGTGTATCCTTCTCGCTCGCGACGTAATCTCGTTAAATCAGTGTCTGATATCTTCGCAGAGTATGGAGACCAGGAGTTCGACGTTGCCGCGACGTTCCTCTTTCGCCGACAGCCTCAAGAATGGGGGAAGTAACAGCAACGGCAGTCGGCCGGTCAGTTTCTACGATAATTTCCGGGAAACCGGCGGCGCCACGAACGGCACGGCCGCCTATCACAATTCTCTCGACAAGAACAAATCCAAGTCGCTCCAGAACAACTTTGCCAGCAAGGAGATCAAGTTCAAGTATGACAATCCCACGCAGGTGATATGCCTTAATACGACCGTGCCGCAGAACATTGCGGCCAGTAATATAGCTGGAAGACACACGCCCACCAGAAACAGCCTGAGACACAGCAGGATGATCGTAATGAATCGTATGGGAAAAGGTGAGGAATGGGAATACTTAATAGACCCCATCGCATATTAGTTCTTGTTTACTGAAATTGAAAAACAAAATTGTTTTTCACTTTTGTGTTTAAATGATAACAGAAAGAAAATATACCAGGTGTATAGGGATACTTTGCAGCGAAGATACGAAAAAATGAAATAGGACGGCCAGAGCTACTTTTTCAAGATAAAAACATTAGAAAAATCAAATTTTAAATTTATCTTACCGTTTTCAAGATATTTAAAAAAAAATATTTTTTATCAATTTCGATTATGTGATAGATATAACTTTCTTATTATTTAAAATTATTTGAACATTTTCATGCACTTCTTTTTTTTCTTTTATTTGGGATTGAATATGAAATCTACTTTTTAATAGTGCTTTAAAATTTTAAAGTATGACATCATATTATTTTTTCTTAAATGGAAACCATAGTAGGCTTTGTTATACCTAATTAAATAACAAATTTTGCGGGTTTAAAAAAAAACATATAACACTCTATGTTTATACTAAATATTAAGCAAGATATTGCGTTTTTAAATTACAAATAGATTTCTGGGCCATGGATATGACAGATCTATGGAAAAAAGTCAGCAAAGTGCTATGACAGCCAAACAAAATAATTGATAATGTGTTAAATAATTAGCTCCAGCTTATTTTATTTTTACTATTTTTTTTTTTTGAACAATGACAGAGATATTACACCTTTCTATGCTTCGCTAATAAAATACCAGGAATATTTAGAATTATGTAATAACCTTCATAAAGTTTTGGTGTGGAATTGAAAATAAATATTTGAATCCGTTCACTATTGGACACAATTCAATGTATCGCCTAGCTGTCAAAAATTTGCAACCTTTTAAAAAACATCCAATATTAAAACCAAATCGTCCTTGTCTCCGAATGGGTCTACTTCTATGGGAATTTGTGTCACTCCAATAGTGATGGTTATTATTCCTATACAATATGCCGCCGCTAATAACGTGAACATTACATTACATAGTTTTTAAAATTAGGATTTTGTTGACATATTCCTATACACTGCCGGCAAAAATTGATCCTTTTTTCATAATCGTTGTGATAAAGAAAATAATTAATTCCAATTCTGTAGGGATTGTATTTATTAGGACTTACGGGTATCCGAAATTTTTGGCTATCCGGTTTCGGGTACCTCGGAAAGAAATTCTTAAAATTCGAAGACTGCTGATTTCTAATGCTTTCGATTTCTCTGGAAGAAGTGGTTGGAAAGGCTTCCACATATTCCAAAAGATATATTTCCTCTTGCCTCTTATTAGGCTTCATATATTTTGTGGAGCGAAATTTTTTTTAAATGATCCGTGATTTTTTAAATTATTCTCCAGCCTTTTGAAAATACGAGCATTTGGTAAATTCCTTTTGGGATATCTCAGGAAATACAGATTTAAAGCTCTCATAGAGTTCTTTCTACTTTCATGTCGTACTTATCATGATTGGTGAACTCAACCATTTTTTAAAAATAACTGCAATAACAATATAAGGCGAAACTAATTAAACAATAACAGAGCTCAAATAACTCTATAACGATATTGGATAAAATAATGTAACCAGCATCGATGCACTCACAATTTGACAGATGAAAAACATCATTTGCTTCAATAATAGGAATATGGAATCGTTTTCATATATTTATCAATCATAGCACACTGCTATTTTATTAACAAAGCATAGAAAGCATAATATCTCTATCATTATTATTATTTTGTTTTGGCTGTCATGGCATTCTGCTGATTTTTTTTCATAGATCTGTCGTATCCATGGCACGCTAGAAATCTATTAGAAATTGAAAAAACGCAATATCTTACTCAATATTTAGAATAAACATAGAATGCTATAGTTTTTTGTAAAACCCGCCAAATTTGTTATTTGATCATAACATAGCCTGCTATGGTTTCCATTTAAGACAAAATAATATGACGTCATAATCAAATTTTTAAGAATTATTAGAAAATAGATTTCATATTCAAATCCCAAATAAAGAATTGTATAAACATATCTAAAATATTTTTTGAGATTTTAAATTATAAAAAAGTTATATCGTATAATAGAAATTAAAGAAAAATATTTTTCTTTTTAATATTTGAAAACACTAAGATAAATTTAAATGCCGACAGTACGGCTGAGAAGGAAGGGTGCATCATTGCCAATCTTGAAAGTCAAGCAGCGGTACCGGTTATTGCTTGGGTCACCATTCGGACAACACTTCTCAGCGGCTCGGTGTGTTCCGGCACTCTAAGCCAAGGGCCCTCAGGGCCTTGTAGTGCTGAGTTATTATTATTATAAGATAAATTTAAAATTTGATTTCACCAACGTTTTATCTTACAAAAGTAGCTCTGGACTGCCTACCTCATTTTTTTTCCGGATCCCCGCTGCAACTGTTATAGTATGCATCTAATTTAGTCCACCTGTACACAAATTAGCGAAAGAATTATATATAGC
The DNA here is from genome assembly GCA_004143645.1 of Protaetia brevitarsis. NCBI lineage: Eukaryota > Metazoa > Arthropoda > Insecta > Coleoptera > Scarabaeidae > Protaetia > Protaetia brevitarsis. The sequence goes on along the minus strand of RXPK01000014.1, from coordinate 5,622,882 downwards.
GATGATTTTGTCAATTTCTGAATTAAAAATCTTAATATTCTAATGTTATACTTTGCCTCTTGTGTTGCAGGAGGATTGTTTTGAAAAAAAACCTACATATGACAATATTCTTGTATGTTATTTAAGTTTGTATTGATTTGCGAGGTAACTGAGGATTTATCTGCATTTATGGTAATTACTCGTAATTACGAGAAAAAGTAAATCTAGATTTCTTTGGAAATATTTACTTATTCTTAATTAACGGCGTATCTTTTTTTTATTAATTAATCGTGTTTTGCTCCATTAAATCTTGCCTTATTCTTATAACTCTAAGTTTAATTCATTATTTAAAATCATTGAGTAGATATACTCCTTTTTAATCTTTTTCTAATTTATGAACATTAGCAGATGGCGAACAATGCCCTCTAGTTTAATTCTTCTTTGTTATGTATGCATGTTTTTCAAATTATTCATAGCACATTAATTTTATCAAAACAAAAGCACCTTTCTGTAAACGCTATCTTATATGACCAATACGGTTAATGACAAAAAAAAACAGAGAATTTGTACGGCAGCCTCATTGTAAATTATGCGTAATCGTGCCAGTTAAAATTTGAAGGCGATATAATGGTTGTTTAATGATGTATAACTACCAAGTAATTCACTGTAGAAAAGATAAAATATTTTTAAATGATAGACTTACATTTGTCAAAAGTTATAATAAAATACTAAATATCTGTTTGTACGGAACGTGTCAAACGAAACAGACACGTAACTTTAAATAAGATAAAAAATATGCTCATAAACAGTAATTACCTCTTACACTTTATAAACAAATTTGTTAAACGATGTTTATATAAATTTTATAACACTATGAAAATTAAAACCAATACACCTACATTAAATAACATTAATGATTTCTTATAATTCCTTACATGAAGAATTTATCTGAAAAAATCTAAATTAACTCTACCTATACTTAAATATCATCATATCAAAATAGCACATAAAAATATAAACAACTTAAAGTCACGTTTCAAAAAAATTAAAATCCAGAACTCCATTTAACAAAAATTCAAATCTAATATATTCCATTCCATGTAAGGATTGTAATGGTACGTATGTCGCCCAAATCAAACAAGATATAAAAAATTAGACATGGACTACAAACTCATAAATCGTCAAACAATATATCTAATTGCTCTTAAAAAACATGAGATTGAGTTCCACCATAAATTTAGCTTCGACAAAACGAAAATTCTAACTAAAGAAACCAATTATTATACTCCTAATAGTTTAGAAATGATTTATATAGTTATAATAAAAAAAATATTTTTATTTTCGTGTTAATAACCGTACGGACAACCTGTTTATCAAAAATCTACTCTCCCTTATTTTTATCTTAATTTAATGCCTTCTGTATCTTGTTTCCAATACCATTTTTCTCACTATATTTATGACAACATGTTTCGCCCCACAAATGCCATCTTCAAGTCTTAAAACGTCATGTTACGAAATTTAAAAATTAAGAAGTCAAAAATGGGCATTTGAAAAAAACAAGAGATTAAAATAAAAATTAACTACGAGACAGTTTACACGGCACACATATCCATGTAAATTGTCTCGCAGTTAATTTTAATTTTAAACTGTTTTGTTTTTGTTTGTCTCTTTTGTTCTGCGCGTGTTTTTTTTAATGTCTATTTTTGACTTTTTAATTTTTATTTTTCTTACTGTTCAAAATATAATTTGCAAAAAACATATGTTTAACATGATGTATTATATCTATTGTAGAACACGTATGCTTTTTTCTCTGACAAATAAGATGCCATCAACTGGGTAAAAGACGGACTTAAACCAAAACCATCTATTTTCGTCAAACGAATGTTGTGGTCAATAGAGTCAAATGCTCTGCTAAAATCAGTGTATAACACATCAACTCGCTGATGCGTATCTATAACTGAGGAAATGCATTGTGTGATGCGGACTGACTTAGTGACCGTGGACCGACCAACCATAAAACGATATTGCCGGGTAGATAAACACTGACGTACGTTTCTGTAGATCCTGTTGGTGTATAGAAGATATTCCAAAATCTTACCAAAATTTGATATTATTATTGAAGTCACAACAATCACCTTTTTGAAAACGGGTATCACTTTGCTCATTTTCCAGATAGTCGGAAATAGTGAGGTACGTACAATGAAGTTTTTTTTTTTTTAAGTTAGGGTGGGCACCTATAGTCCAAGCACTTAAGCTAGGTGCCTACTGCACCGTTCCTATTAAATCTCTTACTTCCACTCGAGCAGCTTGGTGCTCTCTATAAAGCCCAGTGTCTTGCCCAGTAGAAGCTTGAGAACCCTCGAGGGCTTCAATAGATCCTTCCCGAAATGTTTCTGCTTGAGTACTTTCAATTCCTCACATGTAAACTCGTCTCCTCCTGTAGTTCGCATCTTCTGCAACACTGTTCGCTTACTCTACCTATGTTGTATAGATGCTTTTTCAGAGGACAGTGTCCAGTTACCAACCTAGTAATGGTTTTAACTTCTTTCTTGCTGCGTCTGGGTAGGTTATCAGAGAATTTAGCATCCTCATCCCCTATTAGCGCTTTAGTATGGAGTTGACCTTCAGTCGACCTCCATTTCTTTGTACTTTCTTTATCTAACCAGGTCCAAATGTCATCACGAATCCTTAAAGTATTTTTTTAAGATCTCTTCGTAGCTAATGCTTTCCATATCAAATGTGGATATAAAATTAAAAAAAAAAATGTATCTTAATTAATTGTTAATATATATATAAAAATATTTATTCTTAGATGTTTGAAAAAGGTGTAAAAGAATGCCGACACTTTACATTTTCTAAAATAAATGATTTGAAAAATATATTTAAAGCTGTTTGTTATATTATCCAGCCATATACTAAATAAGAAGAATTTTAAAAATATAAACTTTTGGCTAAACAATACCCATTGCAAGAAAAAGAGTTTAATACAATGTAATAAGTATTCTTCTATAAAGAAAAGTCGAAAAGTAAAGAAAGTAGACATTTTATAACTGTCAATACCAACGCAACGCTGATTTAATATTCCATCTATAAACATGACAGCTAGATCGAGATTAATGACAAGCAGGCTACGTAACGAAACGAATAACAACAATTACAGGAACTCGAAGAACACCTGCCGTCATTACCCAAAACAATAAAGCGGACCACTTGTTCATCAACGCCAACTTCAAACGTTTTCCGCTGTCATCGTGTACAACACAATTACCCGTCAATTTATTACAGGTACTCGGAAATACCCGCATCACATTTTATCACCTTCATTTCATCTGCACGGGCGGACGCCAGCGGTGACAGGGGACAACAAGAGCGAAACAATAGGTTCGATGAACGGTTGTGCGTAAACGAACTAATGATTGATACGGGACGAAGGGAGGGGAAAAGTTAACGACGCTTTCCAATTTGTTTGTTATTATACCGGACGCATAGGAAAGGAAACGGTTTCTTTCACAATGGAAAACATTCGGTTCCGCGCTCCGCTCCGAACAATACAGCAGTCATTGTACTGACCAAAATACAACAATACTCGTCGTATTGTAGAAGTCTAAAGCGCGATCTTCTTCCCGTTTACGATCCCCGTTAGCCGACTATTTTCGTCGAAAAAGAGACCCCCTCAGTTCTGTAGCGGACGAACAATGCCCAGGCACTAACGTCGTATTTTTTCATCTGAAGGGAGCCGCTTTGAAGCGTTCTGAAATCCTGGATGCTCTGGATATTTGAAAGAAATAAAAGCAAATACTTATCATTCGTTCCCTGGAATTTAAGACATTTGCGTATAAATTTAAGGTCCGTTTGTTAGATGGTATGAAATTCTATCTTACTAAAGAGTAGGTATAAATATAAGAGATGCCAAGTCAGTATTAAAAAAGTGATAAGTAAAGTTTAAAGTACATAATATAAAAACAAACTTCAAAAGAAAGGTTTTTTAATGAATGAGTGGTTTATGTCTTATGAAACATGCTTTTTATGGATTTTTTTTTATAATTAACGTTTATAATATCCTTTTTATAATCATACTGCATAATAGGCAACTTCATGCGTAAAGTAGAATTTTATGCACCAGTGCATAAACCAAAATTAGTACTTACTAAAGGAACCAGATAAGTATGTGCAACTGCTTTGACCGTCTTCGACATTTCTGGTGACATTTAAGAAGTAAAACAACTAAACTGTCAAACGTTCTAATATAAAAGGTTTTCTAATAAGGGCGGATCGATGTTGAAATGAAATGAAATTCTTTTTTTTTACTTGAAAGGCCCATGTAGGTATACCTTTATGTATGGAATATAACATCGTTCAAATGTCCGCTGCGGCTTCTCACGGCGCACAGTGGTCCAGAAACGCGCTTTTGCGGAAATAAATCTGTAACTTTTGATAGAATTGGAATTTTTTAATATTTTTTTCAGGATAATGAGATTAAATATAGGCGATTTGAATTGCATAAAAGAAAAAAAGATTAAGCATAAAATCACGACGTAATTATTGGCGGAAATACATACATTATTCAAATAATGTTAGGTATTGCAGTTTCTATTCATTAACGTTTTTTTTTAACTATTTTAGTTAAATATACATATGTGTAATAATATTAACAATAATAATAGCAATGATAATAATACAAAACGGGAAAATATTCAGAAGAATTATTATAACCGCTTGCCAAGCTTAAAAATGTTTTAACATTATTATAAACAAACAGAAATTGTTAGATATTTTTTAATAATACACAACTGAACCAATTACTAATAGTAGAGATATTTCCCGTCAAGTGATACCGAATAAGAGAATATGGTTTAAGTCAGAAAGTATGTAATCCAAAATAAGAGGAACTGCTATTGCGTCCAAGAGTACTACATTCGCTCATCATTCTTAAACAAATAACCGTATTTAAAAGATAACAAAGCATATGTATGTACATACATGTATGTGTATATACGAATATGTGTATATTATTCGTGTGTGTATGTAAGTATATATGTATATAGCATATTTAGTTGTTATGTTATTGTAATTAAGCAAAAATTAAAACAAATCTGGTAGGATTCACATACCTACATCAGTGCAGTAATTAAATTAATGATTTTCTATATAAAAAACAAGAAAAATGGCAAAAGCACTTTAAACAGTTTAAAAAACACTGAAAAGCATACATATTCAAACATTTTAAAAATAATAGCACAATACCAGACCAACTGGATATTCATAAGTATATCCATACAGAGTAATTTGAGGATATAATCTATAAATTATTTCGAAGTAAATCTTTAGCGTCATCGTGAAATTCAAAAATTTTTTTCGGAGGCAAACGTCTCACATTTGAAATAAGCGGATCGGATGTTAGCAGCAGCATATGCATAATGTCCTTATTTGTTGCTTTACGAGAAAAATTTCGCGAATACTTTTTATAATTTTTATTTTCGGCTTCTTGTGCTTCCTCTGAAAATAATCCTACAGATAAAGCAGCTCTGTCTATTATATCTTTGCCATGAATTAAAACTTTATGCACGCTTACAGGCATATAGTGCCAATTATACCTAGCTACATATAAATCTGCAGTGTCACGCGCGTACTTTTCAAATTTATCGGAATCAATTACTGCACTACTTGTTATTACTTGCAAAATTACGCTAACTCTTTCAATTAGTTCTACATCAACCCCTGTTATATCTGCAGTCATTTGAGGATTTTGAAGAAACCTTCTAGCGGTATTACCATCATTGCTGGTTCTTGAACCTTGCTGCACAAAATCTACTTTAAACTCCATTTTCTTCTTAAACTCGTCTTGGATCTTTTTCTTTGTATTATCTGTCATTGTTTTTTGTTCTAGTATTACAGCAGACCATTTTTGTATCGGTATTCTATATGATATATGTAATATGCATTCCATAAACTTTACACGCGCGTGTTGTGTTGAAAGACCTAATTTAAAACATTCTTCTGATACAGGTTTTTGATAAATACGGGTCAAGTTATTCATTTCTTTTGGGGTAGCTTTGCATATGTAGCATCTTGATGCTGATGATGTATTTGTTACGGCTTACGCAACTTTTCCATCAAGTATTGTAAAATGTAACTCATGAGTCAATGGGGCATTTCAGAAGCATTATTTCTCTTAAATGAAGTTGCCGAATTTGATCGTTCACTGCTTTAACTTCCGCATTAATTTTCTCAATAGTTTCTTTTGCATATTCAAATTTTATAGGTCGGCAATATCGTGTAGATGTTGGTGGGGAATTTTTCCGTAATGCGTCTGCTGTTAATCTCATTTCTAGTGGGACAGTAGATATCATGAATAAATTCGCATCTGTTATGCCAATATCGCAGCTAAAATTCTGTTTGTATCTGCCCTGAAGTGCCATCACAACCCCATTTACTAATTATTGTAAAATTAGTCGTTCAGTAGTGTGGTTTAAAAGATCTTGTAATGATACATTTGCACCACTTTCTGTGATTTCTATGTCAGAAGCATTGGAAATAAAGCCAAAGAATGAGCTAAACCATGCATTCCAAAATAATTTAAAAACATTTTACCAAATTAGAAAAAAAACGATTTTCTTTGTAGTACGAAAGAAAGACAATATATCTCCAAACTAAATTTACATTTCCCTTTAAGGATTACAGTATATCTGAAAAAAAATACCATATAGACATTCTTAGAATAAATATGGCTTTTATTTCCAATACATAAATACCTTCGTGGGCAGATAGGTGAAATAAAAAAAACATGCTTCTAAAAACTAAAACTTTAAAAATTAAAAATCAATAGACCGAGATTATACAAGTACACACATATACACACATTCAAATTGACATAAACACACATAAATATAAATGTAGCTATAGATATATCGAGATACATTGTGGGCTGCATAATACAATGGCGAATACTAACTTTATTAGACATGCTCGCAATTAAATGTGATTTTCTCGGAGAGGAGCAAAAAGGAGCACCTGATTCTTTTTGGACATTATACTAGAGGCATTAGAGATCATGTACATGTAAAAATCTACTTGTCGATAATTGCCGATGACCACTAAAAGTCTACCTGAACTTTTTTTCATGTATAAATGTAGTATTTAGAAAACTGTTGATAAAATCAAGCATTTTACAAATTAAATCAATTTTTTTTAGCAGTCACATAAACTATAAGAACCATGGAACATACTCCAGAAGTTATATTCAATTTAAATAACAACTTATTAAAATACAGCATTATTAATTCTAACAAAAATATGTGGTTATTTCAGGATTTTTACTTATGCTAACTTTGAGCGAGGATATTGCATAGTTTATTACGAATAAATATTGCAAAATAGCATTTTTCATGAAGTTTGAACATTTAACTAACTGGTTACGGCAAATATATCATTAGATTTCATACTTGTCAAAAGTGATTTTTTGCAGGCCCTGCACCACTGTGCGGCGGCACGGATCCGAGTAGTCCAATTTTTAATGACTTTATCGCACAGATGCAATTGAATTTCTGCGATGGCCTGAGTTATAGTATAGTTATTTAAGAGCATCGGTCGACTGCGGTTTATTGGCATAAGCCTGCGATTTCAGGAAACCCCACAAGAAAATGTCTAGCATGGTCAAATCGCGCGATCTTGGTGGCCAATTAGTGTCACCTCTGCAGAGACAACCATACTCTTAAATCGTTCTTGCAGAATGTCTATCGTGGCGCCCGCTGTGTGCCACGTACGTCATTTCGTTTAATATGGGCGAAAAGAAAGCTTGTGACGAAATATTGTTGTTGCTACTTTCGTTATTCCGGGAGTTAAACATTTTTAACATATTTTAGTTCAAATGCAAAACAAAAGTTGTTAATTCCATTCTTATTTATTGCAATTTATGAAAGGCTACATGTTTCGGCCGAAACTGGCCATCTTCAAGCTCTTATGACGTAAAACGAATTGTTTTTTCGTCCGACGTTATAAGAGCCTGATTGTAATAAATAACAACTTTTTTGCGTGGTAATTTGGAATATACGTTCATTGCATGGTAACTGTATGATTTTAATGTAGTTTCTTTGGTATGGATACTAATTTTGGGGCTAAAGAATTAATGTAGTTCGTATTAAATAAATGACTGGGAGCCCATGGAGACGAGGTGGTTGTTGATAAAAAAAATTCTTTTGTTTCATTTTGCGTCAACTCAAATCAATTGAATTATATTCCTATAATGTATCCTAAATTGAGAGGATCTTGTTTATAAATTATTATATTTACCGTTGAGCTAAAAGTATACAGAAGAAACGTCAAAATGTTTCATCATTAGAAGAAGTTCACTGAATTAGCATACTTTTTTGGAACCTTTTCTTTTGTGGAATTGTACATTTTTTTGCTGTCTTGTGTGTGATATACCTTGGATGGTTAGAAGGAGATCTTTCCCTGGATTTTCTTATACCGGCGTTGTACTTTTGATGTGGATCTTTTCTGCAACATGTTTGGTTTGCCACCCCGAAGAAATTGCATTATGATATACTTTGGGATGTGAATTACCTGACGTTGGAGGTATTTTTTATTATATTTATTTAAATTGATGTGCAAATAATTATTCAGCATTTCATAACGTTGAGGTTATTTTTTTAAATGTAAATGACAGTTTAAATAGAAATTTTGTATAAGTTGGTAGGCATTAGCCGTATTCTTTTTACCGTGTGACTTAACTTGTCTTAGTTTTATGAGTTAAGCTACGAGCTACTTATTACGAATGACCAAACCAGCCGACTAACTGCGTTTCGAGAGAGTAGCTCATAGCTTAACTCACAAAACTAAGACAATGTAAGTCAGACGGTAAAAAGAATACGGCTATTATTAGCGAGAGTCATCATATAGTATAGCGGAAGATTTAAAAATTGTTTTGATTTTTTAATTGGAATTTGAGAATCCAAATATACTAGATAGTAATTGATGTTTGATTTAAATATTGCAAATAAGTATACTCACCTTGAGTAAGAGTCCTTATACCCTTTACATGTTTTTGATATATTATTGAACAACAAATTGTGCATGTTATTGATATTTACATTGTCTTTATTAATATCAAAGCATTCAGTACATTAAAAGATTAAAATGAGACTATAAATTTAATATTTAATGAAGTAAAAGTCTAATAATATAAAAGTTATTGATTTAGAAGGCACAACACGTACATCCATCATGGCAGTCTACCTACTACTAGTAAAAAAAATATAAAATATATATATATACTACTCGTTGGTTAAAAAGCGGAGAGATTACTAATGCGCATGGCCTTCAGTGGTGATATTGAGGCATATATGTAAGCTCTTAGCCATCTAGTGAAGGGGGATTGTATCATTGAATATTATCAAACATGGAAGGATAGGTATCTATAAAGAAAAAACACATTAAAGAATAAAAATTTGTTTGTTATTAAAAAAAGTATTAGCCGGACAATCGTTTATTATAAAAATCATGGTAATATATTCTTGAACTCAAAATTATTGCACAAAAACAGGAATAAGACGAAATTATCAACAAACAACAGTCTCTACTGACAATTCGTATTAGATACCTATTGGTATTATCGTGCATTAAAAAAAATACTTTTAAAAATGAATTACTCATTTTAACCTGTACCCCTTACTTGTTCATTCCATATTTTTTAGATCTTTTTTTTTAGATTACGAACATTAATTTGCCATTGTCCCTTCGATTATTTATAATTTATATTTAGAAGACGTTTTTTAGGTTGTTACGTCCATCATCTTCCAACATCCGGAGGAATTAATAATTTTTCGATTATTCCTGATGATTTCATATCGATTATGAATCATCAGTTATTCAATTATGCCTATCACTCAATATAATCAAATGGTTATTGATAATCGAGTTCTCAAATGATCGTCGATAATGGAAAAACTGCTTTTCCGTCATTTTATTGCGCCCACCACTAGTCTATACCTAAGTGTAATATATCTAAGCATAAGGAATAATGAACTTGCTGAATTACATAAGTACTTAACGACTTAAGAAAATATGCTGTTTTACCACAATTGAACTATACATAAAATAACCACATAGCGTTAGATAAACCAGTATTCCAACATTTTAAACGGCTCTTAATAGCATCTCCCTGGAGGATCGATAAAATATATTAGCTTCCCTTAAAGCGGACAATTCCTTAACCGCGCGGTATATTGTAACATAAAACTCCACCGCAAACACTTCCATTATTTGTACGCCGATAAACCCCGTCCTATTGCTTGTACAGGCGACGCTGTTTTTTAATATCTCGCCCGATTATAAAATCTTAACATAAACCGAACTCTAAAAGGATCGTAAAGCCTGTCATTATAATCGTGTATACCAGGAACAGGCGGATCTCTATCTGAATGGTAGTAAGCATTACATACAACCGATTACAAATCTTCTGCCCTGGCACAGGGCGCACATGTTTTACTTCTTTCTATTTAGCTTGTAATTTGTTAGCTTGTTATAAGCGTAATGCGTTTATTTACTATCGATGATGCACGGATACAACGAAATCACTTAAGTAGGTTTATGTTTGTAATTGATACATGTACTCCCTATTGCATATACATATACAAATGTATAAAACGTAAGTAAATAGGTGTAATAATAGAACGCTTATTCACAGGAGTATTTCCTAGTAGAACTGGTTTGAAATGTGAGTGTGGAGAATCTTATTTCCTTCAAACATAAATGATTGTGACATAACTTAACCAAAAGTTATACAAATTAAGGAAGCGCATTAAATAGATTTAGCCTCCTATATTTACTAGCAAGATAGTTGTGTTACCTCGACCTCCAAAGTGATGTTTATAAGTAAGATTAGCTTGAAGTAAAAAAAAAAAAAAACTTGGCAAAGCCTCCTGTCACTGTGATTACGTTTACACGAGCATTTAACATTAGCTTTATATAAATGTTTTTTCCTTAAAGCGTAGTAGCACATCGTGTAAACAGCAAATTACACTAGTTTTGATAAAAACACTTTAGTAAATCAAACGATGTTAGCAATAGCCTTATCGTAATAACATCCGACGTAAAATTCCGTGTAAACAGTTTAAAGCATTTTATTTCGCTATTACCAACATAAGCCAAAATGAAATATGAAATTTATATATAATTGGACATAGCGATATTGGCATAGGTTATGTAATGTGAAAGAAACAAGATTTTACGTATAAACCGATGCAAAGCTAACATATAAACAAACTGTACCTCTGTCAACTACTGTTTGGTGAAAATATATTTTTGAAAATGTATTTTTTTCAACAGAAACCTTTTACACATAGTGTGTCATGTAACAGTGACCAATACCAATTTTTTTATTTTAAATTCTACAGGCTGTATTATTATTCAATTTTTGGATTCTTCAGAAAATTCTAAACATATTTCATGTACCTATCTTCAACTGTTTGGGAAATATCGTTAGAGTTTTGACGAAAGAAAACGGGCATAAATGTACTTTATCACTTGCTGCTCTCCGCAATTGTTGGCTCACATTTCCTTCCTTAGTTGTCTACGTTTTGCAAATTTGACATACTCGGCGTAGCACCATGCTAGTAGTACAATGGGTTTGTATGAACAGAGTTTACTATAGATTATTTGGAGTTCAGTCCACTTCGGTGCTACCTGCTCACATACCGCCCACAAAACGAAGACAATTTTTGTCCCACAGCTTCCTACGCGTGCGCACACAATGTTCTATTACCCTACCCCAAAGCCTTGTTTATATAAACAAGGCCCAAAGACACATATTGGTCTTGTATGGTAATTCACCCATTTACGTCTGTCATTATTATAATTGCATATTAGACAATGCCATAGATATTCATGAATGTTAATGAAGCAAACTTCATTACCAAAAATATTAACAAATTTACAATAGTTTGTGGCAATAAAGGCTTAATATTCAAAGAAAAATCTATTGGACCATATAATACTAAGCCTTTATTCCACAAACTATTGTAAGTTTATCAATTGTAATGCTATTAAGAAAATAAAGAAACCAAAATATTGAATGCTTGCTACTAATTTCATATTAATATCTTTGTAAAACCTTTATTTGCCTTTAAATTTGCCCAGTTTAAGTTAATTATAATTAAGAACAATTATTTTCGGTCTGTTCGCACACAAAGCTTACCAAGCTTATACTTCTCTTTATTTTCCTTTTTTAATATACACTTAAGTAAGCGTAATGCTACTCCTGTGTTTTTATATTCAATATATTTCTATTTTTTTTTATATTAAGCGTTAGTTCATAGTTCTTCTGGATTGTTTGCTACTTTGAATGTACTATTATTGGATTGTATAAAGCTGTTGGACAATATGCTATTAATTTATTAAAACAATTATTATTATTAAAATAATTATTTAGCATCTACAACTTTTTTAGATTATTTCTTTTTAGATAGAACGACAAGAAAAATGACATTGATTGACTATGGCTAAATATGAAAGGGATACTAAGACTAACTCCAAATTACCGTATCAATCATTTTCTTCCCTTCAGAAGAGGACGATCTTAGTGATTATTTCTAAATCATTAGATTAGATTAGGGTTAGAGTGACTATCTTTCTATTTCCCTAACACAATGATGAATTGCAGCAAGGTTACCGAAACAGTCTTTTTAGGCTTCTTTGCATATTTTGCACCAGCTCATACGTCATAGTCTGTTTTAGAGCGGTTTGCATACCAGTTCAAGTCCTCTCTTACTGCAGGAAAACAAAAGATTGGCAATGATGCACCCTTCCTTCTGAGCCGTACTCCGGCTCCCTGCATCATAGTATCAACCCTAAATGCACGCGAAAATCAGCACACGACTTAGCAGTAGGCAACAGAATAAAATATCGCGATCGTGGAAAAAGAATTGCATCGTCCGAAAATTATTATGTTCAACGGATTTTTGAAAACAGCTGTCTAAAAGTTTAGTAAATGTTGTTTATTAAATATATTCGTGTTGTATTTTTAATAACTGTATTGTTTCTTTGAAATTAAACATTACTTTGGTAAATGTCTATTTCTTATCCTTTCTTCCATTTCTTAAGTACGGTGACCACAGTACCATACTCTTGTGACCAATAGTTCTTCACTGTAGCTGTAGGTAAAATGGCTATTTTGCGAATTTTTGCAACTCCAACATTATTATTATAAACTATATTCAATCGAGGATTGTGTATTGAATCTTTTGAAACAATCCTAGCTCCTACGACTTTTGGCAAACCAAAGTGTTGTTATTACAAAAGAGTGACTAATTTCTTGGAAAATAATTTCGATAAATTTTTGTCACGAGTCATGCATTATCACGTTAAGAACTCATTATTAATAAAACTAAAAATTATCTAGGTAGGTGTCACCTTTAAATAATCATACATAATTTTTAATGCGGCGAAACAAATTTGTCACGTTTTATATGTGGTAAGACAACATGTTTATTGTTTTAATTATAAGTTATTATACCTTACTCGATCGAGGTTATATCCAATAAAACCACACCTACGATGTCTTAAGAAACGTCTTAAGAAACGGTAATTAAATTAACCGTATAGGCATTTATAATTGCATATACTTACATGTTAATTATTAATTTATAGATAATTGTGTCATAGATCGCAATCAGCGATAAAATGATTACGCAAATATGATTTAAATCTAAGAGCATACACGGAGAATTTTAAGTAACCCTTAGTTAACTACTTCCATTTTTATATTTCAGTACCGAAAAAGTCTCTACCTCCGATTATCCGTTTCCATAAGTTGGCCAAAGCTTTAGTAGGACTACAAGTGGTTCTAGGCACCGCACTATGTCTTTTGTCATTGTGGCTACTAGTATGGGCACCCAGACTCAAGACTCGTGACAACCCCTACTGGAGTGGATTTCCTGTAATGACAGAAATAAACTAAATTTTACTGATAAATCTTCTAAAATCAATATCGGTTACAGCTTCTTCTTTCCGGTATCGTTGGACTAATAGTGCTTTGTAGCTGCAGAAAAGAATATCCTGGTATGTCCAAAGGATACTGCACTTACTCAGCTAAGGTAAAATATATATTTAAATTTAAAAGACACAACTGTGTCCATTCTTAGATATAGAATATAAATTCCAAATTCATTCATTTCTTATTAACGCAACTAGATATATACGAGTCTTTCAGATGGTAAAATGAAATTAGGACCGTGTAAAAAAAGATTTCAAAGAAAAATCGAAGTTCAAAGAAAGTTTATTTAATTAAAAACGGTTTCGTCCAATCTGGTGAAACGATAGGACCTAATGTAATTTCTCTTTGTAAATTAAACGTTGAAATATTGCAACCTATGCTTCTACTCGTTTCTACAGCAGAAACCACCTTTACTACGGACAGTGGCGTGCGCTCCATACATATAATGATAGATATAACTATTTATAGTATGTATGTATACGATTCATTAACTAAATATACAAAGTTTTCTTGCAAAAAAGGATACAATGAATCATTTTTAACACACCATAAATTTGAAATATAATGTTTAGGTATTAGAAGAAGAATAAATAACACTTCAAGTGCCTGATATAAAAAGTAATAAATAAATCAGAAGAGGAAAAGTGAAAAAACATAAAAACGAAAATTAAGATGAAATTCATAATGAAGAAAGTTTCCGGAAAATGTATATCTTTCCTTTTTCTGACACATATACGCTGTTGTCTTACATTACATTTTATTTTGGTTTACGTTTCGATTCTTTTGGGAATCATTTTCGAAACCTATAAATAACATTTTTGTTCTGATTATAGGAAAAAAAAGAAAAATTTTAATTTTATCTACAATTAGAACAAAAATTTATATAATAGGTTTTATTTATTTATAGGTTTGAAAATTTTTCTAACACATGTATTTGTTTGTCGGTTCTTATATAATATTAGTGTCATACCAGAGTCTTCTTCTCAGAAAAATTAAGTTCAAATACAAATATATTTCAAAAGGAATTTAATTAAGCAAATTTTCAAAACCAAAAATCGTCAAAATTCTAAAAGAAGAATACTACTTGAAACTTTTGAAACATTTTGGTCAGTGTATTGATCTTAATGTAAGACATCACCTCCTCTGAATTTTACTGTCTCTCTCGAAATAGATATCCTCACACTACCATGAGCATGACTGTGAATAGGATGATAGTGAAACCAAATTTTAGAACATTAGGTAAAACGTGAATCGTAAGATTATAAGAAGCAACTACGTATTTTACACTTTTTGTTTCCTAGTTTAATATTCTATTGTTACAATTTTAATTCATCAATATTTTGACTAACTAGATGTACCTAATTGTTGCAGCAAAACTGTAACAATTTGTTAATAATTGTATTCTTTTTTTAATTTGCAATTTATTTCTTTTTAGCTTTCGCATACTTGTTTTTAATGATTTGCATTTTTGTTCATTCCTTTGATTTTAATACATCAAAGCCTACTTATACATCCATAAATACATGCAATCTATACAGCGTTGTTTGACGTATTTATAAAATGATGTAAGAAACATTACCAGTATTATGCCCTAAACTAAGTTAAAGATGTGCTGATGCTATTATGAAATATATATTTTAAAGGTAAAATTTAATCACTGGGAAAATTGCTTTTCCTTGCATTTTCTTCAAGAACTCTTTACTGATAAACACTTCCATATGACATCAAATCGAGTATGAATTTGATAGCCGTAATTGTCAAAAGGTTGTATTAAATAACTTTTACCACGATCAATTTGAACAACTTTTAACATTAACAGATTATCAAACTCGGATGACCTTAAAGGGGCAATACATATGTTAAAATGTTTTGCTTTTTGCTTAACAGGGATCAAGTTCTTCTTTTAAGACAAATTTTCGCAACATTAAGAATTAATAAATAGAAGAATGCTATCAGGAAAATATTTGTGGCTTAAGTTTAAAAAGGAACAAATTTGAATT
Organism: Protaetia brevitarsis; assembly: GCA_004143645.1. Taxonomy (NCBI): domain Eukaryota; kingdom Metazoa; phylum Arthropoda; class Insecta; order Coleoptera; family Scarabaeidae; genus Protaetia; species Protaetia brevitarsis. The sequence continues at coordinate 5,606,913 of RXPK01000014.1, read as the reverse complement.
TAAAAAAAAAACAAAAGAATTCTTTCAACTACATATTATTATTACAAACTAGAAATCGGGTCTTCCAAAACGCGCCCCTTGAAGAATGTGGATTAGTAAGCTGGTCCATTCTTACTGTAAACACCTCTTACAGAATATGCAATGCACCTCTGAAAGCATTCTTTTGTTTTTTAACAGTATTTAATTTCCTTCCAAATTTTCTACCTCTTTTTACATGCATTTATTTTTTACAAATTTTTATTTCTATTTTTATTATTTTTTTGTTTTTCCATCTTTTTTACCTATTTTTAACTTTTTTCGACTTTTTTTACCTCTTTCATTTCTTTCTTTTTCTTTCAAACGTTTTCTTTCCTTACAATAAAAAAACCTTTTATTTACAGTAGTTTTCAAAATTTTCCACTATATTGGAAGCGCCATTTTGTTTTTCATCGTAAATAGCGACTCCAAGTATCTCATAAATTACCGATTTAAAAAAAAAGTTATCCTTTTTTCATATTTCAAAAATTTTTCCGCCATATTGGATCCGCCATTTTGTTTTTCCAGTAACTAATATCAGATCGGAATTCACGTAGAATGTACATTATAGAATGTGGAATACGCCTATTTTGTTCCCTTTTCCTTCCTTTTCATTTGAATTTAAAAAAGTCAAAAGAATTCCTTTCAACTAATTATTATTACAAATTTTCACAATAGCAATACAGGAAAATTAAAGTTATTTGCATTTAATATCTGAGCAGGGACTTTTTTAAATAAAATTATTAAACATAGCAAAAGAAAAGCTATGCAGCGATTTCATATCTTATTGCTGATGTTAGGTACTGCTAAAAAAAATTACAATTTATATCTACAAAATAAATACCTTGCTATAAAAATAGAGTATGACACTTGTTAAAAATAATCTAAGAAACAGTTAGGCATACAGTGGTTTAGTGCTATTTTTATACTTGGAATAGCCCGAATTCCCAAGAGATTCCTTTGGCTACTATGTTTTTTTAATAACCAAGTATAAAGTAATATATAATGCAGTGTTCTATTTTGTTGAATTGTAAAATATTTGGTTATAGTTTTGCAGGTTAATAAAAATTTTAGTTATGTTTGCAATTTATTCTTTTTTTGAATAGTTTTTAATAATATAGATAAATTACATAACATGAACAAATCATTTGGTAAAATTGTCAAATTAACAAATCTCGGTAGTAGAGGATAATTCATTTTAGGAGGCTGTGTTAAAAAATGATTGGTTGTTGGGAGTTTTCTTTGGTAAAAAAAATTAGAAGTGAAGATAAGATTTTTTTGGATAAAAGTCAAATTACTGAAAATTGTTAAGAAGTTTCTAAAAAAGGATAGAAAGAATTCATTTAAAAAGAGAAATCATTAAATGAAGCATCATTTTGGAAATTGGAAAATTAAAAATTGGAAAAGTGGGTTAACATATTCTAAGTGGATTGGGTACGAAGTTGTATCATCATGTTGTCATAAGTTTGGATTCAACGTTGGAACATCATATTATTCAAGATTGGATTATTATTTTATAATTGAGTTCGATTTGAATTTGGATTAGTATCAGAAATTGAAGGAAAGAAAAATAAAATAAAGAAGACTTTTATTTGAAGATACATATGATGAGGTTGGTCATTGTCATGTAATTAGTAAATTAATTGTATTTCTGATAGATATTAAAACCAGTCCGAATCGAAATCGTCTTTAGGAGAGACTGGGGCTGGTTATGACAGAGGTAGGTAGTTACAGCTGCAACTGTGGCTAAACAGAGAACCCTATATTAACGTTAGGAAGTGGCAAATGATCAGCCGATGGTGGTGTGATCATTTGCCACTTCCTAACATTAATATAGCGTTCTCTGTTAACCACAGTTGCCGCTGTAACTATCTACCCCTGTCACAGTCAGCCCCAGTCTCCCCTACTATTTTACAATTAAGAACTCACATTGTATCAAATGACAAAAGTCAAATCGACACATAACAATACAGTATTTATTTATGTACTATTTATCCTCTCATATGTGTTATAAAATAAAATAACTTCCAAATATACCTTATGCGGATGTTTTTGTTAAAAAGTTGTGCTTTCAAACAATTGTATGTAATGGTAAATTTGCTTCTTCAGTATCTAAGTTTGGTAATCACTGCTATAAGCAGTGATGTAAGGTTATTAACTGGGTAGTAGCACAGTTAATGTTATTGGCTTACGCAAATGTATTTGTGTAAGGCAATAAAAAAGGCTTACACAAATACAGTTGTTTTTATAATCGAGCAAGAACTAAAAAATGACCAACAATACGATATGCAGCACCTGCAACTTATGGACAACAGGTAACAGGAAATACGGTGCAATACGTAATACCTGTAATTTTCTACAACATGCAAACTGTAATTACTGTTTGACATTGACGGCTTATTATAGTTCATTTAGAGTCTCAACAATTTGCTTCAATATATGTACATAAGTAATTCAACGAGTTGAATATTGATAATTAATAGATATATGAATGATGCAGGGAAACGCGTTAAAATAAAATATTACCTTTGCATTTTCTCTTATTTTTTTTTTTTTTTGAAAACAGCAATTAAAAACCGAATTTTCCGTTATAGGTAATTAGCATATTCCTAAGCACAGTAGCGGCTATCACTTGCCTAACAGCGTGCACCTTCGGCATCATCCATCTCCTCTGCTTATCTTCGATGGAATGCGACGCTCCGGTAGAATTGAACGGCAGCTGCTATTGCAAGATCACTTCGAAAAGTTCCTTCGCACTGGTGAAGACCTACCACTACTTGGACTTGCAGTGCACCGAAGTAAGAAACGTACTTACGATGTTGTTGACGTTCTCTAGTGTCGCGAACAGCATTGGTGGTTTACTTTCCGTCTGGTACATCTATTTGTACTGGTCTAGCAGATATATGTACACTTACTCGAAAGTGAGGACGAAAGACAATACTCCAATGATAATTAGCAATAGTTAACGACCAAATTAGATGTAAGAGAAGGATTAGAAATATGTGACGGACCAATTCGAGACAATATATTTTGCGTAAATACTGAATAAATATACAGACTAAGAGTAGTGGAATACAAAATAGTAATGGAATAAAATTATGACATTTTAAAGAGATTCGGACTCTTTAAAATTAAAAAAAAAAAAACATTTATTTTTTTCTTTTTATTACGGTAAAACCCGGCACTATCTTCTGAACAACGGATAATGAACATTCTTTCGGAAGGTCTCCTAAAAATATTTATAACCAAACAAAAATATGTGAAATTCTTTTCAATAATTTTCGTTTTCATACAATAAATGGTTAGAGCTAAATTTTGAAAAACCATCTCGTGTAATTTTCATTGAAACTATTAAGAATAAAACACAACAAGAATCGCTCAGAAATATTCATTGGTTCCCGAAAGGAAAGGACATAAATATTCAACCGTAGAAGATAACTTAGCTTTTTCGGTTCCAAATAGATCTTTAGCAACATAATATACATATTAAACAAAATAGTACCGATTAAATCAGTGCTTTCTAAGTTATCAAGGAAGAAAGTCCGAAAAAGCATCGTGGTTGTGTCCCAACTCCTTTAAAAATTCAAAACTGTCGTCGTTAGCTTATTGGATCTTTTGTGTATATTTGTATTTATCTTCGTATTTTATATATTTATAATTTTGTAATTACTATTTTACATTTTTAAACATAATAAAATGTACTTAAGCTATAATTGTAGTTACGCAAAAATCAAAATAATAAACTAAAACAATATATTTTTAGAGAAATTCCAATTTAGTTATGTGACTTTTTTATATGACAATATAAACGACTGATATAGATATTCAAAGTCTAAAATAAACACCTTACACATATTAACCAAATACCTTACCCATTTCTGAATTAAAATTTCAAAAAAATAAACTAAATATTTTCCTAAAATTAAAACTTTAACTACACAAATATGTAAATATATGTATATCTTTATATTTGATCCTATTTATTAGCGAGCAGTATTTTTTACACTTGCCTGTCTCTTAATATTTTTATGATTGTTATAAATGACACGTGCTTTTAAATCGTTAAAAAAGGATATTATAGGATAGAAACGTTTGATAACACACTCGATGTACCTGTAAATTATTATTTAATAATAAAATCGTTTCCTACGAACATTTTTTAAATTCCCAAATGACACTACCAACAAATAATAGACGGATTCGATTCACGTAGAATTAAGAAGAGTGTGTTAAAATGCGGATGAGTAGGTAAGTTTAGTTAGTACATACTTACATATCCAATGTGTGTGAATGTTGTATGGAATAATTTAGCATATGTAACTCACACCACGCGATGTTATTGAACAGTTCGTTTGCAGATTATATATTAGAATCAAATAACCTAAACAAATAATAATAAATATTGACATCAACTGTACCTGGAGAGGTGTCTAAATTGAATAAAACTAATTTTTACGTTCAAAGTAGATACTTTGATCAGATGATCTGCCTCATAGAAATGTAATTTTTCTATTAATTAAAGTAAATTCGTACTTATTGTAGCGGGATGCCGAAACCAACATATATTCCCAAAAACACTGATAATGTGAGTAGTCTATAAAACGCCGGTTTCAGACCACATAATTTTGAACGCACAAATCAGAAATATTTATCGATTTTTACAGCACATTTTACTTAAATTCTATCATCCATTGTCATTATTTAACATATTTATATCAAAAAAACTATATTTTTTATCAATTTTGCTCATACAAACAAAAATCAACGTAAAAATTCAATTTTCTGAGTCCCCACTAAATTGTGAACCACTAAAAATATCCATATTTTCTAAATTTAGTGTTGTTTATCCTCATTTTGAATACGTTTACCTCAAAACGCTCATTTTCACTCATTCAAACCTCAAAATTATATGAAAAATTCAATTTTTGAAGTACCACGAAATTGTGAACCTCTAAAAATAATTATATTTTCTAGTTTTACTGCTGTTTCTACTAATTTCTATCACTAATTTATTTATGAAAAATCATTAATATTGTTTACCAATTTTTTGAGGGTGGCTCTCAAGTCCACCCCTGAGGGTATCTGCTATAGACCCGTTCAAATATTCAAAACTTATTTTATCATCATCAACATGTCTTTGTGAACGTAAACATGTATATAAAACGTAACGTCAAACGTAAAGGTGAACACTGAACGTAACATAAAACGTAAACATTAAATGTAATATAAACGTAATAGTTCTAGTAACATAATATCCAACGTCAAAGAAAAGAAGTGTATTAATAACCTTTTTGCTAAAAAATTCAACGATAGAAAATAAAATAGTTACATAATTATTTTAAATATAAATAAATTGGAATGGATTCTGATAAAAGTTATTTGAAGGAAATTAATTCGTTTAATAATGATCCGATGAAGTACATAAAATCATATAATTCACTACCTAAGCTACCAATAAATAAAATTCTACTCATTACAAATATTTCAAAATTCGAGAACATTATAACAAATTCATTTGATTATATAGTATTTGTAAAAAATAAGAAATATAGAATAAATAAGAATTATATAGATAAATAAATGTCATGTTTAATTACATAATTAGTTATCAAATGATAAGAAAAGAGAAATTTTTTCCAATAAAAGTTATTGTTGGTAAAGATTATAGATTTACACAAATACAATAAAAATATATATTTGAACGTACATACATTTTTTGAACAAATAATTTTGAAAATAAAATAGCATATTAATAAAGTTGTACAAGAGTTCTGAAGCATATTTTTAATAATTAATAAAATTTATCAATTTTGAGTAATATAAATATTTCTAAAATTTATAACTTCAAGTAATCATAAATTTATTAAAGATACAAAGATAATTTGTACCACAAATTTTTTTGTATAATAAATGAAGTTTGCAGAATTACGAAAATATTGCATTCTAAACAAAATACCATATCAAGGTTTACGAAAACATGACTTAGAGAAAAATATAAAAGATTATTTGTTCAAAAAACAGTTTATTAATGAATTTAATTTTGATGATGATATAATTCAGAAACCAAGACAAAGAAAACAAGGAATACAAAATAAAAGGAAAGATTTAGATGAATTACCAAAAATACATGAAAGTGATGAAGATAATGTTAGAGTTGTTAGAGCACGTGGTTCATGGGGAGAAATGATTGTTGATTATTCATTTTATTGTGATAGTGCACAACATGATTTATATACTTATTTATATAAAATATCAGGTTATATTATTGAAAAAATTAAAAACGGATTAAATAGACATGAAATCTTTACGTATTCAATTAGTTTTAACTGTTCAATATGAAGAATATGACTTATCTGGTAATGTTATTGATTTATATAAGCGATATTTTTCATCAAATATACATAATATTGCAGGATATAGCATATCAGGACCAGCTACAAAATATGTGATTATTGAAAGGTTAGTTGGTCCAGTTGTAACAGAAATGAAAAATAATTTAATTAGAAAATTTGAGATATTTAATGCAAAAAATACAAAACTCAGATTTGATCGTGTTTTAAATGTGGACTTACAATCAAGTAAGTATACCCCTGTTCGTGGTGGCACTTACAAACAATTACCAAGTTTTATAACTACTAAAAGGTGTTGTATTAATGTCAAGAATAACAAAACTAATCAGTTCAAATGTAATAAGGAAGAAAATTTTCGATGCTTTGAATATGCACTAGAAAGTATTCTAAATCCTGCTAAAAATCATAGTGACAGACCACCAAAGTATAATATATCAAAATATGAACGTCTTGATATGAAATATCCATTAGAATTAACATCAGAAAATGTATCAAAATATGAAGAATTTTTAAATACATCTATTAATATATACAAAGTACGAGATAATAGAGTCGATTTATTTATATTAAGTGATAAAATTGGAAAAACAAAAAAGCAAATAAACATTTTGGAATATGATGAACATTGTGTTGGAATTAAAAATTTAAGTGCATTATTAAACGGTCAAATTCATAAAAGAGATAAACACATGAATATATGTTTAAAATGTCATGATAAATTTGAAAATAAGCAAAAGTTTGAAGAACATATTGATATATGTATAAACTGTTATATTTGTAATAAAAAATTTACAAATGATTTATATAAAGTAAGAGATCACAATCATATTACTGGAGAATTTAGAGGCGCTGCTTGTAGTTCGTGTAATTTGAATTTAAAACTTCCAAAATTCATACCAATAGAAATTCAAGATTTAAAATATGATTCCATGATATTTTTGACTTGGATTCTAAAATTATCTGAACATTATTCAGATATAAATTTCATTCCAAATTCAAAAGAAGACTATATTCAATTTTCAAAAAAAGTGATTGTTGACCAATATAAACAATCTTGCGATATAACCAAATGTACAACATGTAAAAAGAAATATTATAATGAAATAATTGAAAAATGTAAAAAATGTAAAAGTAATTAAGAAAGGTGAAATACAAAATGTTGTAATTGAATTTAGATTTATTGATACATTTAGATTTATTAGTACATGACTTGATAAGGCTGTTAAAAATGTAGCACAACCGAATAATTGTTATTGCGCACATGGTAAATCAATAAAAGAAATAAATAATATAGAATATCAACCAATTACAGAAAACAATATTTTAAAAATAATTGCAAATTGTAAGATGTGTAATAATAAGGTAACAAAACCAGTTGATTATTCAAGGTTTGAAAATATTTTAAAAGAATTTAAAAAAGAAGATTTACATTTAGTATTGCAGAAAGGAGTGTATCCATATGAGTGGGTTGATTCATATGAAAAATTTAGTGAACAATTACCATTAGAGAAGAAAGATTGGTACACCTTATTAGGAGATAAAAATATAACTGATCATGACCTAAACTTTGCAGTGAAAGTTTATAAACATTTTAATTGTAAACATTTTGGAGAATATGATGATTTGTATTTAAAATTAGTATACAATTCTTTTAAAAGATGTGTTTAATAACTTTAGAAAAACATGTTATAAAAATTATAAATTAGATTCAGTTTATTACATAAGTGCCCCCAATTTAGCAGATGCTGTTTCATTAAAAATAACAGGTCAAAAATTGGAATTAATTCAAGATCAAAAATTATATGAAATGTATGAAAATGGAATTAGAGGTGGAATATCAATGATTTCACACCGACATGCCATAGCAAATAATTGTTACTTTTATGATGATAAGATTTGTAAAACAGTCGAATTAACAAAATAAAAAGCAGAACAAAAAGGAATATATAATAGTAAGAAACATATAATACCTTATTAATCTTTTAACATTTTTAGCTACTGTAAGAAAAAGATACCTACTCATGGTTGTTGGAGGTCATTTTTCAGTACACCATAAAGATATGGTTTAGGCAAGCTGATTTGCAGTATACTAGGTAGTACAGTAAGGCAAAATAAGTTGTAACAAAAAAAATTAATAAAGACTTTTTAGTACAATTCAATTTCCGTTTGAGTAACCTACAATACACTACTACTTACAATTCTGTACCACAGACGTAAAATGCCATAAGTCCATTTTTGCCCATTATGAAGTGTATACGATTTTTTTAATCTGCAATTACAGAAAATGGTATACTTAGACTTCATAATGGGTAAAAATGGGCTTATAACACTTTACTTCTATGGTACAAAAATGTTTCAAATGATTACGTTTATAAAACGTTTCTTAAAATGTTAACAGTTACGTTTCTGAAACGTATTCAAACGCAACGTTTCTTTTGAGACGCTTCTGAGGGCGGACATGTCGCATGTTCTGTACGCTAGACAAAAACGTTTCTGCATTTTGTTACATCTCTGAAACATTTCTGTTACCGAATTTTGTTTAGTGGGGAGCGATATAATCAGGTATAAAAATATATAGATGATATAAAAAAAAATACAGGCATGATGTAAATTAATAAGGGCTGTATCATTTTCAGTCAACGCAGTAACATACATTAAACTATATACTTCTTATTTTTGAAATGCATTAAGTAATATTTATATTTCTAGTGTCCCAAAAATTCAAACAAACATCTTATTCATTGGGGTGTGTATTGAGAAAATCTGTATCTTTCTTTACTATTTTACTTATTTATGTGAACAGTTAGATATTTTCATAATAAATACAAAATTTCTTTATCCGCAACCAATTATACCAAAAAAACCAGATTGCGGCTCTCTATGATATACATAATGAATAAGAAATATTAAAAAGTCAGATTTAGTTGACGGCATTTTTTTTTATTTCTGTATACAAAATTATAAATAAAAACACTAAAACACTAACGCGGTATAAAAATCATTAAAAAAAAATCGTACTAATTTTATCTATTTTTGATTCTCCTGGCATCGCTTGATCAGAAATTCCATAGCCAGCGGCAAAAATTCTTTTTTATATGGTTCCTTCCACAGCGAACTTATCCAAGTGATCTTTACGAATTCACTGCTGAAAGACAAGACATTCCCAAACCAAGGTAACGCTTCAGTTCTGCTGTACCGTTCACCTTTTTCCGTAAAAGTAATCGTATGTTTGGTAGGGGAATTTCGACACTTTTGATTTCCAATATACCATTCGATGTCGTTAATATTCCAGCTTTTCATAAGCTGTGTTTTCTAAAAGGAATTCATATTAAAATATTGCGGAAAATTAAGAACAAGTTGGTTTTACATTCGTGTCTTTATATGCATTCAAATGGCCACTGCTTAATTCGAATGTCAAAGTTTGAAAGCTCCTTGTTTTCCTGTCCGCAAATTTTACTTCCATCACCGCTGGAAGCATATTATCCACTAAACACGTTTCATATTTCTTTGTGTCTGAAATTAGTAAATAATTATCTTTTCTATCTTCTTCCTCCCAATTTGTCCACTTGAGAACTACGTCCAGGACCTAAAAGTTTTTAATAAGTATATTAAGCTTTAAACGATTAGAAATACTTACCTTCTCGTCATAGTGAACTGGTCTGCTTAAATTATTGTTTAATATGACTTCCTCCAGTATGAGTGTAGTAGCGGGAACTTTGAGTTTCTCTGCTAATTCCTCGCACACATTCTTAGCTGTCTTGTTCAGTCCCACCTGTGAATACGAGTTTTTTCAATTATAATTTGAATGTTTAAAATAGATATATCTACCTCTAAGTTGTAGCTTATTCCTTCCTTATCCCCGTAAAATACCCATATTCTAAAAGTTATCGTTTGACGGTCTCTTAACATCCATCTGCGTGTGGCGCTCCCAAGTCTTGCGGACAAGCATTTCGTGATGTCGCTCCTTTTCGCTATCCGGAAATATTTTGCAACTCAAATCGATCAAATCTGTGACTAGTTTTAAATCCTTAGATATTAACTGAGCGTTCTGCAAAGAAAACTACGCGAATTTACACGATCGATGACTTAGATAATGGAGGAAACTTACGTCTTCAACTTCCGAACGCATAATGGTGACGCCCCAAATACTAGCCAGATTCTCGCTGTTCATTAGATTTTGCTCTTTGTATTCGGTGATGAAACGCAAGTGACGTAGTACCATTCGTAAGGTATTGTAATGAATTTCTGGGTATCGCTGAAATACTGCTTGGTATGCTTGAGTTCGTTTATCTTCGTTAGATATACCTAAACATATCATTTATTCATGCATTGAAGACAAAATGACAGAAATATGGTTGCAAATATTAATAAGAAAGAGCCAAGATGGAAGCCTTCGCGATGAAGCAACGCAAACAGTATAGAAATAACAAAATGCGTATGACTTACAAAACGCTACATGTAATTCTTCTTGGCTATCCGTTGAAATCAGAGGTTCCGTCAGCATCGAGAAAAATTTTTTCAATGCCCTTGCAACATCATACCCAGAATACGTGTCGGACGGTAACTGTGTTGCCCAAGCATCCTGTAGAAAATCGGAAATAATTTGTTCACTTTTTGTTAAATTACCAGTACGACGATATATTCCTGTGAGTAAGCTACCTACAATAAAAATGAGAAAAGTTATAGATCATAGAACAATAAATAATAAAATGAAAACGAAGGTTAAAAGTTCATGGATTCTGAAGAAAGTATAAAATTACTATTTTTTCTTCTAGTCAAATTTCGAATTTATTCTTTTAAAATATCAACTTCCATTATTTTAGTAAAAATGATGAAGTAAATATTGAAAAGAACTGCTCTGCAGAAGAACTGATTACATGTACCTCAGGCAGAAAGATGATAGGTTAAAATATAATTTACATAATAAGCTTTAAAAGGCCATAGCTGAGTAAGCATAGGAAAAAAATACCCATATGAGACTATGTATTCCTAAAAGAATTTTAGCCGCTCAAACGTGTTTAATCTTGGCATTATTTCTTTCACATGTTATTATTCCTCTTTACTTCTTCGGTTATCCTTCTCCATTCTTCTTTTACCTCCATCCAAAGTCTCCCATCATCCAAATGCACAACCTGATCCCCACATCTTAATTTGCAATGTCAGCTAATTACTTCCAATCTCCATTTCATGATTTATATGTTTGAATCACTTCATCCATTGCGCTTTCATCATTACTATCTTCACCTACCAGTAAATCTTTTATTTCATGGTTCATTAGTCTTCTTATTAGATCTTCACTGGTCTTTTTTGGCCCATATATAATTCTGATCATTTATCTTTCAAGAACTTGTGGGTTGGTTCTAATGGTTCTTTCTCCCATTGTGTGAAGTGCATTATCTCTGTCGCATATGCATTACATTACATTATTGTTTGATAAATCTTTAGTTTCGTTCAGCTAGAGTTTTTTTTTTTTTTTGCTTCTAATTATATGCGCTGTATCTCGACTATATGCTTTTAAATGTATATTTGGACAAGTTCCTCCAAATGATCGTTGTTATTATTTACCATGATTCTAGGTATACTTAAAGCAGTTGACTACTTAAATCTAGATATCCCCATATTTATATACAGCAAGGGAAAAAAATATTGGCGTTTCTAATTACCAACTGTTTAATAATTCGGAATGTAAAAATATTTCCACCAAGTAACAGTAAATAGATGAAATAGTAATTAGAAAGTTTTAAAATCTTTTTTTTAATTTGACCGTTATTGATTCATTTGAATAATTCTTTTTAGTATTATATTCTAAGTATCCAATGAACGTTATATGTGAAGGTTAGATAAGAGTAATAAAACTCGTTCTTTCGTTCATCTAATATTTATTATTTGATAACTAGTTTCGGCTTTTTAAAAAGCCATCTTTAGATCAACGTCAAAAAAGGTAAAATTGTCGATTATCAAATAAAAAAACACCAAACATGAAAAAAAAAAAATTAAACGGACACCAACAATTAAACAAACAAATTAAATATAAATTCAAGTATGAGAAAAAGAAAAAGAAAAACTTTTACATAGAACGATAATGATACAAATGATTCAAGCTGAACTGCGAAAATTGTTTAAAATATTTTTTAGTATGTACATACTAAAAAGTTCAGTTTGAATCATTTGTATCATTATCGTTCTATGTAAGTTTTTCTTTTTCTTTTTCTCATACTTGAATTTATATATAATTTGTTTGTTGTAAGTACTTCTGTTACTACTGTCTTTGTCAGTCAAATTAGTCAAATTAGTCAAATTAGTTAAAATTTCTTAATGAATAAAATGGAGTACTTTTACTTTATACACAATACCTAATCAAATTTTATTTCTATTAATTTTCTAATTAATTTTGACAAATTTTAACAAACTTTTAAGTGACTTAAAAACATAAAAATATTAAGATATCTGGTGCAATATACAAGAACGTAAATATTTTCATTTTGCAATGTTTAAGTTACCAAAGATAATTGCGGAAATTTGTAAAAGGCTAAATTAGCTGCACTTACTCAAATACAAAATCAGTGAATGGAAATGCAGCCTATTATAGAAAAAACAGTTACCTTTCGCAGCCTTTATTTGTTACTTCATCATTGATACATCTGCAAGTGTTATTAAACAAAATATAAACTTAAAAGCCGGAATAATTGAAAGATAATTACTACTACATATTTAGAAAAGTGGATTCAAGTGAAGAACAACAATGCAACAGACATATGAACCTGCACTAAACTGGACGTACGTTTCAATAGCAAAGCTATCATCATCAGCAGAAACACTGAAATGAATAACTACACTAAAACTACCCTAATTTATACTAAAAAAGATCTTATTACAATAATCATGGTCATGGCTGACTGCCGTCATGCTTAACTAGTCAGTAAACCTAACTCCATCTGATCTAATACTTCTAGATACTTAATAAACCATAAAGACAAGAATTTAAGGGTCCTAAATCTGAATACATTAAAATATGTTTGTTTTTATATATTTATGAGGGTATGGAAGTACATAAAAACAAACATGTTTTAATGAATTCAGATTTAGGACCCTTAAATTCTTGTCTTTATAGTTTATTAAGTAGAAGTGGTAGATCAAATGGAGTTAGGATTAGTGACTAGTTAAGCATGACGACATTCAGCCATGACCGTGATCATGGTACCATGACCTTTTTTAGGTATAAATTAGGGTAGTTTTAGCGCAGTTATTCAGTTTAGTGTTTCTGCTGATGATGATGGATTTGCTATTGATACATACATACGTCCAGTTTAGGGCAGTTTATGCCTGTTGTATTGTCGTTCTTCACTTCCTCACCAGCGGCTAATTATATTTAAAGTATTGTGGTTTTCACTTTATATCTTTAACTATTCTTGCAGACATGTCTTTGATAAGCAAATAAACCCTACGGCAGTTTAGATACTTAATAGGGAAAATATTTTTTCTTCTATATTTGATTGCATTCCGATTCATCTGAGTTTGTTTAGTAGGATAAGCTACTTATTTTTTTATACGTTATACCTAGCTATTTCTGAAAAGCATTTATAGGTCCCCTTTCGGTAGAAGACGTGATGATAAAAATAAAATTTGGTTCAATTTGCTCCAATTATTTTTTTAAGAGAAAGTACTGGAAGTACATCCATCATTATACGCTAAAGCAGTCATCATTTGTCGATTAATAACGTGTATTAGTTTAAAAAACAAGCATTTTTATAACATATATGTAATTATAGTAAGCAACGATGTTTTATCATCATAACTAAGTAAATATAAAATTATTTATAGTTTTAAAAATAAATTATTAAATTGCCTTCGTTTTCTTCCGGTACTGTGAAATACGGCAAGTTGTCTATATTTTTTATTTGAAATATATTAAATTTCTCATTTTGTATTATAGCGACATAGTGCTTTATAATGGGGAAATTTAAACGATTAGATGTTTTTATGGAAAAGTCCTTGTGTTTCTGAAATAAATTTTAAAGACTAAGAGCCGTTTTACACGTACGAGAATTTTTACATAAATCATAACAAAGAATTATCCTGAAAATTTTGGTGAGAATTTTTCTAAGAAATTTTGTCGCCACACTTTCAGGTCATTTTACACAGGAATAAATTTTAACCGCCATTTTCACGATATTTGTTGTTATAGGCAGGCGCATTTATTAAATTAAATTGTTATTTGATTATGGTTATCATCAGAAATCTTAAATAAATAGCAGTTAACCAGCAAAATATGGATCATAATTGTTTAGATTTAGGTTACAACTTAGAAGTGCAAATGGAAGTAACCTTATTCCTGTGTAAAACGACCTGAAAGTGTCACGACAAAATTTCTTAGAAAAATTCTCACCAAAATTTTCAGAATAATTTTTGTAATGATTTATATAAGAATTTCGTACGTGTAAAACGGCTCTAAGTCTATCTTTTTCAGGAATCATTAAATCATCATAAATTAAAGGTAAAAATACGGCTACATTTAAATAATACACACTTGTTTGTGTCAATAAAGATTACATTATTAATTAAGATATTTTATAACTTAATATATTTCAACAGAGAATTTTCTAAGAAAATGAATATAAATATGAAATTTAACAACAATAATAATAAAACTTTGTTTGTTTTATTAATGATACAGTATTTTTTAAAACTCTATGTAAAAGTTTCTACAGTTATTTCTTAGTCGACTCTTCCAGTACCTACTCGGATATTAACGCAACTTTCACACTAATATCTATTTGGATAAGATCTTTTAACTTGATATAACCAAAACAGTGCCTTTTCATATTTATTTATTAATTTTATGTATTAAATATAAGATTAAATATTCATTCAATCATCTTGCGATCTTCTTCTTTCACCCTTGCAGGCTGCACTGCTTGTTTGTTTAACTACAACGTCAACAACTCTTTTCTTCTTAAATCGTGTCGTTTTATAACAATCTGCGCAGTTTCTGAATACTTTACACCACAATTTAATTCTTAAATTTTAATTTTATTAAGAAAAAACGTGCAGTTCTGCATTATTCTCAGTTAATTCATTTTTTCTCAATTTTATTTATAATCCACAATGGCGATACGTGAAAATTAATTGACGAAAAGATATGCTTCAGCTATAAGACCCTTAAAGCGAATCTTAACTGGAGCATACAAAACTCAATAAAATATAGCAAGTAGTTTAGGAACGTATTTTTTTTTTTTTTGAAAAATCGAATTTGTTTCGCCTTTCATATAAGTGGGTTTTAATTTCGCATATTTGCATTTTTCTATAAATTTAGTCCAGTTTTGATGAAATTAGAAACAGTATTGCTACTTACCATGCAAATATATAAAATTAATGCATTTTTCGACAATAACAGGAACATTATAGCAATACAATTGTTGATCCTCCAATGTGGAACCGTTTTTGTTAGCCTGCCTAATACTTCCATACCATCCCTAAAAATAAAAACAAATTACCTAATTGCAAATAAAAAAGAACTTTGTAACTCTATACCTCGGTGTCCACCAAATTCCAACTTTGAAAGTAGTAACTAATTTTCTGGCAATCTATTACCATATGTGGGCCTTCTTCCAACACTTGAGGTAAGCAATCTCCTTCTGTTGTTTCTTGCAATATTATGCATCGAGCTTTTCGTAAATCTAAGGAATGCACAGCTTCGTTATCGATGGTGTAAAACAACAGTCTACCTGATAATAGTAACCATGCACCGTGCCAACTACCATTAATTCCTATGGAAATACTTATGAAATATTTGTGCACATTATCACAACGTAAATTAATCGCACCTTCCCTTACGTATAACCAGCCAATTCTTTGGTAGCCTGATATTCCTTGCATTAATTTACAATTTAAAGATAGACCGATTTCTTTCATCCATTCGACACATTCCTGTTGACTTTTACTTCCGAATATGAATCTTTCAGTTGATGTTCTAATCTCGAAACAAGATAGTTTTGTATCTTCTACCCTAAATGAAAGTAAAATTGCAATAGGACGAGTAATGAAGCTCCAAAGTAAATACGTTATGCGATAGCAAAACCAATACAGTAATCCATTTTGCATTGAATTAGTATCAGGTAATCTAAGTAAATAATAACCAATAAATATTTCGCAACTAAATTGATAAAACAAAATCCTTTCGTCGCCAATTGAATTTTATAATCTCACTATTACACAAATAATTGCAAGTAATTATAAGGTTGTAAGTGAAAAATGGTATTTGTAACGTTGAAACATAAATATAATTTCTGAATAAACATTAAACATATTATTTTTTGAAAATTAGAGGTATGAAAGGTAGAGACATATAAACAAGGAAACAAACAAGGTATTTTCTCTAACAATCCTTGAATGTGTACTAGTCTTATCGTACAATCGGTTGATTAACCGAAAAGTTTGTTAACTTGGTAAACAAGTTATGATTCGTGAGTAATATACTGATAGAAAACAAAATAAATTAAAAAATAAATAAAAGAGAAATTATATTTTAAAGTATGTGGCGCTGAAAACGACAAACACTTCCCTTACACTGTACTGGTCGTACGTTTCAGCGATTAAGCTATCATCATCAGCAGTAAAACTCGTGAAATAAAATTGTCTATTCTAACTCGCATTTCTAATGAAAAAAAGTTCTTGTAATTTGTATCTTTAAATAAAATTTAGCCCTCTTTTGCTGAAAAAATATACCAATAATTAAATAACAAAACCTTTGGATTTGAAACTCGTGATTTCTTTGAACGGAAATTTATTTTCTTACACTTAAAAAAACATTGGGTTGTACGCATAAAACGAAATATTTACCTACTCTTTATTCGAAAATTTGTACATGAATACTTGCTCATTTGTGGCGAATCTTCACCGAATACTCCACTTATAAGGGCATTGAAATTTGGAAACAAATTTTCATCAATTTTCTGTGATAGAATTAGAGAATATGTCGGGGTATCCCCGCCCATTGCTACATTTGTAATTTAGGGATTTTTTTAGCGTATTCGCGGCACTCTAAAAAGATAAATAAAAATTCAAACGAAAACTAACATGTTTTCGGACTCAGAATGTACACTGTTGAAAATTTTAACACTTTTTTGACTAATTTAATAGTCAGGAGAGGTCCACACTCTTTTCGTGTTATTTTGTCGAGAATTATACAAGTTTAAATTTGACGAGCAAAGATAGTCAAGTATTGTCTATTGCTAAGGGGTTTTTTTGTCCAACTGACACGTGGAAATATAAAATACTTCTAGTCACATTTTATTTGATCTAGACTAGACAAATTTACTAGCTGTTTAACTAAATGAATGCGATCTATTGGTGTTTTAACACCATTTTCTAAACACAACGTCTTTTTAATGCAACTCCTATTTCTAGTGCTATAATATTCTCTCTTTAAGACGTTTCTCAATTATAAATATGCAAAACCACTCATTCACAAGTTTTGGTTTCAACTAAACGTACCAATTTTAAAATGATGTTTTGAGAACCATTATAAAATTAAGTGAATGTTTATTGCTATTTGATTCAAGTCTAAACTAATTGCGTAAATAGATGTTCCCAATACATCTTTAAGATGTTAAATTTTTTTATGCCCACTGGAATTAACGTTTAATAACACGAGGTTACACTTTGCAAGTCAGTCACATTTGGTGGTTTGTTTGGATATGTTAATACGGAGAATCAAACACGAAAACAGATACACGTGCAATGCAGGTGGTGCGTATAATGCAATACTGTATTAGAATAGGTGGGTTTCTATATTTCTATCCAAGGGAAAAATTCTGATTGGTTGACGCTTCTAAATGTCTAGAAAAATAGTCAATCCTCATATCTGAACAAAGAATTCACACGAAATTCTAGTAATTTCTGTTCTATTAAATACGCGTAGTCAACTCGTCTGGCAAAGTTTGGAAAAATCAACACTAAAATATTTGACTAGCGCAAAATTAACGCCAACACCGTAATATTTTCAACAGTGTACATATATTCGCAGAAGATCTACATGTAGCGATCTTCTTTGTTAATTCTTAAGCATTTATCTTTATTGAAAATTCTTCTATCTTGTATATTGCCTCTACACGAAGTCCCGAAAGTTGAGTGAAGTACCGTAGTATGCTGATATGATAAGTTTTTCGTAAATAATATTCTTTCGCATCATAATCTCGTTTTCATTATTGATTCATCACCGCCTTCGTCGACCTCTCAATTCTATTTTCACATCAAAAAACAAATGGAAGTGACGTAGAGCTAGGTGAAGTGAATAGGAGGGGTGATCCATAATTTCCACCCTCAATTCTTCAACTGTTCGTTGACAAATCCCTACTTATCGAAATCTTGATAAAGGGGCCGTTTTTAGCTTCATGCTTCCTCGAATTGTTAGGTACTATGTGTCCTTTAAGTACAATGTCATCATAAGCAACTCTGCATTATATAAACGAAATTAAATTTACTGGCGCTTTTCACAATTTTGTCCTTCTGCAGTTGTGACTGGCTTTGTGCTTCCATAACCTTAATTCAGTGTCGTAATAATAACATTCTCGCGTCATGTAACTCCATTGTTTTCTTTTCGCGTTTTAGAAGCCTTCCCACATAAAGTCTCCGGGAACATTGCAACTTCATGGTTTTTTTCTGTATTTAATCTCCCATTTCTTTTCTTCATTAAATTACACCAGCTATTCCAGTATCCTGGCATCCTGTAAAAATCTGTACATATGTCTGGCTGGTTGATCATAGTAATATTTTGTGTTTATTTTTGACTTTCCAAAAATTGCCTGTCTTTTTGCCCATCTAAAGATTTACATTCACACAGATTGTGGTAAGCGATATCTGCCATCCTGTTACACAGTTTACAGTTGGTATTTCCAGTGGTGATGTCAATTTTCTGTAGGTGCCCTTTTAGAGTGCTGTTACGGTGCGAAGATGATTCCTACTCAGCTGCGGCCGTTCTTCAGCCTTCTTCTTTGATGGCCCTTAACAAAGGTTTTGCCATATGTGCCTGGTTGTATTGTTGCAGTGTTCTTTGTATTTTTCTTTTGCTCCAGTAGTACCGGTAGTACCGGTTTTATCGTCCAGTGCAGTGTACTTCATTATTCTTAAACGCTTCCCACCATTGAACTAGCAAAATATAAAACCTGCCATTGAACAAGTTCTTTCTGGGAAAATGTCTAGTAGGTTTGCAGCAACAACTTTCTCGGTGCCCAGGAGTACGCTACGAGATAGGCTGAATAAATTAAAACCCGGGCAGAAAATAGTTATGAAACCTAATATGGGACATTTTAAACCGACGTTTTCTGAAGATTTCGAAAATCTTCTTGTAGAACATGAGAAACCTAGAAAATCGATTGATGCCCTTAAGTAGAAAGGAATCTTCACACTTGGCTTTCGATGTAACAGAAGCGTTAAGGATTCAATACCGTTTTAATAGAGTCACCCAAACCGCTGGCAAAAATTTCTACTACGATTTTTTACGGAAACACCCAGCACTGTCTCTACGAACAGCAGAATCAACAAGCCTTCAAAGGCTTTAATAAACCCCAAGTAGATCGCTTTTTCCGTCAGCTGGAGGAGTTAATGAACAAATATGCTTTTAAACCTTAAAAAACTATTCAATGCTGATGAAACTGGCGTTTCGAGAGTTCATGAAAATAAATAGTATTGGCATTTAAATTAACGTCAGGTAAAGGGAGCAGAACAGTGGCAGTTTCACTATGTGTTAATGCCCCTGGGAATCAGTTTATTCAGCCGCTATTTATATTTCCAAGAAAAGAAAAATGAACCACCGCACAGTGATCCCAAATCCTGAAAAGCTGGCCAAAGGTCGAAAAAAAAAAATTCCTATGTAAAAACTTTTAACTATCGGAATAGCTGTAGAACTACATATAGTATGTATTACCAACATTAGAGCAAGCCATGCATTCACACCTGTTTGTAAAATTTACTTCCTTTGTAACGGTCGAGCGCATTACTGCTGAAATCATGAAGCGCAAGTGTAAGTACGTTTTTCTAAAGACGCTAAAAAATTTATAGGTTAACATTTTTCAATTCTATAAAATGGATTCTTTTCTTGAAGATGAATACAACAATAATCTGTTGATCAAAATTAATATTCACAACATGCTAATAAAAAAGCTGTCAATCTTATTGACGTAATTTACAAGATTGGTTTTAGAGAAGTCGTCAGAAAAAAAGCAGAAAGTAAAAAGTCTTGATGGATCTTGCCTTGAAACAAATTGTAGGCTGTTAATTGAATGTTTCTCTAAAACATATCAAGTAGTTGGCTGCCCATAGATGCCTCTAGGGTTTTTATCCTAGATTTTGTGTAATGATGCCAGAAAAATCAAGTGAAATATGTTGTTTGAAGGGAAAATGTAAAAATATCTACTGCTACAACGAATGATACATCAAAAACAGTATACAGGAATAGGCGGCCATATTTGTAGTCATATCTTGTTGCGGTCCTTGCGCTACACAACATACGTATGTGGTAAATTCATGAGACAGTTTTGGAAAAAATGGGCACATAACATAATGTGTAATTATGAATATAGAAATAATTGGTAATATTTGTGGTAGATTATCTTCCATTTCTGACTGTTTCGTGAATATAAATGCAGTTTTAAATTAAGAAAGTCCGACATTTTGAACCCGCCATTTGGTTTTTCCAAAAATTGCCATCATATTAGTAATCAGCGACTTGAAAAACCCTCATATACCGAGTTTCATGAATATACATGCAGTTTTGTACTAAGTAATCCGCCATTTTGGATCCGCCATTTTGTTTTTTTTTGTTTTTTCCAAAAATAGCCTTCATATTGGTAATAAACGACTTGCAAAACCTTCATATACCGAGTTTCGTGAATATAAATGAGGTTTTATATTAATAAGTCCGACATTTTGAATCCGCCATTTTGTTTCTTCAAAATTGCCATTATATTGGTAATCAGCGACTTGAAAAACCCTCATATACTGAGTTTCGTGAATATAAATGAAGTTTTATATTAATAAGTCCGACATTTTGGATCCGCCATTTTGTTTTTTTCCAAAAATGCCCTTAATATTGGTAATAAGCGATTTGCAAAACCTTCATATATCGAGTTTCGCCAGAATCAAATAATAGCTTCATATTTTGGCCAGCTTTTCGGGATTTGGGACCACTGTGCACCGTCTCAAAATTGGTGCCCCAGAAGGTTCGATATTTGCAGCTCAAGAGAATGGCTGGATCAACGGTGAGATTTTTGCAAAGTGGTTTAAGGAATTCATTACACGAACCCATCCAACTGAAGAGGAACCAGTATTATTAATCGTTGAGGGGCACAGCGGTCACAAGGAATTGAAAGTCATACAAATAGCAAGGACAAATAACGTACACATTTTAAGCCTGCCGCCTTATAGTACTCATAAAATGTAGCCCTTAGATCAATCCATTTTGAAGCCTTTTAAAGATGCTTATAATAGTTAATGTTCACTGTGGATAAGAAAAAATGCTTTTCAAAGAGCAGTTGAAATTGGTGGACTAGTGAACGCAGCATTTACAAAAAGTTGCCGTATAGAGTTAGCAAAATCGGGTTTAAAGTGTTCTGGGATTTATACTTTCGAACCCATTATTTTTTCAGAATTAGACTATCTAGGAGCAAAAGAGTTAAGGCGCGGGGCCACTGCGCGCGAAGCGAAGCTAAGCTCAGCGAAATTAATTTCCTTGAAAATTAGCTGCCATGTAATCATATGCGGACACGGCAACTAAAGCTAAGCGAAGCGAAGTTAGACTAGCGAAGATGGGCGTATGATTACATAGCAGTTAATTTTCAAGGAAATTAGTTTCGCTGAGCTTCGCTTCGCTTCGCGTGCAGTGGCCCCGCGCCTTTAAACGTGGAAATTAGTTCTACTGAACCTGAATCACAAGTCTCTGTTTCAATACCGTTCTCTTCTGAGTCATCAATATCTGGTGTGACGAGAGAAGTTGTTGAAATGTCCGCAGAGCCTGTACCTGGAACATCTAAGACTAGATCCGAAGTAACAGCTCCAGTTCAAAAAAAAAACCTTATAGTACCCAAAACCTCGAAGAAAAATAAGTTTATAAAAGTGTTAGGAAATATTTCACCCTTACCAGTTGCTGCGGAAAAGCGTCTTAATGTGAGAAAACGTCGAGCAGGCCGAAGTGACATTCTCACGTCGACGCCTGTAAAAGATGAAGAACCTAAGAAAAATTATTCCATTCCAAAAAAAAACGCAGGAATTTAAGGGAAAAAAGAGCAAAATTGAAGCAACAACGAATGCCCAAAAAATAACCTGCAATATTTGTAAAGAAGATTTCGAAGAGCCTTTTGGATAAGGTGTGATGTTTGTCTAGGTGGTCACATGGGGCCTGCGCCAACGTGGAAAGACATCCACTTTATTACAAGTATAGGACATTATTTAAGTTCCTTTAAACTGTGATATTGTTTTCCCGTTAATGTTTTAACAAGATATGTTTTTTTACGGTTTATTTATAAATATATAATAGTTCTACATGAACCTCTTATTTCATTACTAACCTAAAAATTAATTTGTTGCCAAAATATGTGACTTTTTGTTAAAGTGGACGTCACATTGAGGTCTCATCGGCGTTTTCGTTTCCTTCGATAGCTGAATGTCCGGATATCCACAAGTGTATTGGGTCCTGTCAGGCTGTTCTGTCCTTAAATACATACCCAAACCAGTCTTGATTGTACCTTAAGGTTGCTAGTACCCTCAAAATCGCCTAGTTGTCTATCACAATATAGATCCGATTATTTTCTGTTGCACAATGCAATATTACGTATGCCTCTGTTTGAATACTGTATTTCTCACTGCATATTTTCCTATAGAAGGAAATCATTGTGGTTCTGGCCTCACTATAGATTCCAGCTCCGATTTCGTTCTCGATTTTGGATCCGTCTGCAAATCGGATCAATTCCCCGAATCTGTCTCAGTAGTTGGATTGTTTAGCCCACGTTTTTTTATGAGCTTTTCTAGCCAACATGAGTTCGATGGGTACCCAAAGCACTGACAATTCAATAATTAATTTGTAGCTAACGTCAAAAATTAATAAAGAACCATATATAGCGTTGCCACCCGTCCGGTTTTTACACAACGTGGCAAATTCACTACTCACTGCTCTATCACTGCTAAATAATTGATATTGATAACAATAGTAATAATTCAATTTATGTCTTCTCTATACTAATTCAAGCTATACATATTAAATGTACACGAAATATTTGCTGATAATTCCTGTTTTATTACGCCGTCCTACTTGCCTACTTCTAATTGAATTTATTCATCAAGAATAGATAGAAGCCTTTTATCTCAAATTCAATAGAGTAAATATTACTAAAAAAGTAAACTTATTTAATTAATCAACTAAAAACAACTAAATTTTATTTTAATTTATGAGAATCTTAACTCGCCAAATTATAGTAAAAAAATTGTGACGAATCAGACCTTTTTTTATTTGTTTTCTTTTCCTCTTTAATAAGTAATTTAACTTAATATTTAATAATCCAGAATGTAAATATACTCCGACCACGTAGCGGTAAATAGATATATTTTAACATTTTCGATAGTTGGGTGTTTGCATTTCTTTACGATCTTATATCAAAACCGCAAACAAACATAACAGCTGGCGGTGTCTATTGCTGGCAACCAAAAAGAAATATCTAAATTCTTTTTATTTATTTTATTGAGTAGAGCCAGATGTTACAATATATCCTGTAAAAATTGTGTTCACGTCATATTTTTCTTTACTGCCAAGCTACGCGGAAACTTTTTTCTCTTGCTGTACCTATATACTCGTGCTTAGGTACCTATAACTCCTATAAGGTAAATTGAATTGGAGTATGTTGGGGACTAAACCGATATCTATATTCTAAGCAGTTTTGAAAAAGATATGGCAGATTGTAATCAAAACTCTTACCTTCCTTACTGTACTCATAAACATATTAATTTTTAAAGTGTTCATGTTGAAATGAATTTGTACTTATAATTAATTTTAAAATTTGACATCGTCGCCGTTATACAAGGTTGTAATTAAAATTTTGATAGGAAGGCACTCGTCATATCCGGTATACAAAAGCATCAAATTTGCGATAATGAAGCCTAAGATAATTGAAATAAAAAAAATTAAAACAAAATGTTTATCTGCGATACATGTCAGTGTGTTTCATGCAATACAAGTGCTAGATTGTCATAGAATTCACCGAATAGCATGGCTTATCCAGTCGCTGCACCCAGAGATCCCAAAAATATAAAAGTGCAACGACGAGCCGTGAGACCACCACGAAAATGTGATACTTTAGTGAGAAGACAACCTTCAACCGAAGAAACACGGGCCGTTAGAAAGGAAGACACCAGTGTTGGATTTAACAAACAAAATCAATCTGCCTGTGATGATAAGAAAAATGAGGAAATCGCTGGAAATAAAGGAAACAGAATGAAAATCGTGATCCCCGCAAACATTGAAGGTGAGCAACAACAAAGCCCTCAAACTCCTGAAAGTCGTGAAAAGAAGAGGAATCTCACAAGTATGTCATCACCTTCGTTATCGCCAAAAGTACCAACTACACCTTTACTAGATATTCAACCTTGGAGTATTAGAAATAGTAAACTGTACTGACTATAATAATTACACATATATGTAGGTATACGAATGTTAAATTTTATTTTTGTATATTAATCAAAATACATAAACAACAAGCATGTACTTTAGATAAGTAATACTATCTAAATTGCGCCAACGTGTAGATGAATCTGATTACACATATATTTATTGCCTGAAACAAGTATAATTCAATTTTGATTAAAAGCAGTTGCCAAATAAAGACTTATCTTTGATAATAATTATCCAAATATTAAGAGATATGTATATCTACATTACCGTCTACGAAGGTTTGGCCAAGGGAGAAAGTGCGATAGGACCAATTTTTTTATCCGAACTTGTGATCGTACAAATGTATGTGTTTAAATCTTGGTGCCACGGTATTCAAACAATTCCGCCTGAAATCTGCGACAAACGTTGCAAAATACTGAAATAAATGAAATATAATGATTACAAATCCCTGGCCAGCAAAATACGAGCAAAAAACTCAATGCAATAGTAGGAAAGCTTATACTTACTTTGCACAAACTCTTATCAGTTTCTATCAGCACAGATGCTGGCAGTTAATATATGTATTCACCAATTATAAACACAATAAAATACAACAAATAATTAAATTAAAACAAGACAAGTAAATGTACAACAAATGTATTATTTTAAATCAGGTAATTTTACACATTTAGATGCATATGAACAAAGAGCTCCACTTTAGCTGACGCTTTAGGTTTTCCCCAACAAAGAGAACAGATTCGATTTTAGTAACTGATGGTTTACTTGTTATACGCAATTGTCTCGTTTTGCTTGTATTCAGATTTGAACAATTGCAGCCAAACCATTCTTTTGCTTCTTACATTGCCACCGAGATTTCTTGGTGTAATTCAAAGAACAGTGTCGACGTTGATGCTCTGCAGTAAATCATTTATGTAAAGTAAAAACAAAAAATAGTGGTCCATGGAGCACTTCAAAAGATACATTAACATCCAATCGCGCCCCATCACACTCCACTACCTGATCGATCTTGGTAACTTCTGTCATTTCTCAATTTTTCTTGCTTCAATTTTCATCTTTTCATTCAGGTTTCATCGTCGGTTATCAATCGCCGCAAAAATTCTGCTGGATTCTTCTGATACAAGTTAAGACACTCGAGCGACATGTCCGTTCGTACGCGCTTTTGGTCGATCGTCAGCCAGCACGGTACCCAGCGCACGGATAATTTTCTCATATTTAAATCTTAATGTGAAATCTTGTGCAACCGTCGTACGACCACGTTTGCAGACTTGAAGAAAATAATAACCGAACGATTCAAACCTGAGCAAGCAAGAGAGAAAATATCGGCTTGTTGTAATAGAAGGGACCCAATATATTCTGTCTCATTCGCTTCCGCTCGCATCGTTCGGATACTTTTTTCTTCAACTGTACTCGCCACCCAATATTTAACCGTTGTAAAAGGCTTCACTGTATACAAAGTTTAACTCATCTTTTGTTTTTTGTCTTTTTATATAGGAATTCAAATGAAGGAATTTTATCACTGGGTGATACCGAATTTTCTCCATTGTTGACAATGTGAATTGACAACATTGAAATAAGTATCATACACAAACTAATGACCAGACTAATGGATAGAATGACTTGAAATTTTGACAGTTTACATATATCGAGGCCATCTATCGGAAGGTGAAAGAAACTGTTTTCTACAATTAATTTATATCCATAAAGTATGAAACTTATCAAATATCCCTCGTACGTCGACAACTACGTAATTTGGCCACATGGGCGCGACACATTCCTTAACTCCCAACATAGTTCCATTAAATTCACCATGGAAGTCAAGTCAGACGATACTCTTTCTTTCCTAGATGTCCTAGTGAATCGTCGCTATGATGGTTCTTTGGGACTTTTCATTTACCACAAACCTACGCATTCTGATTGTTATTTACATGCCTTTTCACACCACTATCCTGCCCAGAAGAACGATGTTATAAATTCCTTAGTACAACGAGCCATTGCCATATCCGAACCTAATTATTTATCCAGAGAGCTATCCCAGATCACCGATACCCTAATAAAGAATAACTATCCTAGACACCAGATCCAACGTACCATAAACGACACCTTCTTCCTAGATGTAACATATCCAAATCCCAACCTGATCCACATCAATCCACTGCTTATATCTCCTATATCTAAGGTGTTACCGACCGTATAGGAAAAATCCTGTCTAACCACAACATCAAAACAGTCTTTAAACCTAACTCCCAACTATCAAACTCCTTTACAGTCAAAGATTGTGATCCTTCCGAAAATCCTGGTGTTTACCAAATGCCATGCTCGTGCGGTAATGTTTACATTGGTGAAACAAAGCGTTCTATCGACCAACGATCAACCATAATAAAGATAGGAAACTTGACAAACTATACGATCTAGATTGCAACATCTATTACCGCCGCATAAAACTAGCATTACCTAATCACTCATGGCGGGAAATTCGATTATAGTAGTGTTACCTGGTGTTACTCATTTTGAAATTCTGTTTTAAATAGAGTAACATCATTTTTTGATGGCTGTTTTAATTGCACATATTTAAAATACACAGAAATAAACTAAAAGCTAACACTATATACATAATATAAACAAAACATATAAACGATATTTAACTAAACAAAATAGCACAAAAGTGTGCACTACTATCTGTAACCTATGTCCACAAAACTTATATAAAATGAAAAACGGAATGAAATTGTTCAGAGAACGCTTACATAAAACACCAAACACACGTTAAACGTTAAATAGGGTAAATACACCATAAACAAACTTTGGGAATTCACAGGAAAACAGAATAAGTAGCTTGCAACAATCGTCAACAACTATACGTAATAACTCGTCATGTCAAACGATCACGGATCCACACCAAAATAAGATATAGATTTCTACTATGACACACACTGATTATTTCTAATGCGGCAGCAATAGTGGGCGCCCAATGTCAAGTTTCTATCCCCTGCTATCGACCACAGATCATTAAGAACACGTATTGAACTCGACCGAACTTCTATGCACTTAGGTTTAGTTTCGTATTCAGTCACCGACGGCGTTATTTTACCGCGCTAATTTTAAAATGTAATTATTGTTCTTTAAATTATTTATTATGATAAGAGATAATTTATTGCCAAATAAAAACATGTTGCATAAGGCTCATTATTCTATTCATCGAGATCTAATTAATATATGAACAGAAACACACTATAATCAACGCACCTATCGATAAATTAAAAAATACGCCTTACGACATCATTAGCTTGAAAAAAGACAGTCGCAAATATTTTTGTTTTTAATGGTAAAACCAGGTCAAACATACTGAAAATGTGTATAAATAACTCCTACGAATATTAATTACTATGTGCAAAAATATCCAACAGAATTATGTACACATTTTGGAGATGCTTTAACATTAAAAACAAAACGAGTGTGGCCGAAACGTCGGCCAGAGGAAGATCCAGGACGCGATTGAAGACCGGAAGTCTAGCAGATGATATAGACAACGACCGCGGATGTCTGTTAGTTATTGCAAGTTTTTTGTTTTAGAATTCATAACGAATATTTACTCTAATTCCGGCATATCAACGGTATTTAACCATATCGCTGTAACAAATAAAGAATAGTTTTTATGTTATTAAAAATATTAGGAAGGGTTTGACTTCCTTGGCCCATCCCTTGACGAGCAGCATTACTAATTAGGATTTCACCTTCGTATAAGTCCAAATAAAATGTAGGAACGTCTTAGGTAAGTAAATATTTTTTTCAATAACATTCGCGAAAATAAAAATATGTTATTTACAGTATTACAAAAAAGGTAAACGAATTATTATCTCGATTAGTATTATTATTGTACAAACAGATTAACTATCAATATCTATTTGTAAGGCGCAATTGGCAAATAGAGATGTGTAGTTCGCGAACGACCTAGTTCAGAAACACACCTCTTTGCTATGACTCGAATGAACTACGTCAGTAAAATTATCCTTAGTATTTCGCAGTTCGCGAACTAAGCCATTCCGAACTTAAACCTAGTGGCGCCACATATCTATTGAATTAAAACAGAAGTGGCGCAATTGTATCACAATAAATATCATCTTTTTGATAGTACCTAGTTCTTTTTGTCGGTATCTGCTTACAATACCTACTTATTATAGTAACTCTAAATCGGAATTTTAACAGCAATTACTATCATATGCTCAATGTGTGTAATTTTTTTTTTAATAAAATTGTTGTATGGTCGAATTATGCTTTTGCGTTATGTTCGTATAAACCTTGTATTTATTTAAGAATAGAAATTGCAAATCTAAATTAACATATTATTTCTAATTGTTTATGTGTTACTGTTACTTGGATAACATTGGCATTTTTTTTTATTTAGAGACCTTTGGAATATCACAAAATTCATTCATAGATTTGTATTTTTTTTACAAGGTAACACTATCCAAAAAAGACACACCTTCAAATATTCACATCAATCAAATTGTATTTATTTTCTGGTGGAACATGAATTTTTCATTCCTTAAAACTTGTATATAATACAAAGATTACAAGATTATATTTGTTGACAAATCTTCTATAATCCATTTTATCATTTTGTATATAGATTGCAAGTGTGCATCTCTAAGAAAATACTTTATAACAGATTTTGAATTCCAGAAATACACATATATAGGTGATCCTTTCATCCCTCTGTTATTATTTAAGACATCAGTATATAGAACATATAACCATATTATTTGCTTTGTGTATTTCACTACAATCACTACAAATTAAACTACGTGCCAAAAAAATTGCAACACCTCGAAGAAGGTCAGTTACAAAGCTGAAATCTTAACAAGACAACTAGCTGCATGTAAAAAGCCGCTGATAATCATCTGTCAGAACTCCATGCACGAAGAGGAAGTAAAAATTCTTCCCTAGCCTGTTCCCTTTCCGCACAGTAAAAAGTTTCAAGTAATAATGCAGTAATAATCCTGTTTTATTTTACAGTATTTTATTACTGTAAGGAAATTTTTACCGGAAAATTACTGAAGCTTTATAGTTTCTCATTGTCAGTAAATAAGCAAACAATTAATGTTTAAAGATTTATGTAAATTTCTGACAGCGTTTAAATATATCAGAAATTATCCTTAAATTTACAGCGATCATACTGTGATATAAGGGTAAGTGCGGGAAAATGATGACGCGATACTGTAAATTACAGTATTGTGTAATTTTTTTACTGTGCGGATTGAAACCAGGTTGAACACGTATGAGATATGATGGGTCGCTACATAAAGCGTTTACCACAAGCAACAAACACCTTGAAGGAACTTCGTCGTCATCTACAGCAAAGTATTCAATAAAAATATATATGAAAAATATGAGTGAATGTGCGCATGTTCACTAACAAATAAATTATTTAGCTTTATCTGCTTAATTTTTAAGAAAGAGATTAGTGCGTGGCATAAACAGGGGTTGAATGATTTAAAACATATCGCAGAGAGGGCAAAGAAACACGAAAACTCCGTTTCTCACATGAATGCATGCGTGGATTTTAGTGTTCTAGGCAAAGTGGACATACGCGAACAGTTAGACAGTGCTTATTTGTGACATAAAATTAAGTACGATGAAGATGTGGAAAAAAATTATCGTATTTTGCGCCGGTTAATTATGTGTATAAAATTTTGCAAAATTCTATTAGATTTTATGCACAAAAAATAGGTAGGTACGTTTTTATTTTGTATGTTTGATAGTTATATATTATAATTAGGTGAGTAGTAATAGATAAATAAATTAGGCCTCAGCATGATCCTATATATAATAGTTGACTGTTGAGGCCGGGCATTTCTTTTCCGGCGACGTCCGGTCAGCGAATCATACAACTATAATCTAATTTTAATACACTGTTTGCTAGGTTTTTTAATTCGTTGACTATTATGGGATCATGCTGAGACCTGAAGAAGACAATTACTACCATATGTAAAAACTAGTAACCAAAACAATTTGATGCCTATAGTATATTAATGAAAAAATTAGGAAGTACAGTTTCGAATTTAATTCATTTATCTATTTGCCCACCCTCTTTCATAACTCACGAGTCGCCACTGTTATTCTGATAATAATTGGAATATATAAATATAGGTACCCTAAGACACAGATTTTGCGCTACGCCACCCAATAAGGGCCATAATCAATTTCAAGAACCCGTTTTAACTAAAAATCGATAAACCCATCCCAGAGAAACCGGTTTGGAAAAAAATCTGGTAATCGTTTTTTAATATCTGATTGATGTCCATTCGCAGGGCAAGGGAAGTGTCTGCACTTTTCGCATTACATTCACATAAAAATGTGAAATCTTTAATCTTTTCTTTTTATTTTATCACTAATGGCTTCGGAAATACTAAGGAATTCTAATTTGCATTTTTATATAGCTTGCATTTACATAGATTAAAAATAATTGACTCTTTAGCTTGGTTATTGGTATGAGGTAGCTAATTTTTAAATCATCATATTTCAGTGTACTGCAACTCTAAACGAGAAAAGTAAAAACTGTTTGAGTAATACTTAACGCTAAATGCCCATTACCAACATCCGCAATTCTTCTGCTTAGAACTAATAATGCAGAATTGTACCTATGGCTCATTTATCGATTTCATTGAACAATGTAAGTCATCATTATTAGTGAAGTTCTATAAGTTCCACTTAATATTACTTTGTTAAATGTCTAATGTGGCAAATGGTTTCGATCTCTTAAAGCTAGTAAAACAGCAACCAATTTTCATTAACACGGTTCATGTGTCAGGTACTTTCCTTAACTATGTAAAACAAATCAATTTCATACGCCTACATCAAAACATTATGTATAAAACTTATGGTAGACGCATTATATTGATAAGATAAACGATTAGATTATAAGATTTATTTTTTATTTACACTTATGTCGTTAATCTAAAAAAATAATCCTTCTACAAACAATTTTAAAAATAAATAAAACGATCTATTAGACATATCTGGTCTCATAAAACAACAGTTAATCAGCTTACTGTTGTTAAAATTTGACATTAATACAGTTCTAAACTATTTTAAATATTTATAAATTAATTTTCTCTACCTTGAAGTTTGAAACATTCATTCAAAAAACCACGTCACAAAATTTCACAGTTATATAATAATGAAATGTATTTTCATTAAATTAAACACACACAATGTTGACAATTTTCATCTCTGGATTTTACAGAAATAACAAAACATTCCTGATGATGGCCTAGGCCGAAAATAGTAGCATGTGTTTTTTACAATTAAAGGATTGATTGAAGTTTTTGTGCTACTTTAACTTCTACACATCACATACATCAATCCAAAGACGTAATGAATTTATAAATTAAATTAAAATATCTTGTACTGATAGTATATACAATAAAAAAAAAACCGATTATTATTATCAACAACAAATGGATATAGCGTACTTAAAATAAAATAAAAGCTACTACTTACTTAAACTCAAATTTTTTGTCCTCCAAAAATTGTGCACTTATAACAGAATCCATGGGCAGACATACTTCGACATTTTTATACTCCTCATCAATATACGAAATAAAAAAATCAACTCTCAAAAAACACCAGCGTTGCTTGAAAGCACCCTCCTTCGTTTTGAAGTACAAAGAATATTTAAGAAAACCACTAGTTCCGGGAAACGGAGATGGTTTCTGAATATTCAGCCTTGTATATTTAGGCTCGTCATCGTGCGTTTCAGTCTTCTTCCTAAATACATTAGCTACACTTTGAAGAAAACTCTCCTTACGCTTAAGACGATTCTTTGTAAGAGAGTCGGTCACGATTTTCTGACGCTGATTTTCAAAAGTTTTCGGCCTGGCCGATAAATTTGGCAGAGAAATAGTTCTTGAATCAGGTGTAGACATGGATCTTTGACCAACATAGTGATGCTTGGCATCTTCTGATACTTCTCTATCACTTTCACCAATTACTGGATCACATTGCTTTGTATCTTCATCTAATGTTTTAGGAATCTCGTTGCGTAAGTTATGTACAAAGTTGGGATTGCACTTTTCATTGCAGTTCTTAGTATCAATTTCCAATGAAGCAATATTCAGTTGTTTCAAATCGCCATTTAAGCTAGAGTATGAAATGTTTTCCGTCGCTTCCGGTTTATTGGAATCCATTATTCCATTTATTTCGAAGACGATTGGATTCCAATAGATTTTTTAGTTCATTAGATTTTTAAAGAAATCGAAATAGAGAATAAATCTTGTCTGTACTGAAAACAAGCACGCAAACGTTTAACTCACATGTATATACACAACACCTCACAGATGCGGAATAAAGGTTTTATTTAGACACGTTATAGATTAATCATTATCGCTATCTTTTCATAAAAAGATAAATTTAGAGAGATATTTTTTTGCGTTTTCTACGAAAAAACTAAAATTGTCAGGTTAAGAAGACAAATTATTGATAAGCAAGAAATAAACGTTCAATCATCATTGATTGAATGTTTGCAGCCTGGAATAAGTATCCACATTCAGGTTCACTAACCAAACAAAAGATTGTTGATGAAGTAAAATGGCATTGTAGATACCATAAATAGCACAATATTTGCGTCTTCGCTTATCTTGGTTTTAATATGATACTGATAATACATCTTAGCGAAAATATATTAAAATAAAATTATATCATATTGTGATGCCTTGATAAGGTTGCGGAAATTGCCCCATTCGAATATATTTGTTTACCTGA
Source organism: Protaetia brevitarsis (assembly GCA_004143645.1). Lineage (NCBI taxonomy): Eukaryota > Metazoa > Arthropoda > Insecta > Coleoptera > Scarabaeidae > Protaetia > Protaetia brevitarsis. The sequence goes on along the minus strand of RXPK01000014.1, from coordinate 5,573,133 downwards.
AACGCTTTTGTCACTTCACTTTGAATTTCTCGTTAAAAATTACATCTTTTGTTGCTCAATAAGAATGGCTAAAAGAATATTTATTATCACAAAAATTTGAAAAGTGAGAGAATTTTTTTTTACCTAAGTTTTTAAATAGTTAAATTTGAACAGGACTAAAATAAAGATAAGAGTTTTGAAACAAAAATTGTTTTTTAGTCAGTTTTGTCAATAGATAAAAAGTTACTGTGTCTTTTTCGATTTCCGATTGCTTTTTTTTCAATTTAAGGGGAGGTTTACATATATATATCGGAAAAGTCCAAAAACTTTGAGCTTTTTTTTCAGACAAAGGAAAAGATATACGAAATACGGCTTTTTGTTAATAAATATATTAAAACTTGAACATTAAAAAAATATATTTTCTTTAATGTACAAGACCACTATAAGTTCCTATTTGTATCTAGGTAGCAATATGCACAGAAAACACTGTCAAACTGCGTAAACTCTAGCATACGCAAAAGTGATCTGAAATTGAAAATAAAAAGAAGAGATAGAAATACATTAAATTTGTTGGAGGTTATACCTAAATTTAACCAAATAAGTCGAAAGCAAACAATGTGGCAGATACCTGGACTTTGATTTGATTATTTTCTATTTCTTTTTTGTGTGTATGTGGATATAAAAATGTGGAATATTGCAATTTTTAGTATATTATAGGTATAACCTCCAATAAAAACTGTTTACATTAAGAAAACAACGGAATTAAGTTGATATATTGAACACTTGAAGAACTAGAACTTACGCAGATTTGAAAAATCATGTTTCGAGAAAAACACGTTCAAAGTTTCTCAGCAAAAATTTTTACAAATAGTTCAACATACACTTAGTCAGCTATTCCAGCACCATACATTAATCCTTCTTCTTCTTCATACTTCTGCATTTGCAAAATTTGTTGCTTCCCTTTAGACAGCACAGCAAGTTTTGCAGCGCTGGAACTACTCTGCTCTGTTCGTTGTATGCGCTGACGATCAGAATTGATGACGAATTTTTGGTATCAAGTCCTACTGCAATTCCCACCGCATTCATTATTTGTAATATAGAAAAGTAACCTTCATTGAATAAATTGCGGCAATGTAGGTAGCAAGTTGAATTGTTATAATGGTCGCAGGGTAAATCTTTTGGAGCTAGTTTCTACACACATGAACTAAACGAGTCGTTTCAGTTTTAACAATTTTTTTCCAATGCATCTTTGCAATAAATCACTGTAGAAGAAACTTCATAAATCGGTCTAATAGCATCTTGATTTTTTGCACAAGAGGTCATGTTTGAATGAAGTAAGCTCAACCATTGGCTTCTGCAACGCGCCACTTACACAGGCTATCTACACCTTTTGGACAATAAATATGTCGCGGATCCGCGTCGGTTGAACATTTATAATGAAATGTAGCCCAAATAGCTGCCTTCATTTTTTATGCAGAATCTGGATATTGTCTAATTGCCAGTCCATAGTACATTATTTTTAAATTATCAATAACTTTGTCAGTCAGTTTACCAGCGCCCTTTCTTCAAAGTCTACTCATTCTTTTTTGTACATCTCCAACGCATTCTCTTTTTTTTTCTTGAACAGTAACATCTTCGTACGGTTAAAAATCACAAATTGCTTAAAAAGTTGTCTTGTCTCAGTCACCTGTCCGAAATCGTGCGAAAATTTCTTTTAAGGCATCGCATCGACTTCCATTTTTCCTGTGCTACTCTGATGATCTGTAGTGCGGTTACCTTTACCATCATATTCCTAGCTAGCTTTCTAAGAAATTTGGTGTCAGTAAGTGCATCTGCAATAAATTGATACATTTTATGGTAAGTTGTTTTCTAAAGCGTGAGAAAGTGTGTTTTCAGTAAAAAAAATATTGTTAGATCAGTTTCTTTAAATGTGCGTTTTATTTCGGATCTAATTGCTTCATATTATTGTAATATAAATAGCTACACTGTCGTTTATTTGTGATCCCGACTGCAGTGGCATTTCTAATCATTCAAAACAACTGTACATACACTAACAAACAATAAGTATGATATTGTTACCCGAGTAGCCCCGAGTCGAATATAGTATTACATCTAATATGCGCCGTTTGTGTTCGGTACACCCGCTCTTTTAATAAGCCGTAGCGGCTTAAACAATGCGAATATTACGAAACCGCTTTAACCATGTATGTTATATATTTGGAGCTTTCAAAAAATGTAAAAAACCAAAAATCGGTTTTTACAGTCAAACACATGTAAACCTCCCCTTAAAGTACAAAATTCAAATACAATTAACATCCTAAATGATTTTGTCTTTGATAAGAATTGCCATCTATACAGTGAGAATAAAAATGTAGAAGCTAAAATTAAATAGAGTGAACTAATTCGGTAATTTTTTAATTTATTTTAACATTGTGGATTTTTTGCACTATGAAGATTTTCGATTACCAACACTAAGAGCCGTTTTACACGTACGAGAATTTTTACATAAATTATAACAAAAATTATACCGAAAATTTTTCTAAGAAATTTTGTCGCGAAACTTTCAGGTCATTTTACACAGGAATAAATTTTACCCGGAATTTTCACGATATTTGTTGCTATAAACAGACGCATTTGTTAAATTAAATTGTTACTTGATTATGGTTATCATAGATATCCTAAACAAATAGCAGTTAACTGATAAACCAGCAAAATACGGATCATAATTGTTTAGATTTAGGTTACAACTTAGAAGTGCAAATGGAAGTAACCTTATTCCTGTGTAAAACGACCTGAAAGTGTCGCAACAAAAATTCTTAGAAAAATTCTCACCAAAATTTTCGAGATAATTTTTGGTATGATTTATGTAAAATTTGTTTGCATATTAAATCCATTCTCCTATTTTTCATGCTGGAAAAGACGTCTATGACTTTGTTGTAAAAATGCATTCAATGCATTTCAAAGAAAGGGCTCCCCGTGACGTCGTCAGAGACAGCCAAGCGCATAAGATTAGAGAGTTGAGGTAACCTTAGACGTCAAGGAACCTTTATCCAGTAGTACTCTTTGGGTATCTAATAGATGGACATTTGGATATGTATGAGACATCCATAGAATGTCTATGGCGTCTAATGAAGATTGTGGATATCCATAAAGTATATCTAATAGATGTATAGGTATGTGTGTACACGCTTTGATTGAAGTTCGTTTCAACTGCAATTTCAGCAGTAAAAAAGAACTGAGTATACTCAAATGCATTTTATTTCTAATGTTGTTCTTTCTGGCATTCATTATACGCTAAATACTCTTTCAGCCACTGATGTTGACTGTTGGCACTTATAACTTACAATAGTGTAGTGTTTATTTTGAAAAAGCTTATTAAATGTATGTGCTGGTAAACAAACCTTTTTCGTAATAATCTGCCCAGTTGACGGAAATCAGATGATTGTATTCATTTTATAAAATACCTAATCTATTGTTGTCTGCAAGTTCAATTTAATTCTCGAAGTTTGTGATGAACAAACTGCGGGAGAAAATGCTCTCAAATTTTTAGAATGGTTCATTATTATTGATAACATTTATCGATCAATCAATTGTATGTTGAAACTGATTGAATGGGATTGGTGATTAAAAGTATAAATAATAATTGCCCTTTCCATTCATAAATATTTATTTATCATACTGTTTAAAATGTTTCGGCTGAAGATAATTGCCATTATCAGGTTTTACAAAAACGTCAATATCGAAAATAACGTGGATAAAAAGTCAAAAATTAGCATTTGAGATAAAACACAGACAAAGCACGATATAACAAACAACAAATTGTTAGTTATATTAAAAAAATATATCAATTTACACTAGTCAAATTTATACAAGTACTTGACCAAATTTCATTTCAAAACAATCAAAACATTTCAAAACAAGATGTGCGCAGCTATAGAACGCTTGCTATTTTAAAAAATGATGGTATCTTTATCATGATTATTAATTACACAAAATTTAGTCTTAAGTAATTCAACGCACTTTAGTTGAAGAAACACTATCGCACACTTAACTCACTATTACTTATTTAACAACCCTTAAAACTGTGCATAGAACCTCAAACCAACTATCCAATAACCAACAATGTCAAATCGCTCGACTCAAACGCTGATGACGAATGGCCTGATGAGCATGACCACACCAAACTTGACGACTGACGACGAGGACTCCCGAGTATTCTCGAACAATTTAAAAATAATTTTGCTTGACTTACAGTAGAATCTGATGTCTTATCCTTCTCAGATATGTAAAGGAAGAATCTTCTATACTATTTTAATTGCGAATCAATATAAGAAGTGTAGCCCCATCAAATAGACCTAGTGGTACCAAAAAGCAGCGAAACGAAACTAAAATAAGGTAAATGAATTTGAATTTCCAAGGGAAAAAACAAAACTCCAATGTACGTTTTGTGCGAATTAGATAAGCTTGGCAAAGACAAGGCCTCTCCAACCTTAATCTAATTTAATATGCCCAATAGTCGCTGGTTTCCTCCAGGTTACAATTTTTCTATAATACAGGAGTCCACGGTCAATTAGCAGTCTTTTTTACAAAAATTGTTTAGCTTTAATCTGCTATACGCACTGCTGGCTTTCCTAGTAACCTTCGAAGAAAATTTGTCATCTCTGCTGACGATCAAATAAAAGCTATCTAAGTAAAAAAAAAATAGGTCATAAAAAAAAACTTTATTAATAAAACTCTGGCATCACATCCATAATTTGTATAAAATCTAAAAAATATAACTACGTATTTATATTAAAACGGCTAAGATAAAAATAGGATTCTTTTAAATTGATGCAATATTTACATTCATTACACTATGTAATTATAAAATATATATATATATATATGTGTATATATAATAATATATGAAAATAGTTTACTTGTTTAATTAAATGAAACAAGAATTGAGCTTAATTATTGATTACCAATTTCTTATGTTTGTGACGTTTCGGGAATTAATTTATCTCTTCTTCAGACCCGAATAATAATGCGATTGATTAAATAATAATTAACCAAGAAGTTCTTAGCTACACTTGCACTTATAGCAAACTATGTGTATATAAATATAAGGATGACATAAAACTATATAAAAAGGTGATGACAAGACAATTTTGACTTTGAATGGACAGTATTACATCTAAAAAACATAGAAAACAAATAATTCGAAAATTTAAAAAATATATGTAGCATGTGGATGGAGAGTACTGTATTAAGATGTATAAACATTATTCAACAAAACATTTTTTTTGTATAAAGAACTATGAAAATAAACCAATAAAAAAATTAAAAAAAGAAATAAATCGCATTATTTTTCAGGTCCTAAGATGGGATAAATTAATATACGAAACGTCACAAGCATAATAAATTGTGAATCAATAATTAAGTCAAATTCTTGTTTCATTTAATTAAACAAGTAAACTATTTTCAAATATAGAAGAACAGCCTTAGTGACTGTGTCATTTCAAATTATTCAACATATAATAATATATCGATAATGCTTATTTTGCCACTATTATACTCAGTAGTGGAATACAATGTACGTTGTAAATACATTTCAAATGATTATTCGTTATGTATATATCAATCATACTAATACTACAAATCATCCAAAGATGTGCACCTCATAATCACAGGTATATGAAATTAGTATTATACAGAATGTAAGCAAGCCATTCGATAGGCTATTAGGTGATATGTACTACCTAATTGTCACTTATTTTTATTTTATTTATTTATTTTTCATTCTAAACTTGTTAGCTTTTAATATATAATTATTGTTAGTGCTAACCAGATACTAGGAAAGTGATAGGTGAGTTACCTGTGCGCCTTTTAGATAGTCTAGTAGTGTTGGAAACGAAACCTTCACTATCATTCACGGTGTGAATAAAACGCTTATGTATAAAACAAATTTTCATTTTGTCTTCACGAGAATAAACGGATAACACCCCAGGTCTAGTTTACATTTGTTATTTTGCTTCCTTTTTCTGACGTTCCCTATACCTCTGTAGTTTTTGTGGTGTTTGGAAATAAAGTTTACTTACTTTACTTTATTGTATGTAAACAATTTACATAAAGAAAAGAACAGGTTACCAACAAGTTATTTGTTGGAAAAATTAAAACGTAAACTTCTGCCTTTCACGAAATGTATCCGTTCATTTCGCGAAGGCCACCTGGAGAATTAATTAAATTCAATCTCTTGACTTCGTACTACAATATTCACGCATAGTTACACAGACGAATAAAACTACGTTCATCCCAACACTACAGTTTAGCATTTTTCGAATGGATGGCTTTCTATTTGTGTATACATGTATATATACCATAATTATAACTATATAAAAATATATATCAGGGATGATAAACTTTGGATACAAAATATCAATTACAAGTGATCTTCTTGGAAATAAATCACATTATGGCTGTCATGATATGTCGCACATTTTATAATAAACATTTCTTTTTAAAATTTGTAATAAGTCCCTGCGAATAAAAATATATTATAGTAATACTAAAAAAAAAATACCGCAATTATCATAAAGTAATTAAAAATACACAAGCCATACTAGCCTCCTCCCGCCGCGATTAAAAATATCCAGCGGCACAAAAGCGTCCCAGCTTTTCTAAGAACATTACTACCGGTGTATAATAAAAATTGATATTGATTGAGATATAAATGACTTCTCACTACGAGACTTATACATTACATATAAGAAAATTAAAATATTTAAGAATGCCATAATTAATATAAAATGTAAATATTACGAAATTTCATTAATATAATAAAACTTCGAAAGGTTGCACAAAAATATAGATATGTATCTATAATTTTCCAATTATTACGTTAAAATAATTTCGCTAAAAAAATAATTAACTAAAACGCTATCGTCACTTGCAAATCATAAAAACTATTTAAACAATTACGATATAGTTTCTCAATGCAATTCTTCGTCTACCATTGCTTTAGATGTTACAGTAATTAATTGCAGGAAAATAGTCATCAGTCATTGCATAACTTTACCACAGAACTGAGAAAAAAAAAACCGGATGTTCTGTGCTGTTCAAAGCACAGAAATATCATTTCGCATTCGGTAAATAATCAATTATATGAGAAAATCAGTCTTATAATTTCTTTACATATTAAAAATATCCTTCTTAGCTGTTCATGATGTTTATGTGTTGTGCTGGAGGTCGGAACTCCCTGGGATAAGCAGTTTTCCATATTGTACCTAACCATAACACTTTAAAAGCTTCATCTCCGAATGCTAAAACGTTTCCAAACCAGGAGACGACTTCGTTCTTGTTACCCGACCGTCTTTTTCAAAAATGTGATAGTATGTTTCGACGGAGTACTTCGTTTAGGCTCATTACCCAAATACCATACGATGTCTTCGATCTTCCAGCTGGTGAAAAGTTGCTTACACTAAAAAATAAATAGAAAATGTTGTCGTATCATATATCAATACAACTAAAACAGTGAACGGCAGGTAATCGACTCCTAACACGTTTATTTAATTATGCTCGTTTAAAGGATATTTACAACTATGGATGATAAACACTTATTGTTAAGTAATTGCTTATAGAACTTAATAAATCTATGATGAAATTTCTCTCGTACACTTTTTTGCGTCTATCGCTGGTCGTGACGCGGTTTGTATCAACTGAAAACTACGTTTTAAGGACTAGTCAAGATTATTGGAATCCCTACTTGTCGGTAACAACTGTAACCTCATCGCTTTTACATAATTTTATAAAAAAGTTGATGAAAACTTATATTGCGATAGGTTCCAAGTTTTTGTGTAATTAATCTTAAGGTAACACTGCGTAGGCTTTCACGGCCGGTGTACCTATAACTAACAGCTACCAACTCAACCAACCATGGAGAATCACTTCAGTTATCCTGAAGAAGCTGTCAGTATGAACAGCGAAACGTCGAGCGAAAGTTTTGACACACGGCGAAACCCGCAAGAAGCTGTTAGTTATATTTAATCTTAAGGTAAATTGTTTTAAAACTAAACAAGAGTAAAACTTGATTTTCAATTTTAAGGTGCAATTTGGTTATCTCGCTCATCAGTTCTAAGCGAGCAACTTGCATTAGAACTGATTTAGAGGAAATTAGATATTTTTCCTAAATATAATTGCTGAGTTGTTTGGGTGACAATATAAGCTGCTTTCATTCACGCCAGTGATTATAACCAGGATTTGTTAACTACCAATAAGCGAAGAAAATCTCAAGTATACGTAAATTCTATTGGACAGCAAGTAATCGTGATTCTGAATCATTGCACGAACGAATGCAGCTGTAGAATCACCACATAGATGCACTTGTTCGTCTGGTTTCTTAAATACACTTATACAGCGATGTGGTGAAGAGGTACTGCAGACTGTCCAATGGAATAACAAAGAGCGCAAAAAAAGGAAATTTTGGAAAATCAAAACTCAACCATGAAAATTGCAGTGATTAATCAAATAAAAAAAAAAAAAATAGTTATAAAAATCAAGTTGTAACGACGTTTCCTTCTGTGTGTGATGTTCTCTTTAATATTTGATTTATCTTTAGCTTTTGTTAAAAGATAATCTATCGCGCGCTTACTTTTCGCTCATGAACTTTATGAATTACCCTTGTAACAGCGTCCTCATACTTCCTGTTTCTTCGGTAGCGGCGCTGGCGAAGATCGCTGTCAGCTGTGCGATTGTAAATCGCGCGCGAAGATGTTTGTTTATGTCGCGTACTAATACGTCGTACAATTATTAAAATTAACCCTAGTGAAGTAACTGCAGTGCTTGAGTGAATACCCAGGGTTCCTGCTTCAAGTACGCAACAAATATTATATATTTTAGTGAAACAAATACTTAGTTTTCGTAGTTTTATTCCCCAGATCAACAACACGACAAAAAAAAGTGTATAAATATATAAGTGTAAATACAGGTAAGAAAATCACAAACAATATTTAACATATAGCAATAACAAATATAAATAAATAAATGGCAATCAATCACGGTGAAATACTAGTTTTGGCCAACGGAGTTTTCGGTTTATTTGCCGAGAAGGCACGGGAAATACATGTACAAATATATATATACCGGGGTTTTCGTTTAATTCATGACGCTCCGCGGATTAAACGTTGAGAATGAAATATCGATAATTTACGGCAGGAATTTGTCTACGATAACTCTCGTATTGACCATATACATGGTGGGCGGCTTAAAAAAAATATGAGCGTGCAACGAATAATAAAAGAGACGATCTCGCAGCGTAAACAATTAATTCGCGGGGGCGGAAGGCTGTAAGCGCGTCACTCCTAAGAACGACAGCAGAATACAGTCCTGCAGGGTCGGTATACGGTTATAATCACGTCACCCTTACGGACGACAGCATACTATAACCTTGCGAGAACGGGAAATAAACTGTAAGCGCGTCACTCCTAAGAACGACAGCAGAATACAATCCTGCAGGATCGGTAAATGGTTATAATCGCGTCACCTTACGGACGACAGCATACTACAACCTTGCGAGAACGGGAAATAAACTGTAAGCGCGTCACTCCTAAGAACGACAACAGAATACAGTCCTGCAGGATCGGCAAATGGCTATAAGCGCGTCACCCCTTGGGACGACAGCAGAATACGGCCAGGAGAGGTTCGGGAATCGGCGTAGTCTGCCACGATCTCGGTAGATGCACGGTTTATATAGGCAAGCGGCGCTGGCGGGGATTCGAGCGTGCGTAAAGTCAACACGGGCGCGTAGGGAAATAGCGTGTGTAGATACAATGTGCGCCGCGTGGAGGAGACGCGATACTCTAATAATTAAAACTAAGACGCTTGCCGGCGAAAACAAATTAACGAAATAAATGCGGGCGTAACGAGCGTATCAGGAAAAATTGATTAAATAAACTACAATTTATGATAAAATAAATTGTTTACTCAAAATATATACTGAAGTCAATTTTTCCATGTAACGACACGTTACAAAGTATAACTTGCAAAAGCACAGTTGAAACGCATGTTTAGTTTAAGTGTAAGTTCGATTACGTCACAAGGATGGTAATGTAAAGTTATCTACTAGTATAGCACACAAATCTATAAGCCATGTTAAAATAAAGAATATTTTATGAGATCTATTCTTACCATTTTGTCTTTATAGCAGCTCAAGTTTCCATGACTAACAGCAAACATAAAAGCTCTAAAATTCTTAGTCTTATTGTCAGCAAATCTCAATTCTCCTTCTAAAGGTTTTATAGAATCAAGCATATACAAGTTATACTTCTCGAGAGGTGATAAGACAAGGCAGTTATCTTTCCTGTCGGCGTCATCCCAGTAACCCCATTTTAAAACAATATCCAATACCTATGTACAAAAAAAAAATGATCACGTCATAAATTATATTAACAAGGAAAAAACTTCACCTTTTCCGTATAATGTATAGGGCGTACGAGATTGTCGCTTAAAACCAGCTCTTCCAGTATTAATTGATGCACTGGTAAATTTATTTTCGGAGCTAACTCTGAACAAACTTCATATGCTGTTTTCTGTGGCCCAATCTACATAAATCAACGTGTACTTTTCATGAATTCATTTTATTCGACATAAAAACTCACGGCAATATTATAAGTTTCCCCTTTCTTATTATGCAAATAAATCCAAACTCTAAATTCGCCAGAAACTTTGACGTTGTTTATATTTCCATGAGGTTGATTTGAATATTTCTTCAGCACTTGCAACATTACTCTCTCCTGTTCCATTTCCTTCGGATTCTCAGGGAAGATCTCCACATAAAGTTTTATTAAATCTGCTATGAGGACGTGATCGTTGTGATTAAAAGTTTGATTCTGAAAATAATTCATATTGGCCTGTTGAAAGAAAAAGAAAGTTAATATAAAGAACTTACACTTCTCGCCTCTGTATTCATTAAGGTCACGCCCCATAGGGACGCTATATTATCAACAGTCATTTGATTTTTCTCGCTTTGAGTTACTATAAATTGCAAGTGCCCCAATAACTTCCTTATAGTATTGTAGTATATTGTTGGAAATTGATCGAAAGCTGCTTTATACATTCGAATCCTTTCCTGTTTGTCTTTTACAACTGAAGCGATTCAAAAAAATTAAGTCAAGCGATTTGATTTATTCGAAACAAACACTTACGAGATACTTGATAGAAGTATTCTTGTTTATCTCTGACTATTAGCGGTTCTGGTAAATCCCTGAAGAATCTCTTTAATGCTGTAGCTACATCGTGTTCGGTATATTTTCCCTGAGTTAATTGAGTCGACCACGCGTCGGTTCTAAATAGAGTAAGGATTTCGTTCACGTTGCTAGAGGTGCCGCTAATTCTGTATATGCCTTTTGACATACTACCTGTCGAAATAAAAACAGAAATATATCTTTTCCATATAAACTATACCTATTCCTCATAGGGACATTTATTGAGTATTGGTATGAAAAAGTAGAGTCATAAAATGAAATAGAAATGCTTCTCTGTTTAACCATGTGCCTGATATGTACATGCGTAAAAAACTCCATTGAACTGCTACAGTTGATCTTGTGCAATCTGCTAACCTATATGTTTAACGTGATAATGTTGCTATATACTTGAATATTCAAATTAAATTAAATTTAATGAAAGTTTTACAAGTTTACCTCCACACTTAACGGTAGCAACTTAGTTTATATTATGTTTTATTCTGTAGATGCTGCAATCAGCATAATTTTTGTTCTTTTATTCAGCTATTTCTGTTTGTGAGTAAGTTTCGGTAAGAATACTAACACAATAATATAAATATGAATTGTCCCACGTTTTTAACTTATTTTATGATAAGCTTTTATTTTAAATTTATCAGTGCAGATAATCGTAAGATTTTTTGTCGTAAAATTCTTTTCTGGTTCACTTAGAATTAGTTTATTAGTGTTTTTAGTAGTATTAATTTATTTTTATAGACTTTAAGTGTAGAAATAAATACTTTTTTATTAAATATATCACCTGTGTTAATAATTTGAAAGAAACCTTACAGTATTGTATATTCTGTAATGCATTCTCCTTTTTAAATTAATAAGAAAATGTTAACAGTTATGTTCAGAAGTAAAAACAAATCTTTTCCAACTTTAAAATTAAAAGTTACAGGAAAATTTATTATGTATGTACTTAAATTTTTATACAATATTTCATCCATAGCATCGTTGTATCCAACAATAAAAATGATCATTTCCCCTTTTAAAATAAAAATAAATTCATGAGATGCTACTCTAATGCTTACCATAGACGTAAATAAAATTAATGCATTTTTCGACAATCACAGGTATGCTGCTCTTCGTTCAACTGTTGCTGTTCTAAACGTAACCCATTGTTGTGAGCTGCCAAGCGTACTATATGGCACCATACCTGCAATACAAGAGATATCATATGAACAAAATTTTTTTTTATATACAGTATATGAGGTATTCATCTATTAGGACCCATTCATTATAAAATGTTTTTTTTTCCTAAAAATTAGTCAGAATCCGCTACCTAATAGGTGTAGTTAACAAACTTTTTAGTACGCGGGCTGCTCGTCCATATTTCTTTTTTTTTTTAATCTACATCTAATTGAAATTTTCCTATGAAAATGGTGGCTAACTTATTTATATGATGACAATTTATGCAACGGTAATGTTTTTTCACTAATTATTTTATTATTATACTTCCGTACTAAGTACCGATATTTTTATTGTAACTTGATCATTTACGCGGGATCATCCTTGTCTGTTATCACTTCCGCAACATTGACAAATTTCAATTATGCAGCACTTTGTAAATTATGCAAATATAACTTCACTGCATCTTTTCTGTACAAATTATTATACCGAACTGGGACATTAGATTTTTTTGAACTTCTAGTAGAAATTTGATTTTGAAACTTGCAGTGTAGTCATGGCCTACTATTATCTATTTAAGGAAAATTTTTCAACTTTATAGCACTTTCGGTATACAGGGTGTTGATATCAGCTTCCTTATTTTAAATGAAATGGTATAATTTTTATCGGTCTAATGAATTTGCCGATCATTTGCAACTAGTTTATATGAAGGTTCCGTATCCCTAAACTTCAGCGTTTTTGAGATATTTTCATTTTCGTTGATTATTTGACATTTGCACTCTTTCAAATAAAATCAAATATTTAATGAGATAGCAGATATTTAGTGGTTCTACTAAAGTCGATATAAATACGAGAACGTAGCTATAAGGTGTTATAGCAATAATCATTGAATCACATACAGGGTGTTCAAAAACGCGCCTCCAATGTGGATACCTTTAAGCTAACAAAACTTTTTTCTTTTAAATGGAACTTGGTATTTTTACTAGAGTATTCAATACAGCGTTATTTTTCTAATATCGGTTGATGTTAGAGATTGGTGCACCTATTCTTAATAGTTTTTGAAGTATTATATGTAAAATTTTGATTGATATACATTTAATAGTAATCAAATTTCTGTAGATGGAGTCGGCAGAATTTTGGTTTTGATAAATTTTAGGCATTAGAAACAAACAAAAAAAATCGATTCACAAAAGTTGCGCGAACTATGCAGACGCTTTCTTTTTACAAAATGGCTGGGTAGCAGTCAATAATATCGATAAAAAACAAAAGAATTATTAAAAAAAATATTACACAACCAAGTTTTTGGTAATCAACTCCAAAGTGCTTTATGAGCTACCGGTCAATCAGAGTTAATTGTTTCTCCAAAGTTTAATTGCAATACGATAGCTTGCAACCTTTTTGACCTTTAAGGGTGCCTGACAAGGCAATACGGCGGACGCATATATCAATACATTTATAGCAGTGGCAACTCCTCGTAAAGAGCCATGAAGCCATGGCCTTACCATTACAAATCGCAAATTAATCATTAAAAAGCGTTTTTATTTTCTGTAAAAATACCGATAAAAGCACGCACACATATTTAAGTACAGAACGAACGTTGCTATTCCCATGATTTGACGCGACGAAACAGCCTTTGTATTTATTTATACAGACAAGCGGCGAGCAATGAGCCACTTTCGAATTAGCTCCAGCTTCAGACGATACGCAAAAATTACATTGAAGTGCAGCCGTATCTTGGCCCCCTGCCCGTTGATTGGTTCATCGAGTCACGCAGTAGTTAGTTAGTGCAATGGAAACTTGAAAGCATGAATTCAAAATGACGTATCGTAAAAGTTAAATAAATGCATTGGTTACGAGAAAAACACTGAAATTGTTGGGCGCAAAAAGAAAAAAGGAATTATGACGAATGTACCAGCAATTAAAAAATCTGCAGATAATCATATTGAAGGCAGACATGTATGTTTTAAAAACATAATAAGCAAAAGCAAAGATTTTGAAAAAAGTCACTGAATAGAAAATTAACCTTAAAAAGCACAGAATTAAACCGCAAATAAATGTTTTGTTGTAAAATAGAATACGATGAGAAATTTATAGTTTAGCTATTACTGTATAGATGGCGCTGTTCAGTATTGTGTAAGTTAAGGTTCACCGACTCACAAAGTTGGGGTGACTGTGTATTTACGCAAGATTTGTCGTCGGTACAGCAGATAGATCATTATATTTTAATAAACGGAAGCCATTTAGCCCTGACAAAGCAACATGGCGGATACATATATTAATACATTTATAGCAATGGCGACTCCTCGTAAAGAGTCACGGAGCTCCGGCCTTACCATTACAAATCGCAAATTAATCATTAAAAAGTGTTTTTCTGTAAAAATACCGATAATTGTTGTTTAGTTTAACCGTCGCTGCCCCCATCCTCTGCCTCAATGGTTAAAAAATAGGGCTAATCAGGCTTTAGCAAATATTTTAAATTGGAGTTTAGATAATAAATTAAATTTTAATGCGGCAAACCGAGGCAAAGAAAGCCTACATTTAAATTAGGGGAGGGTAGAATTTATTGTAAAGAATTTGTTAAATATCTTGGGGTTATTTTAGATGATAAACTAAATTTTAAAGCGCATATTCAGTATATTACCGCGAAAGGCAGGGAAATGGGTAATAAAATTAGAGCATCGGCTAGGGTTACGTGTGGTTTAAACGGTAACGCGGCGGGTACAATTTATAGGGGCGCTATTGAACCGGCAATGTTGTACGCGGGGAGCAGACGCGTGTAAAATTAAAGAAACTAAAAAATTAATCGGGGCGCAAAGATTATTAACGGTTAGGGCCGCGAACGCGTATTCATCTATTTCGGCAGACGCGGCGTGTGTTATTTCGGTATTTACCAGTAGATTTACGTTTGAGGGAACTTAAATTCGTAGGATGCGAATAAAATAGAGTTTGAGGTTTGATTACGGCAACGGGAATTAGATTAGAACCGGGCGATTTAGAAAGGCGAGTAGATATAGGGGGGCGAATTCATCCCGCGGAATTAAAAAGTATTAGTTATGATAAATTTATAGGCACTTTTCGAGATGGTTTAGAAATTTTTATGGATGGGTCGAAGGGTGAGGGTGGTACAGGGGCGGCTTTTGTTGTTTATAATAGGGGTATTGAAATACATAATCAACAGTTTAAATTAGGGAATCATTGCAATATTTTTCAGGCAGAATTAGTTGCAATAAATCAGCAGTAGTTTATAGTAGGCGCGAATGGGAATTTATGCGGGACGTGAGAATTATAACAGATAGCTTATCTGTATTAGAGGCGTTAGGGAATTTAAAAAATCCGACCGATTTGTTGTTAGATACTTAGGATATGCTGCGCGAGGGGGGTATAAAACTTTTTTGGACTAGGGCTCATGTAGGTACAATCGGTAATGAGAGGGCGGATCAATTAGCGAAAGAGGCGGTATCTAGGGGAGATAGCTTGATTATTAGATTTAGGCTAATTTCGGCTAGAGTAGTTAAAAAAGCGTTTAAGGATAAACTTGTTAATGATTGGCAGAGTAGGTGGATAAACCTTTCTCAAAGTAGTATTTCATATGGTCGCAGGCTACTTATTATATTTTGTTATTAAAAATCATAGGAATTATTTAGTAGAGTAGGATCATTTCAATTGTTATGGAACCCATTTAGTACTTAGAATAGGTAGCCTCGTGTAGTACCTTTTCAGGTGGAGCACGAGGTTAGGATGATTTGTAATAATTTAGTTTTCATAAATAAAGTGCCGCAATGGTCTTAGTAATAGTAATTACTATTTTGCGATATAAATATGCTAGCATAGCATGAACAAAGTGCTAAATATCAATAGAATTTTCTTGTTACTTATGAATAGATTACCTTAGTTTCTCTACTAGTCCACATTCGAAAATACACGGAACCGCTTTGACAATCCACTAACATATTCGGTCCTTTATCGGTAGTTTTCGGTGATCCATCACCTTCCCTATACGCTTGCAAAACAATACATCTAGCTTTCCGCAGATCGATCTTTTGCATCGTGCCGGAATCGAAAACATAATGCAGTGTCCTATTTGAAAGAATTAACCAAGCCCCTACCCATTGACCGCTGACACCTACGTCAATAAAAAAACAATTTGCATTTCAATCTTACTAACACTAAATATTATGACAACCTTCTCGAAGATAAGTCCAACCCATTCTTTGAAAATCCGAGGTAATGCTGGAACCAAACCGATGCGTCAGGCTTTCTGCGAGCTTTTGCATCCAAACTCGCCTCTCCGATTGACTTTTGCTGCCGTACACGTGTCCCCCGCGACTTTTTCCCGAAGTGTTAAGTTCGAAACAGTGGACATCTTCATTGTCGTATCTGCGAGCCAAAAAGAAAAGGTAATAAATAAAGATAAGCCCATACAACAATATTTTAAATAAATTATTTCATTGTTTATCAGATACCCAGCAAAGCACGTTTTTATCGCTGTGGTAGCGACACATGTATTCATTTATGTATATGTACTACAGGCAATAATATTAATACATATTGTGCAAACATTTTCTTTGGAACATGTTAAACTTCGCATGTCAATAAAAAAAAATCTTCCCACAAAATTCGTAATTATTTCTAGAAGAATGACTAGTAATCAGAAATTTTGATTTCATTAAAGTAGCCGGAATCATACTGCAAAAAGCGCTGGATAAATGACAAATACTGTACTCGGAAATTATTAACTAAATTGAAAATGCACATGAGCTTACAAAAATATGATGCAAAGATCGGGAAAAAATGGAAAACATTATTCAGCATATAATTAAATTTGTTTCTTATACAAAAGAGAAATAACCTAACAATGAATGTGAATAAAATGATATAACTATCAGAAAACTATACAGGAAGTTATATGTATTATGCTGGCGGTGTACATCATTTACTACAGATAATGAAATCATCCAGTTGATACTATAAATTATACATATCATTTCCTACATAAAATATACAATATATACTGGTGGATAGGTAAATTAAAAACATTATGATCAGCGACATAAAATACGGAGTATTGAGTTATTCAAAAGAGATCGCAACCAAGATTAAATTAACGATGCAAATTTAAATTTGCAGTAAATTTCTCCATTATAAAACTTTTCGATAGTGGACGGGATAAAGATATTCTAATTTTAAACAATGTATGGCAGAATGTGCATTTGCTAAACATATTTTAGCAAATGCACATTCAACGAATTATAGATTACAGTAAGGGTATATACAGGGTGTATCAGATATAGAGGTAAATATAATAATACGTAGCAGCTGTAATCATATACAATCAAAAAGTCTTAATGAGCAGGGGTCTATCTGTAAGCATTAACGAGAAAAAAAATATTTTGTAAATGCCCTGGGCTAGAGCCGCACCTGTGCCCAACCTAAATGGTGTGCCGAGTATACCCCCACATATCACTATCATTCAGCCATTACCGCTGTTAGTTTTGTGTGGATTGCCGCTTGAGTGCAAGCCGCTTCGAACATTATTATTCTTCACCGTCTCGAAAAAACGATCCTTTTCAGGATCATCATGCTTTCATATAAAGAAAATCGAAGCTTGCTGCATCGGCAAAAGCGCGGGAATGTATAGATTCATTTTCGCGCAACATCATAGTAAAAAGGCGTGTCTGCAAATTTTCCGTATCTACATTTATTTCTGTGTAATTCGATTCAATTCATTTTGCGTTATATGATTAAATAAATCCAAAAGAAATAACAGATTCATGTGGTCGATTTGACAAAGCAAAAGAAAAATATTTACGTTTTTTACGTCAGTTTTGCTATTTTTACAAGGGCACACGCCGATTGGCCTTTATTTATTCAGAATGACGTTAAATGAACTTACGGCATACCATTAAGAATTATACTAAATGAGTGCAATGTATTTATACATAATACCACGTTTAGCGAGCGCTTAACATGACGTTTCCTTGCATCAGGCCCGGACTAAAGAATTTTCGGCTCTAAATTTTACTTTTTTTTATTTTTTAATAATGAAATCTGGTTTCGGCGGGTTTGTGCTTTATATGTCGTGTAGTTAACGCCCAAGCAAAATTTACTTTTTTATTTGATACACCCTGTATAACAATACCATTTAAAGGATTAAAATTTTCTAAACAAAACTTAACGATTAGAAACTCTAGAAAAAAAAATCAAATATGCATAAATACATATGCATTTTTCTTTCTATGTTTAGACGGACTAACAGTTTAAAGCATTTTATATCGCCATTACTAACATAAACCAACATGAAATATGAAATTTCTATATAATTGGACATGCCCATATTGCTACAGGTTATATAATGTGAAAGAAACAAGGTTTTAAATATAAACCGATGCAAACCTAACATATAAACAAACTGTACTTCTGTCAATTTCTGTTTGGTGATTTTTTTTTATTTTAGAAGCACCACATTTTATGACTAATTTAATTACAGGTGTATCTAAAGTCGAAAGGCAACAACACTTTATTAACATCCTATGTGTAAACACCACTGTTAAATTGTTTTTTCAAATTACATGGAATTTACCACAGGTGTAATTAAACCGATTTGTTTAAATAAAATTTGTATAAATTCTATAATAAAAATAGTTCCACTGCCAGGTATTGGACAAACCATCACTAAAACAAAATAATGAAGTACATAACATACCTCAATTTTCCTTTTAAAGGACGCCGTTTATGTTTTAATGATTCAAACAATGGAATCCCCGATAAAAGTATACTGACTAGCAAAGTCACCCAACTTATCACCTCCGATTTTGATGAAATTTTGCAGGCATGTAGAACGGTGAAAAATAATCGACCAGTATTTTTTAGCTGTTGATATTCACTTGTAAGGGAGATACAGAGCCCTAGAGTTACGCCCTTAAAACACATTTTCAACGATATCTTTGGAACTAGAAGAGATATCGATTGAACTAAAAACGAAAATGTTTTCTTAACAATTCGGACATTTTGGTTTAATAAGGATATCAGTGGTGCATGATGGAGGTTGTAAGGGGTTAAAATAAGAACAAATTTTAATTCTCCCGCCACGTAAATTAAAAATTGATGTTTTTCTGATCTAATCCATAAACTACATTAAAAAAAATAAAATGTACGTGTTTTTGTCCCTTACACAACCCTTCTTTTTTCTTTTCTATCTCAAGAACGAAACATTCGAGAGCATTCATATTTGATATTTGCGTTAAGTATCCTTAGAAAACGCGACAGCAAAGTGTTAGTTAAAAAAAGCCTAAGGGTTAGATGAGTTTTGCTCTTCCGAGTTTTTGGTTTTTTGACGTTTTCCGGAAAACGGCTCTAATGATTAACTTTGAAATTCACATTTTTGCTACATTTGGCACAAACTTCTATTTGCCTATGCCACTTTTTTTCTTAAAGTTATCTGAAGAGGGTTTCATTCTTATGCTTAATGTCAATATGTGCATAAATATTTGTAACCATTCGATGTAGCAAACATTTTTCATAACAAAAGTTATTCCTCCAGTAACGCTAAGAAAGAAAAAAAGTTTCTACAAACCTTTTACGAAAAGAGCATATTAAAAGTGAACACCTGGGTAAGGAAGTTTCTGTGTTTCACATCAGACTCTTTTTTTATGTCTAGTTTCAAAGATATCGTTGAAAATGTGTACTTCCCCTACAAATGAATATCAGCAGCTAAAAAAAAATATGGGTCATGTAATTAACATGTGATGTAACTTACGATTGTTTTTCACTTTTCAGTAAATCTTAGAATTCACAGAAAATAAATAAGAAAGCGCGGGTTACGCATGTTAAGGTGGGAATTATGATTAGCCACAAAGTAGTAACAATATTACAGCTAACTTGTTCATAATTTCATCTAAAGCGATTATCTGTTACACATATAAATGAATACACAGCATTAATACAATGGCATGTTGGGCATCATCATCACCGGATACAACGTTTAAGATTCTGATTCATAATAATTTAACGTTGTTCGGAGCTACTTGACAAAAATAATCCCCAACATGATTACTCAGTTGGCTCATACTCCATTTGTCAAAATAGCAAAATTTAAGATAAGACTGGATATGAAATTACATAGTCGAAATCCGTGTAGTTCAATCATTGCCTCATAAAACTATAACACATTGACATATGTAAATAATAAAGCATTTCTAAATATTGATTAATAAATGCATTTGCAAAAGTAGCTTGTATATAAAACAACGAACCTAGTAACTGACCTTGCATGCCATCGCGCAAACTATGCATTATTGCGCCATGAAAACAAAAACCGGTACATTGAGAAATTGTTTCATCCGCAGCCCGTTGCTTTTGTAAAGCTAACCTTCCACACTTCCCGTTTCTGATAGTTCGAAACAATAGGCAAAACATCATTCAGGAACTTATCTACCGATTATTGATAGATTTACATATATATGTTAATACAAAATACCGTTATAATACCGGTATTTTATAATAGAATAAATAGAATAAACTTATACCGAAATCAATACCGGTGCAATCCCTGCACCATTTAACATAAATCATATATTTACAGCGAGCATTATCCAAAATATCCAATACCAGCGGAGAAATATATTTAATAAAATAGTCTTTTCCACATTGCTGTATCATGGAACATTGTGATATTGTTTATAATTAATTTTACAACAGGAAACGCTTAATTCCACATAAAAAAAATATACGTGTCGAAATTTTATCTTTGCTGAAAAACAAATATAATTTCAACACTTGCAGATCCTGCTAGACTCTAGCAGCTAGAGCGTGCATAGGGTTAAAATCACATCGGAAATGTCAAAAACATATTTGTCCTGTTCTCCGTCACTTTGCGAGCTTAACTTGGGCCGGTATGGTACTCATATGGCATATGGGGAAACTCAATGATATTGAGGGAAAATATTGAACCAAATAACAAAAGTCCTATACTTCCACGAATGAGAATTTGCTCCAATATGGGGAATTGCATCTCGAGAAAAAGCAACATCTGCGCATCAGGCTATCTATATGCTTCGCAAGTAATTTTGGTTACCCACCTCATTTAATTTATAAAACGTTATTAAAAATATAGGAAAATATTAAAATATGTTAGTTATAAAGTAGTGAAAAATAGTTGCAAATAGAATATTTAGATTCGGATATCCGGATCCAGAAAACAGCAGAAGTGTAAATCTACACCAGCATTGTTCATGTATTCTGAGAAGCCTATGAGTTCGTACGTTTCAATTATTGAGAGCAAACAACTATAGATATCTGCCATGACGTCACTGTCTACTGTTCGAGAAACTCCTTTTGTCAAGTTGTCAAATACAAAACAGATAACTGGTGTTTTGATGTTTCAGAAACCGGGCAATAATATTAGATAGTGGTTAGTAGTAGCGGTAGAAGCCGCAAAAAGCTATTGTTATTTCCTCTCTTTCTTTGATGCGTTTATTCAATGAAATTAAATTAATATTTTTAATATAGAAAATCATTTTTTAAGTACTATTAATTTAAGGAATTTGGAATTCTTTCATCAAGAGACGGAGGTGGTGAGGGACGAATCCATGAGTTCCTTATGGACGAGCCCAGCAGGAGGTTATGCACAACTCAGTCCTTCTAGGCATAGCCTCTTCCTGCTGCTTTACCCCATCCTGCTCAAGGTACCACTGTGCAAGCAAAATACTGCGATCTAGACCAGTTAAGGTCGATAAAAAAAATCTCTTGGCCAAGCTGTCGTGTTGTGGCTAATCGTCAGCAAACTTTTCACATGCGACTGTTATACCATGCTCCGAAAAGGACGGAAGATCTGGGCCTAACTGGACAGACCGAGAAGAGATAATCTCAGCAAAAACCTAAATCCTCACTGAGAAAAGTGGGCTAAGTCAACTGTTTACTTGATAAAAAAATACTTACAATAGATAAAGTTTTACTTGGAACTATTCTCGTTAATTAATAGCTGCAACTAAACCCAGTTTCCTGAATGCAAGTTGTTACTGTAAATAGTGCTTTTATTAACGGCTATTACACAGCGTACCTGACGAATTTGTGCTAAGTAACGTATTACTTATGACTACAGCACATGGTTAGTAGAAGTAACAACAATGCTGATCGCTATTAAACTCATGTATTTTCTTAAATATGTAACAAATGTGCCACAATTATATTTATTTGAGTTTTGTTGCCATCCCGTGATTATTTTATTATTCCTGATTGGCTAATGCGGCGGAGTAATAAAATAGTCCCCGAGAATGCTACGCGCGCAAGCGCGGGCTAGCGTGTAGCGTCAAGTAAGAGACGGACGTGTGAAAAGGTCGTCGTAAAAGAGTGGCCAAGGAGTACGGCCATAGTAGGCCAGTTGGAACGCAAATATATTAAAAACACCGGGTGGGTTAACTCAAGGCCCCATCCGTATAAAGACTCCCAGCGAAAGAAGAAGTACCGAGCCTATAAGCAATCGGATGTTTCAAGATTGCAGTTTTAAACCACGTGGTGGGATATTTAAATTCCCCAATCATTGTGATGATATCTGCGCCCGCTGGTGAAGTTAACGTGTGGATGCCGTCGCTAGTGATCCGACAGTCCAAGTGCCATCTGCAGTTAGAGATACCGCGACGAAGAAGCCGTTTTCGAGGCGATCACCGGAAATAACCTCCACGTACGCCGACAGAGGATCAACTCGCCGAGACAACGCCCTGTGCAAAGAACCAACAGAAACCGCAAGTTTACCGCCTAGGTATATTATTTCTTTGTTTGTTATTAGTTGTAACTTCAAAGCCATATTTCTCTTTGTCCTTTATTTAGATTTCAATAACTAAATAACGTTTCAAGGGGGCCCCATTTACCTTATCTTTTATTATTGCTTTGTTCATTTTTTCATTATTACGGAATATATTTTATGTCATTAGGTTGTAAATTGTTTAAAAAAAAACTGTTGTTAAAGTGAAACCAATATCTTTCATTCATATCCGGTAGTCACTGTATTTGTCCTATACAGAATAAAACTATTACTAATAATACTGCTTTTTATTTAAATTTATATTAAGTATTCGCTAAACTTGCTCGTTTCCTGCACTACAAATTTATAGGTAAGTAGGTATATTGTATATTTATAGCAAACCATTATCTTTTATATATAAGGTATTTAGTGAACGTGCATTAATGATACTGTTTCCTTATCACAAGTAATCCAAATAGCTGCCATTAATTGAGGTTAATAATGAAAGTGATAGACATTATAGAATACTTCACTCATAGCAATACATCTACTTGACATGAGTAAATCTTTTACTTACCGCAACTGCATATATTCTTTGGTTTACTACTTCAGTTTAATTATCATAAGTAACTTCATAAGTGACCGGTATGAAGCAGACCGTAAGTAACTTAGATTGCTTGTTATTAATATCAGTGTTTAGGACCTCTTGTTTACTAGTGCTAAGTAATCTGTGCTTTTGTCCCCTATCCAGCTGAACTTTTTACTTACGATAATTGTATTTTTATTTATGATTATTAATTTTTTTCTCAGTGCTAAGGTGGAGAACTCGGCCGATGGGATGCGTGGCTGAATAGAAGATCAGTCTCCACTAGTCCAATCCAGTGATGTTATGCGATCCGTGCCGGGACGCCGCAAAGTGTGGACAATCCCTTCCCTCCTACTAGTGGGAACTGTATGGGCCAAAGTAATTAACTTTTAAAACCAGAACAGAGGGATCAGGGAAGAACATGGGAAACTTCTAGCGGGGCTACGGAAACCGATGACACTATCTTGGAGGTGGGTACCAGATGGGACAGTGACACTGCCAAAAACATTCTTGCAGGAGTACAACAGCTCGGACTGTAGCAACGGAAAAGAGACTATCTAGCGCCCAGATTGGGAAACTGAGAAGGTAAAGCAAAGACCACGTCGCCGTTACTCTAAAAGATCCAAGGCGGAAGGTGCAAACTAGGTCGCTAAGAAAAAAAAGCAGAAATCTAAGGTGGAAGGCGGAACTCATACTGCTTAGGGTAAAAAGAAGACGGTCGAGGGCAGCAAGAAAAGTCCTCGGCAAAACTCTAAACTACCAGCGCAGACCTCGAAAAGACCCAAGGATACCTATAGCGAGGCTACTGCCAGGGCTACTGATGGCAGTACTTGAGAAATGTCATCCGGAAAACCTCTTAATCAAGAGCAAGCGGATCTGATCCAGGAAACAGGAAAACATAAAACATACTGGGATAAAATAACCAGGCAAATTCATGAAAAGACCTCTTATTAAGGTATCAAAGAAGAAGATTGAAGAACTACTGCAGCTTAGCAGGTATCATCTTCGAAAGGTCTCCTTACAGGGCACTGCGCACTGAAAAGACACCCACAGAAAATTGCCAGAAACATTGAAGATACCAACTGCAGAGTGTGCAATGGGGTCACAGAGGAAACTTATCACATCCTGTGTGAATGCGAGGCTATGGACGCAAAAAGACAGGCATTTTTAAACCCAGAGGATTACTTCGATCAACCAGCCAGAGACCTGTACAGTTTAGTGCACGGTACTAGGATACTGGAATGGCTGATATAATTTAATGGGTAAGAGAAATGGAAGACCAAATACAAAAAGCCAAGAGGCTATTTTCATTGTCATTCGGGAATTCTACTGGGTACTTCTTTCAATTTTTTTTTATTGAACAATCCGTGTATTTAATAATTATGATCAATTTTTGTTTATATGTACCTGTTCTTGCTTACTTTTGCAGAAAACAGAAACATTTAAGACTATTTGAATGTTTCACATTTTACTTGCCGCCTGAAAAAGTACGCGTTTATTTGACCTCAATGTCAGTTCAAAAGTATCGTTAGAACTAATATTTCTATATAACAAATCTAAAATAACTACATCTAGTAATTTAAAATTACGATATATTTCTGTAGTAAAACCCACAAACTGCCACAGTGGTCTCCCTCTACCACCATTTAAAGATTAAATATCCGAACAAATACAACAAACATATTAGAAAATATTCAAAGTCAAAAAAGGTTTAATACCTCAGTTTGTAATATTTGTATGTTGAAATCACTTTTATTTTTTTTTTCGATTTTAGCATTGTAGGAATGGTTGTTTTGTTCAGAGGGAAGTACCTAAAATTAAGGGTTTGATTATCTGAAATCGGGGCCCTTTATTTTATTTATTTTATTTCGGAATCACTTATAGATAATAATAAAAAAAATAACACAGTTTTTCGGCAATTATTAAATTTTCGTTTCAACAAATCAGCACACTTATAGTTAAAGTGATAAGAGTGATAAGATTTTGTAATGTCTAATATTAACAAACAGAGACCTGTTTGTGATTCATATCGTATTATGCATGGTTATGAAAATATAACAGGGAAAAATATCTGGCAGTACCTATATGTACTTAATTTAATTCAGATAAATAACGTGATATGGTGAAAGTGAATCATCGCTCATACTGATATCCTAATTAATTACTGTATGATGCAATTTAGAGCAGAAGATAAGGCGTAATAAAGTTATTACGAAAAATGAATATCATACACTGTGAAAAGCGGGAAAAAATGGAAATAACTAGACGCGCATTTCTAGCCGTTTATGTAAAATCATACTAATTGCAGAAGAATATGATGTACTTACAAAGTGTGTCTAACTTTTCATGGCTCCCATATTGCATATCCGTTATTAGTATGATTTTAATGAAACTGGTAGGAGATACCTATCCATCAAGTGATTAAATTAAAGTTGAATTTTCACCAGTGGCGTTCGTTGCTATAATTTAAGAAGCACAAATTATTTAACTCTTAGGGAATATCATAATCATATTTAGCATCACCAAAAAACCCTCTATAGAAAATTTTAGACGAACATTTTGCAAGTACAATAAAATAATGAGCCCCTTTCAAGTTTTCATTTTAAATGGCTTTACGTCATTCTAGGAAAGATACTTCCTCATCTGGAATCGCTCTTTACTAAATATTTTAATTTTAATAAATGAAAAACTTGTATTTCTGTTCGAGTTTATTGTTCATTATAAGTCTATTTAACATTAAATATTTGTTATAAGTTTATTAAATAAAAAGTAATGTGTAATAAGCAAAAAAAAAAGAGCACCATTCAAGTTTTGGGCAAAAAAAATGTTTTGTTTACTACCAGTTCATAGGCTTTTTGTTCGTGAAGGCGCGCGGGTTATTATTCAATACGATGTAAAATAGTAACTTCATCAGTACGTCCATGTATATCCGCTGCTAGTGTTTTTCGATCAAAATGCGTGTATCTGATCCTCTGATCGCTCCAGTCGGCCAATTCAACTTCTGCACGCTTGTTCGCTATGAGATATCGGCTATTTCCACGGGCTATAACGATAGACATACGCAATATATACAAAGAGTAAACGAAACTGTTTTGCGCCATGGTACTAGGAATTGTATATGCTCTTTATAAATACTCTATAAAATATCCCGGCCACGATATGCGCCTGATTTAACGCTGTTTATTATCACTAGTAATGACTAGTCCACTTTTTCATTAACTGTTAAACGTGCCACTCCGTCTTACTTACTTACTCTGCACTGAATTGAAATAGAAATGACATGTTTTTGAATTGGTCTATTTTTTTCAATATTGCAACTTGCAACTATCATAGCAAACCCAATATTTCTGCATATTGGCAAACCAAAAGAATCGACGTACTTACTTCACTGGTAAGAATCAAATAATATATAACAACGAAGAATTCCAAAACGGAAATTACATACTAAAATCAACAGATGTCAATGAAGTATGTATGTATGGAGAGTGATGTTACACTGCGATCTAAGAGATCTATTGGGTCCCCTATTCTTGCTGTTTTACAGCTGGCCTTCCAGTCCTATTCCTTTCAGAAAGTGTAGGATATGAGAAGGCCCCAGGTTAGGTAAGTCTTCCTCTTCGACTTCACATGTTCGCAAGGTACAACGCCCTTGAGATGCACAGTGCTACGCAATATGAGAGGAGATGGATGGGTGTTTCATCCTGTTCCCTACAAAACCTACATTCAGATTCCTTTGCTAATCCAAGCTTACTCAGATGTCCTTTGACACAGTTTGCAATGGTCTGAATATATTCCTGGTAATATACGAATATTGTTCTTACTCAGGTTGATGCATTCTGTAAACCTATAGGTTCCCAGAAGAGTTTTACTTTGCTTCATTCCCTGGAGATTCTCCCAATAATTATATTTTCTTTGCTCCATTTCTCTTTTCAATTTCTTCAGTATTGTGCTACTACTTATCCCGCAAAAGGGTTCAGGCCCTACAAAAGGTATTCCAGCCCCTATTTCGCAAGATTATCCCTTATCTCGTTTCCTTCCACTCCTGTGTGACCCGGAACTCACAGGAGGGTTACTTTATTCATCTTGCCTAGCTCGTTTAGTTTCCCTGGCATTCCCAGACCATCTTGGAACTGATTTCATGTAAGCTCAGTGCCTCGATGGTTGCTCGACTATTAGACATAATGATACGGTAATTCCTGTCAATGTTGAACTGGACGCATCTTTCAATACCGTGTATTTCCACCTGGATGGGTATTTTCCCAAGCTTTCAAAGTACTTGGTTCTGAGCCCATATATTCCTATTCCAATTTCCTCTGCCGTTTTGATGGCAATTTCAAGATAATGTTATGATCTCACTCGCTCTTATTACTAAGCTTTATGGTGAATTCTTTCACAAAGATGAATCTTTTTAATATGTCATCCCGGGACATATCTCAGGTTTGATCACCGTCAGGAGATTGAGGCCTATGCCTAATCGTTCCTTCCTTAAATATTCTGCCAATCAAGTAAGCTAACTGTGAAAAAAATAATACTACTTTTAATCAAATATAAGATTTTAAATAAATTTTGAAATATGAGAATTTATCATTTTATTGTGTGAACATTCTACATAGTATTGGTTTAAAATTGTGTAGAAGGGGGTTTTCGGTGATGGTAAACAGAATTATAATATCCCCAACAATTAAAAAATTGCCTAATATACTTTTTTAAAACAACTGGCCCTTTTTTTAATTGTAAGAAAGAACGCCACTGGTGGAAATCACATTTTCTTATTTGCCATTTAATCACCTGATGGATAGGCATCTCCAACCAAAATTTCATTAAAATAGTGCTAATTATAAGAGGGCTACAATATGGGAAATGTGAGACACCTATATATTAGCGAGAATGTCATCTTTTAAAAACTAAAGAACCGTAATTAAATGGAATGCACCTTAGTTTTGATTAATATTTTATAATATCTTTATAACTTCTATTTAAGTAAGACAATACATTACATATTATATTGTTATAATTATGTACATATTTAACAATATATTTTAGTTTCTTTTAAGTATTATTGAATTATAAACAATATTTTAAATAAAAAAAAGCCGGACGTTTTGGTTTATTTCCGTGGACAAGCATGTATACATTGATTTAAAACTTTTGCCTTTTAATGGAAAATGCAAGCACCTGTATTCACCCACGTGCATAAGTCTCAGATACACAGACAATAATGAACGAAAATAAATATCTTTCGCGCGAGGTTAAAGTTAAAACGATCTTGTTGTTTTCAACCATTTTTCATGCATTTGGTTACAGTTACTAAATTATTACCTGATTTGAAGCTGGCGCAGTATTTATTAATTTAACTAAATATTTGCATGGAATTAACAAACAATAAATATCGCATTTTATTTTCGTACAATAGTTTTCTCCCCATATAGTACAACAGATGAGCAGATATACTTATGTGTAGTAGAAAGTGTCGCATAGATGGCGCATCTCCTATTTCATTCCAGTAACAGATAATAGGTACTTTCTTTTTAACATTGATCAGTGAACAAAACCAGTTTTGTTCAAAGGAATCATGTTCTATTTGAAAAAGTTAATGTTCTGATTTATCCCCACTACAGCGAGATTTGTGATCAAGATTTGTAACCCCCTTTTCCTTGTGGAACATAATATTTTTAGGTTCAGTATGTTCAAAACGTACGTGTATGCTTTTGTGCATTCTTTTCGCAATACTAGTTACTGAACATGATCGTGATAAACATTCAATCACGTTGTGAAAATCATGATTCAGAAATTTATAAATAGAAAGCAGCTAATATTTGGCACAAAATAGGCTGGAAACTAGAGTGCTGGTGGTCACTACGACTAATTCCCCCAATACCACATAGGATTTACAACATTCTTACGGCAAATCCCCCTTCCTTAGTGCATGGGTTTTTGGAGATAATTCATTTTCATTTCGATTGAAAATGATCACGGCATTTTGTTGTGTTTACGCTTAAGTCTAAAATGAATAAATGTTATAAGAAAAGGAAAAACCTCTTGAATCAACATGCTTACGATTTTCTGCCAATATGTATAGTTTTCAAGTTCAAAATAAAGAGGACTTGAATCAACTATCAATATTTTTTACTTAAAAAAATAACCTGTTTCAACGAAAAATATATTATTTCCGAAGATATGCGTGTATTTAAAATTATATTTCTTTTCAATGAAAGGCCAAATCATGTTGGCCATATAGAAAACGCCAAAACTTTTGGTTTAATGCAATTCCTTTTAAATGAAAAGGATATTTCTCTCAGTGTATATAGTATAGAATATGCCGGTGCCATTCACATGGAAAACTGCCAAACGTGAACCAATCATTAAATGCTACTCGTACATAATGCTTAAATTAAAAAAAAATGTAGTATATTCATAGGCACAAAAAATATTATTCAAACGATTAGTTCATTAGTCACTTTGATGATTAGTCTGGCTTTTTCAAAACCAGACATTATCAGCCCATTTGTAATTATCGCATACAGAAAAAAATTAAAACAAAGAAGATGCATATGTGTAACAAAACCAAATTGCGCGACAAGTGTAACCAATTCAAAGAATGTAAATAGCCGCTTCCAACATGCGGGATTATTAATAGCCGCGATAAACGATAACACGTCGAAAAAGCGAAACTTAGTGGATGATTCATCATACTATTCATACTCATACACATGTGTAATTGTAAACGTAATTCTTGGATGAAATATATGCGACAAGCCAACGCTCACACCACTTGAGCTTGCTTCAACGGACGCAGATCACAATCACCTATGACCTGCGATTATGAAGACATACATGCATGTCATGCGGCTGTATCTCTTTCATGCATAAGTAGTGTCACACTTTAAATTTTCGTTTAACTCGATTTTATAAATTGTCTTACCTGTATGAGAGTACAGCGCTAGAGATTTCAGACCAAACATACGATTCTTTTTAATACATATGTGTAATTCTCATGTGTATGTTTCTGTTACTTAAATATTCACTCTCACCTTTATATTTGACTAAGTGATAATTTCTCTAAGTGTAATTAACAATAACAAACTAAATATTGACATAAAACTTAGAATTATGACCATGCCTATAAGATTCCACAAAGAACATGTATATCATGTCTAGAATTTCGAAAACTGCGTTTATGGGAGTTGCAAATCTAATTTTAGAAATATTTTGCACTAGTGGGTTGTAAACAAAATAAGCCGTTAAACTATAACTATATATAGCAGGAAAACAAGGCCAAACTAGTTGTAACAATTACCAGTACAAATTAGTAAACAATATATAACGGAGCATTTGCCATTATAGACAATTAGAAAGTTGTCAGCAGATTAATTAATGTTTATTTTGAGATCAATACAATGTGGACATACACTGATGACCAGTGAGATAAAGACACCTATTACTAGGAATATTACGAATTAGGACAGTACCATTGGCGTCCCTGGCATGCAAATGTTGGGGCGGACAGCGACAGCAAAGGAATTTGTTTAGATTAAATAACCTGAATTTTATATTGATGTATTAAATCTAGATCTAAATATTCATGTAATTTAAATAATATCACATTCCAGAGCAATATTTACAATTATTTTAATTTACATCATATAACCATTTTTTAAAGCTGACCGCACCAAAGATGGTCCTGCGGCTGTCACTTGCTGCAACAAGTATGTCTGCTAACCCGTCTAGGCTAAATAATTTCAGTAAATCCCTTTGTGTCTGGCAACGAAAACATGATTCACTCTCTTCTGTGTCATACTGCTTTTTAAGTAGATTTTTAGTCTTCGAAAAGAACTAAAGCTCCATTCAGTTTCACATAAAGAAAGAGGCACCACAATTAAAATACGTACTAAGTTTCCAACATTTTTTAACATTGCCCGAACTTCTGGCGACATTTCTCGTAGCTCATAGCATATTGCGAACATCGCTGAGACAAGAGATATGATTCCACTGCAAACATCTATTTCTGGATAATTTTGAAGGATGTCGACGCAATCTTGCTTAGCAGTAAACATAGTTTCTAGTTGTCGAAGACGCAAAATATCCGATTTAGAAAATCTTGACTCTAGACCTTTCAGTGACCTTAGAGTGCTAAAGGTTTTTAATGTCTCATTAACTTGATTTATTTGAATACATACACGCTATCTCGACGTCACCGATGACGTTTGTGTACCAATATGGCGCATTTCAATTGATGGCATTTTGAGTTCAATATCAGCACTCTATTATCTCTAGGAACAACACCCGTACTTTGTTTTATCTGCACCAGCAATAGTGAATAAATTTATTCTGTTATGTTATGAAGGAAAAGATATCAATTGTATTCAATGAATAGTTGACAACTTATAACACAATGCAAAGTATAACTATAGATATTTTAATCTACTTGAAAAAAAAACACAGTTCATTAAAAAAAAATGGTAAGTGGAAAGACATTATAGTAGTGGACTGTATTCGTATCTAAGCTGCGTGTACTCAATTTGACTACAATTCAGTGACTTAAGGTGGATCCTCATGCACGAACATTTTAAGATTTGACGATGTTTTTAACTTTAAGCGAATATTGTCATGCTGTCTTTGTTGCACATTTGGATAGTCTTTTATTTATTCAGCTAATTTCATGATTACAGTTGTGGGTTGTTGATTGTGGTTATGTTGTTTTTATAATAACGAACGATTTTTTTTTCTCTGGATCATCTTTATGTAGAATTTATTTAATAAGAAATACATAATACAATCCGTGTGGCTTTCTTTTTAACAGAATGTCTCTGATCCATATATATTTCGCTTAGATTTAAGTTGTCGCCGTCTTTTATGTAGATATAACAGGCTTAACAGGCCTAATACTTTTCTTCTTGTATTTTTTCTAATTTTCATTATTAGCTTTGGCTGTTTTGATAGGTAAGGTTATGTCAGTTTCGACTTTTGACATTTTAAGACCTGAACTTTGCGACTTGTGATGCAGTTGTCAACCTCATAACGCAAAGACAGCAAAAGTTACTAGAAATTACTGTTTTGAATAATTTCGGCGAAATTCGCGTGCATAAGAACTGAGTATTTTTTGCATGATAAAATATTTCCATCTTAACATTCGCATTTCGTTTTTCACGAGCATGGGGATCTTCCTTTAAGCGACTCAAAACTTTATCGCAAGCAAGTAGTGTAGTCTTTACAAACATTTGCTTTATTTTTTTTTTTTAATATTTATTTTACTAATTCACCTTTCATGATGAAGGAAACCTTTCTCTGCGTGTTTGACATGTTTACTTTTGGTATCTTGTTCTTTTTTCGGCGTTTTGATACTTCTAGTGGTCTGAGCGATAAAATTAATTCAAAATAGTAAACATCTGTTTAAATACCTATTCCCCTCCGTCAGACGCCCGTGGAGAGTACCATTGGTCGTTCAAATCAGAGTTAAGAATACGGTGCTTATTGAAGATAAGAATGTATACTTATATGACACTGTTTTGAAACTGTACGTTCTATTGCAATAATTTTATAACATGTAATAGTATACCTTATGTTTGTGATATATTAAATAAAAAGCCGCAAAAATGAATACCGCACGGCTACAAACGCCTTGATAATGTTTGGTCTACAATCTATATACACCTAAGAATAACATTCACGATAGATGTCCGATAGCTACTTTAAAAAAAAATAAACCTCAGAAACATTAGATACTAATTGTTGCTCCAGAAATAAAATAAGATAAAAATAAGAGATTGTGTTCAAATAACACCGTATTAGTATTCTTCTTTTCATCAATATTCATATTTTCTTTTATATTCTTAATTCTTCTTCTCCAAGGATTTTCAACTTGTAACTTCTCTGCCGTAAATTTTTGCTTACTTTTCTACCTTTAATTTTTGCAGGTAGGATATTTCACTCACTTATTGGAGCAATAATATAATAAATTGGAGAGATTGATGGTTAAACGTGTTTAATTTTCATTAAAAAAATGAGTGATTGAAGATGTAAAAGAAAATTTTGTAACCATTATCCAGCAAAATTCTAAGATATAAAAAATACAATTCGCCAAAAGTATTCTGGTATAAAATTACGAAATGGTAAACCTTTATCCGTCAACCACTAAAAGCGTTTAAGGATCTTTAGATTGTATTTATTCACGTTTTGTATGGTATGATTTCTCTGATCACTACTGTATATTATTTCAAATACTGTCCAATAAAAATCTATTAACATATCTAATATCTAACATACGATCAACATCTCAACAGATAAAATCCGAATACAAAGATATATAAGATAAAATTATCTAAACTAGCTTTTCGAACGTCCTTTAAAAATTCATGGATAATGTAAGAAACAGACAATTTGGGTTATAGCAGTAATATAATACTGATTATAAAATTTCATTAATACTTATTAACCCAGTTAACTGCTTCTATAATCCCACCTGCTTAATACTATCAATTAAAGATGTTTTATGATTTTATAAATCGTAAATATGTGTAATTATAAAGCAATAAATTTCCTACTCAAATTAGGTATAACACTCTATTCACACACATAAAATTGTTGAGGATGCGTTTTCTTTAATTTAGTCCACGTAAAATAACCTTTTAAATAGCTGTAGCTAAGCGAAAAATGTTTTTATGGGAAGTACGAACAGTGTTACACTTTATTAAGGGGTACAGTGTTACATTTCATTACATTACTATCGATAGTCGATTTTTGGTCCGACTAATCTTACAAAAAAATTTCGTTAATGTTTTCTGCCTTTTTCAGCCATTTCTAATGAAGAAAAACTATTTTGTCCGAAATTCACTGGAAGTACTAGAAGTACAAGTGAAATTGAGGCAAACTATGAAAGTGAAAATGAAACTGAGGAGAAAGAAGAAGAACCAAAGGTTTTAGAAGACACTTCATGCATGGCTTTATCTGCAGAAAGTTTTGTTGAGCAAGTACCAACAAATATGGACGAGATTAAAAATAGACCTGACTCGGAAAAATGGATGAAAGCCATAAAAAGCAAAATAGATGCTCTAATCAAAAATGATACATGGACTCTAGTGAAAGAACCGGTAGATAAAAATATAGTTGACTGTAAATGGCTTTTTAGAATAAAACTGGATGGAAACGGCAAACCGAAGAGATATAAAGCTAGACTAACAGCTCGGGAATTTCTACAAAAATATGAATTGGACTATAATGAGACATACGCACCTATTGCAAAGTTAACTACTCTTAGAATTCCACTTGCTGTTGGACATGAAAATAGATTTATGTTTCAACAAATGGATGTAAGAACGGCGTTTCTTCGTGGCGAATTGAAAGAAGAAATTTACATGAAATGTCCTGAAGGTTTTAAAAATAAACATGGTAAGGTATGTAGATTGAATAAAACTATATATGGTCTGAAACAATCACCACGGTACTGGAAGCGAAAATTTCACATATTTATGCAAGGGCGATAGACGATCAGAAGCAGACTATTGCTTATACATGAAAGAGGAAAAAATTGAAACTTCAATTTTTGTCTTAATATTCGTAAATGATATAATTATAGTTAGTAGAATGAAAAAGGAAATAAATACCTTAAAAGACTGCCTCAAGAAAAAAATTGAGATGGAGGATATAGGAGATTTAAAATTTTTCCTATGACTGAGAATCGAAATAGATAGAACAACTCCTGATTCGTTTTGAAATGGACAAATCAAAAGAAATTGGAACACCCATGGAACCAAAACGATGGAAATGGACAAAAACACTTCTGAAACGACAACTGTTAGACTGTTTAATGCACGCAATGTTGGGATCAAGGCCTGACTTGAGTTTTGCGTTAAATTATCTAAGTCGATTCCAAACTAAATCTACAGAAGAACTTTAGCAACAACTAAAGAGAATTTTGGGATATGTCAAAGCGACGAAAAACCTAAAATTGTCGTATGTACGCGGACAATTAAAGTTAGAGGGATACGTTGACGCAAATTGGGGTATGGATGTAGGAAGAAAATCCACATCTGGCTATATTTTTAAGGTGTATGGGAACACGGTCTCATGGGCATCTCAGAAACAGTCTGCAGTTGCATTGTCTTCGGCAGAGGCCGAGTATATTGCTGTAAGTACAGCAACTTGCGATATGAATTTGAATCTACCAACTACAGTGATCCATGAAGACAACCAAACAAAAGCTGCATCCAAATTTGCCAAGAACCCGGAAAATCACGAAAGTATGTGAAAGTAAAACTGTCCATGGCAGAATGATACACAGGTGTGCAATATGAAAACTGAGATAAAATAAAAGTGTCACATAAATTCTTTTTAGTGGCTTCATTAAAGGCATGTTTGTAAGGATATATTTTTTTTTTAAGTTTATGTAAGCTGATTTTATATATTTAGTAATTTGCTCTCGATGTCTGTGTTAAAATAAGGCCAAAGCTCTTAGCTTTCGCAACTAAGGGTAGTTCAGTGTTATCAACATTTAGAGAAAAGACTGTAGATACATCTGCAAGAATAGCTTTGGATTTGACAGGATTAATGAATAAATTATGCATACACGAAGTGCTGAAGAGTTGATTTAAATCCTTACTGAGTCTCTCGGAAGTACCTCCCCAATCAGACGGAAAAAAGGAAGAATAAAGTTGAGTATCGTCGGCATAGACATGTGTATTGCAATATGTTATTTGTGAAAATAATTTGCAGGTGTAAATTGAAAAGAGAATAGGACCGATGATCGAGCCCTGAGATACACCACGCAAAATACCAAATAGGGTAGACCTAGTGCCGTCAAGTTTAACCAGCTGCTTGCGATGTCGTAAATAATTACGCATTAAAGAGAGCCACTCCATCGAAACCAATGTGCTCAAGAATTGCTAGTAAAATGTCATGGTTAACCGTTTCAAATGCCTTGCTAAAATTCAACAAGACAAGGCAGGTGACAAGAGCAGCATCAGTCGCCTGAAGGATGTCATCAATAACTTAAAAGTGCCGTTTCTGAGCTGTATCCAGACCTAAAGCTTGACTGAAATTCTCGCAAAATGTTCCTCGAGGAAACATAATTTTTAATTTGAGCACAAACAACCTTTTCAAAAATTTTAGATAGAGTGGGAAGAATGCTTATCGGACGCAAATCCCCAATAATTCTAAATTTCTCTAAATAACTGCCGTAATAATAAAATCATTAAACTTTTTCAAACTATATTAAGACACTCTTTTTTTTCGTTTTATTCCGAGTATTATAAGCATTTGTAGAAATGCTTAATGAATAAGACCTTGCAGCTATCAACATGCAACAATTTGCACATGCAATAAGCACCCATACACCATCATCACGTACAATCTTATTTTATCTCCTTGAAAAATTCCAATTATTTCTAAAATAACAAGAGAATTTAAGAAACTATACATATCCAAAGCGTAGATTTTTGTGTCTAGGTTGTAAAGCTTTAATTCGGTGACTTCAACCTAAAATTATCCAAAACCGCAATAATAAATGAAATAACTAAATAAATCGGGACTTTTGTAGAGTAAACTTCTACGTTGTTGTCAAATCTATAAGAGATAGGTAGCAAAACTCCGATAATGTAACCAAATAAAAAAAAAGGTGTTGTATTTATTTTGATATTACGGAGTGCAAATAATATTAATCATTGTAAACTGAACTTTATCGGTCAACTGGAACAACAAAATGCCAAAGAAACGTTTATAAATCAATTTTCTATCTTGAAACCATGCGATAAATTTAACGCAAATTACTCAATATTCACTTAAGCAATCAGAATCTAATTGCTTCTGTGAATTTTAATTTTACACCAACTGAAATATAGGATACATATTTACGACTGTAAACTTGCTTTATCAGAGAGAATAGACTAAACACCCAAGAACTGTATGCAATTCGAGTAGACGTGGGTGTGGAGTTGCAGAGATTTTATACATCATAACAACGACCTCGACTGGTATCGCCAGCGACCATTGCGCAGCAACCATATCCGAAGGTTTACTGTTCTTTGTATTTATGAGATGAAAATAATGAGTAAATAATTACATGCCGACGACGAGATTATGTTTCTGATTCGTTATGTTGTTCTCCAGACAAGATTATTTAAAATATGTAAGTTATGTAAGAAAAATTTCTGCCGATATACATAAGTATAAAAGTATTGTACACAATACTGTAGCGTAGAATATACACTTAAAAATCCGATCACTCCGTGCTACACTAATTTATTAATCCGGCACAATCATTTCGGATATTCATAGATTTCCATTTTCGATCGAAGACCGGATAAATCCATCAATACAATTTAAAAATGCCACATTCGACAAATAATTGCAATTCATTAAAAAGGTAGCGAACTATAATGGTTACTCTTCTATAGATATAGATACACAGGATGTTTTGAAACATAGTTTAAAGATGTTAAGGGCATGTAGTACGATCGAAAATAAGGTTAAAAGTCATAATAAACAATGTCCACAATAACTGATTTACGAGATACATCGACTTTATCCACAATGCGGAATAATTTGCGTTAACGGTTTTATTAAGATGTTATAGCATTTAACATAAAACAAGATTATAACTAATAAGAGGTTCAAAAAGACGTACCTACAGTTCCATTTCGACACGAGTCTACCATCTAGCTTTCAAAGGGAGCGCGACCTCTCAAAAAACACAGGGTTTTTATCTAGTATTATACTGCAACAGCGTTCTATTCGTTGGCGCAACTCTGGAAGATCGTTTACCGTGTTGCGTACACTAAACTTTTCAATAACCTCAGATACTAAAGTCCCAACGGGCTTTTAGATCGGGAGCACCTTGGAGGCAAACACTGGAACCTGCTCGCGCCATACTCCACCTCCCAGGAAATTCATTTGTAAGCATGTCCCCTAAAAAGCACGCGTAAAGTGCGGTGGAGTTCCATCTTGCATAAACCAGGGTTCAGTCTTAGATTTATAGTAAGAATTTGACCAAAAGGTCGGTAAAAATTTTCCAAGAACTCACAGGCTATACAGAACCTGTTAACGATTGTGACAAAACAATCGGTCTAAAACCGTTCCCCTACATGCCTAAAGATGTTTAGAGAGAAACGTTGTTGGCCCTGCTTCAACGGTAGCATGAGGATCTCGTCAACACGAAAACGTGATGGTTGACGAAATTAAAATATTCCACTTTTAGTAAAACCAGCGTCATCAGTTAAAAGGAAGTTATCAGCGAAATCTGGCCGATCAAGAGCTGTTCGCAAAAACCACTCACAGAAGACCCTTCTCGCTTGATAATCCGGAGCTGGTAAGGGCTTGTAACCCGTTGGATATGATAGGGTATAGGAGATGCCTCATGAAGAGTTTCCAAACAAGATTGGCTGCTTGCACCCACTTGAGTCGAATTCTTCTAACACTAGTTTCAGGATTTTTCATCAATAATATTCAAAATTCGATCTTCTATCTGTGGAGTAACATGCTATCTCTGCCGTCCAGTATCAGAAGACGCTTTTACAAACGAACCAGTTCCTCTTAGTCGTATGAAACAACGAGTCTGAAACATCACATGCGAAGGCAGTTGGCAATCAGGAAACGTTTCAGCATGAAGCGACGTGCTTGTAAAAATTCCCATTAGCACCGCACGTAACAATCAACACACCATATCGCCATTTCCAGCATTAGAATAGCCAACATTGTAATTGCTACAATATTGAACAAAGTCAAATTAAACTGTCAAAAACAATAGCTGATAAGCACCTGTTTACTGAGAATTGTATTAGTCCATATACTACTAGGAACAATCTTTAAATGATGTTTCAAAACACCTTGTATACTGTGAAATATAAAGAAATTTCAATATAAACACTCTCTAAAAAATATCACGGCTTTAGTCTCAGTAGAAAACCGCGCGACAAAAAGTGTATTGAATTGCCTTTCTATAGATTTTCGTAAGGTACTGCATAAGACAAAAGGCTTGCATCAGATTTAGAGAGAGATATAAATAAAAAGAGAAAGGGATAGATCATTCATGAACTGTGCGAGCGAAATATAATAAGCACGTATGGTCTGGACGGCGGCACGTGTCTTTTGTTGATAAGAAAATAAGAAATAAAATAACGAAGGAAATACTGTACGAAATTTTTTTACAATTAATTCGCGAATCTCCCACGTTAACGAACGGCTTGGTATGCTTGGGAATACGTTGATAGATGGCGAGACCGAACTGCGTTGTTTATAAAACAGCGCGATGATTTCGCTGGAGGTTTAGATTTGTAACAACAAAAGCAGTCTTACATTAAATTTTGTATTAAGAGACATTTCTGAGTTTCATTAATATTTACTATACCTTAAAATAATTGTTTCTAACAATATTCAGGGCAAAACGCCTATTGAATAGACAGTTTATATCTCAGAAATATTCTTATTTATTTAACGTTATGTTTTTCAGAGATGTTGTATTCGGGTTTTAAAGTTTTAGCATTATTAGTTATTTTACGTTTCATAGTAGATATTATTATTTACGTTTCTTCTTTTTCTCTTAGTTTTGAAGGTAGAAAAAAAATATGAAAATGTTCATTAACGACGTTTCGCTTTAATTTCAAAAGCCTTTTCAAGTAGACATATAAAAATATAAGTTGTAAATGGTGTAAATACTGTATTAAAACAAATAAACCATCACACATAGTTTATAAAATAGACTGTCAAAATTGTAATGGTGTATATATTGGTGAAATCATGCAATATTTGGAAAAAAAAATAAAAGGACACTAAATATAAGAAAAAGCCTTACAAAAACATGAAATAACTCAAAATCAAATTAATGTTTAGTTCCACACATTGCCTGCGTCCTGTTAAATATGATCTTAATAGGCGAAAACATTTTCTAGTTTTCTCAGCAGAATCACGTGATCTGCGCTATCAAATGCCTTTGCTAGATCTAAAAATAATCCAACCACCTTCTTTCTTTCAGTAATTGCCTGCAGCACTCTATCAATGAACAGTACAACACCAGCTTAGTAGTCGACCTTACCTTGTACCGGAAGCATTTTGCGAGGTGTCAATAAATTGGATGATTCGCAAACCGTGATAATCTCACCAAAATTGCTTTTCCTAACAGAATTTGCAAATCAGCGGAAAGTAAAGCAATAGGTCTATAATTTTCCACCTTAATTCATCACGCACTTTTATAAATAGGTTTTATGAGTGACAATTTCAGTAAATCGGGAAACGTTCCTGTAGCAAAGCATATATTATTGTGTTGTGAGTTTCCGAATTAAATTTCGTTGATTCCGATTATTCAAATATTCGATTCGGAATCGCATGATTCTGACTTTTTTTGTGTAATTACTCTTCCCACGATGTCTATATATATTAGACAACCTTTTTTTTAGTAATTACTTCTTCTATAAATTGTAATTTTTTTCAAAAATTTTTTTTTTACGATATCACATCTCCAATTATTCCAATTCGGTTTTATTGAAATCATACGAATATCTAAGATGAAATATGGAATCGGAATATTATTCCGAATATCACAGCCTTCTGAATTTGCATATGCCGATATTAGAACTCATCCGAATATTTACAACACTAATATATTAATCATATTTGCTATTGGGACACATAATATATCTGCACAATTCTTTAATAGTTTTGTCGGCAATCGATCTGGTCCCAGAGTTGACTTTTCCTTTAATGACTGTATTATGTTAAATACGTCAACCGGTTCAACATCATACAAGAACATTCATCTTTCATTTATAGGGATATGTTCGTTGTTTCCATATTTTTGAGCAGTCTGGTGGCCCATTCTTATATAAAATGTGTTTTAAATATGTCATTTAGGATTTCATGTTCAGTTTTATTTTGATTTTGACACATATTCTTTACGTTTATTCCTTTTTTCTATGGAGGATTGACAATGTATTCCGTGTTGCCTCTTAATTGTGCTTTCTGACTTAATAATGTAAGTTGTGTATGATAGTATTTTTTACTTGGATGTATTAGAGAGTATAGATGTGCACAATACTCTTTATACAGATCTCTTGTGATTCTTTTGCTCAACACTGCTTAATACAATTGGCGCTTAAAGCAGCATTTGTCTTTAAGTTCTTGATTAAGCCATGTTGTAATAGTTTTCTTTTTTTTATTAAATGGAGATTCTTTTATCTTTTGAAATTTTCATTTTTTCGACATTCTTCCAAACTTTTCTTTTGTCAATTTTCATGCGCACCGTGTGGAATATACAATAATTTTTATGCATCACTTTGAAGCATTTACCACATTCAAGTGGATTGAAGATTTTCTGAGGACGTATGAGATATTATTTAAAGGCTTGCATCTATCACTTTCTGTAGTGAATCGAATTATCTTGAAACCAAATAAATTTAGGTATATATGCTTAAAACCCAGCAAACAACCTTCGTCATGACTGCATCGTATCTGATGCCAAATCTATACCAGCTATTTTTGTGTTAAAATAATTCCAAATTGCAGCAAATGATGCCTGCCTGCAACAGTTGCATTTAGTTGTATAATATGTATGTGATTTGTGATAATATTTAGAATTGTGACGAAATTGCTGCCAGATTTCCGTCAATTTACATAGTGTATTTTAATTGGGTTATAGGCAACTATAATCACTCTGACTGTCCCTGAGTAATATGAGTAGATATGTCAACATGTACTTCTTACAACACTTAAAAATACCACGGCATTTACTAACGATGACAAAGATCACTTGCTATGTAGTTTGGAAGGCCCATACAATTTTAATGTCGATTTACAAATGTTTACAAATTTAGAATAAAAAAGTCGATGTCGACATCCTATAACAACTGGAGGCGCTAAAAGCTTGCATATAATTTACTTTTTTAATTTTTTAACATTATGGATTCTATCAGTTATCAAAGGAAACTATGCCTGGTTTCGTGAATACAATATCCTTATCTGAATATGGACTGCACAATCACCCAATTCGCTCGCCATTAAAAATTTATGATAAACAGCGTTAGAACTGTGGTCGATAACAATTGTTTTAAGCAATGACGTTC
The DNA here is from genome assembly GCA_004143645.1 of Protaetia brevitarsis. Taxonomy (NCBI): domain Eukaryota; kingdom Metazoa; phylum Arthropoda; class Insecta; order Coleoptera; family Scarabaeidae; genus Protaetia; species Protaetia brevitarsis. The sequence continues at coordinate 5,530,401 of RXPK01000014.1, read as the reverse complement.
AGCGAAAGCTAGTTTCAGTTAATTTTATTAAATATTTTTTTCTCCCGAATTTTGAACGACAAAATTTCTGGAAAATAAATAATATACAAACCCTTTAACCGATTGTTTTAATCAATGTTATTTCGATCAGTTAATACAAAAATGTTTTATGTACACTGGGTCTCAAAACTCATGTCATGCCCTGGAGAGGCGATATCAAACTTTCTTCCTTATGGGAGTGGCTTATTCCCGAAGTGCTCTTAATTACCGCCGATAGACCTTTTTTACATGCGTACGTATTATAACGCATTTTCAAGTGGAGAATTTGGTCCTAAAATAACATCATTTCAAACGCATCACGGTCGCTGCTAGCTGATACGAACGGTTAAGTTAGGAAAGGTTTCGATGCCTACGGATTGAATCTTAATTGGTAACGTATTTTCTGACGAAAGTATGTTTGTTACCTATATCGATATGCTTAAAGTGTTATGTAGGTATAAAACATATCGCATATACTGGAGATACATACAAGAGGAGATGTTGAGGATATTAATTGCCTGATTGTGTTATTTCTGAATGTTTATTTATGTTATATTTACAACTACCGTAATTATTTTCACTGTATTTTTCTTGTTATAACTAAAGATTTATTTCCTTCAAATAAAAGGATTAATTTCTGTCTTATTTAAGTAGCAAAAGAGGTGATCCTCTATTTTATAAATGTATCAAATGTAAACTATCCATTGTTCAAAATTCGAAGATTTTTTTGCATATAAAGTGAAGAAAATTGTTGCGTATGTCGTTTCATTGCCCGAATAGAAAATATTGTAAGTTTCTCTTAATGTTTAATTTGAATAAAAGAAAATACTACCTCTACGATACCGGAACTTCGAGCTTATCTTAATTTGACACAGCCATCTTTAGAAAAACTTTTTGTTAGAGATCTTTATAGTTTTTTTATTTATACTAACAATAATTTCCTTTGTAGGTCTGTCCACTTGCATAGTCCTCTTTGAAATAGTTCCAAATATTGTGTGATTATTTATATTTTGTGTACTTTATCTTTTATATACCGAGTATTATATAGTTACTTTATTGTTTATTCAACCTTGTCGAATGGTAACGACTCCGTTAGATAATGTATTTTTTGTGATGAAACTTTGGTTGAAATAAGAACTTTTAACTAAACCGACAAATATTTACCTATTTTTGAACTCTGAAATGGGTACTTGTTTCTGTAATTCGCTTATTTTTACTTCCCTTATGAGTATACCTTTCTCACCATCTATTTACTATCTCCTATGTACTATCTGTGACTGGTTTGGCGACCGCAAAGCGTCTTCACACACTTAAAATGCTAAAAATATCGGGTGTGAATATTTTTTTTTTGTTAAAAATATACTTTCCCTATAATAAAATTATGTGGACGTAAAAGGGAAGATCTAAGATATGGTGAATATACACCTAACTGTGACTCCAATGTGTACACAACGCTTATACTAACTATATCTCAAAAACAAACATTATTTGAAAATACTTATTAAAATATAGTATAATAATCTTCTATTTAATTGTGATTCTGTTGAAAGTGTATTGTTTGCGTACATTTATTAATTATGCCTAGAAGAGCTCATCAAAACGATTCAACATTAGAAACTAGAGGCCCTCAATTCTCCTGAAGAAGAATAAATATTTTCAATAACTTACGACTAGAAACGACCAGGACTTCTAAGGACCTTCTAAGGACTTCATTTGACTTGCTATTACATATATAGCACATGTTTCAGTAATATACCGAATTTATTAATTTACTACAATCAATATGATTTAATAAACTCGTGAAATGCAAATGCTTACTATCGCTAAAAGAACAATTTCTCTATTTTTACAACTGCAAATAAGATTACTCTACATTGCATAATGAGGTATAAGTTATACCTCATCGGAGAACAGGTTATACCGTATAACCTGTTCTCGGAATTCCTTTTTAGAATTTTAGAAAAAAATAGAAATTTTCCAGCTTGTAGGGATGTTATATTTAACTAAAATCTGTATCCATTCAATGAAAACTTCATACCGTTTCTAATATACAGGATATTATCAGCTTTCCTTTTTTTAATGGAAGGTTTTACATCTCATAGTGATAAATTACTCGCACTCTTAACCACCAAACTTGTTAAAATCAACCAAAAACATGGCTCAAATTACTATTACAAAAAGTTTAAACGTTTCTAATATCTATCCAAATGTTATTTATTTGATATTAAATCTTAAAATGAATATTATTTCCTGAAAATTGTCGGTCATGATATAGAAAAAATAAATTTTTCTATAAAATATGTTTATTTATTCACGATATTTCGTCAGTTTGGTATATTGAACTTTAAAGTTCTGTTGAGAAACCCGCGCTTTCCATTTAAAAATAATTCATTCTAGATAATTGAAAATTTATTGTTTTTTAATATATTTAATATTTTTATTATATTTTATGGTAACTAAATAACATACCAGTTACGAATATTACGGGAAACAAGGTACACAAGTAGTATAGTATAATAAATAAATAGTTAAGATAACAATAAACTCTAAAGAAAAGAGGTATCAATTCAACACGCATCGGATACGCATACAAGCAAGCGGCTCTACATACGATCGGCGATAACGACCCCGGCATGTCTTCAAGTAGTCCCGGATAGCAGGCCAAACATTAAAATCATCAAACGCCTTTCTTAACATTCCGCTACAGATATTTAAAGTATCCTAGTACCTATCGTCAAGTGTGTATGGGTTGTAGCCTTTATTTCATTTAGGTGTAAAACTGAGCAGAGTGTGCCATACAAAAAAGTATTTATAAAAAAAGATCGTAAATCTAACCGCGGTTAGGATTTGTTATTTTAGGGAAGGAAATATTTAGATTCTCGACATCGGTCGAAACAACAACGTATAAGCCACACCCATAAGGAAAAAAGGATTGATATCGCCTCCTAGGGCATGACATTACTTTTGAGACCCAGTGTACATAAAAAGAAATAAAGTATAGTGAAACCGACATTCGACTTTGCTATATTACGCCGGTTACGGCTTAACAATTTAATTTACTAAACACGCTTTATGCTTTGTTCTCGTTGATAGCTTACGAGGTCAATGCATTGAGTTTTTTTCATTCTTAAGTACCTAATTAAATACCTCCACTAACTTGACGCTTGCAGAAAACGACTTTATTAAAGCACACAAACATAATAATTCCTCTTTTTTATTTTGATTTGCAAGTGTACTATTAAAAACATAAAGATGACAAAAACGATTTAAAAATATATATTGATTTAATCTATACCTATACTATAAACGATAAACACCATCAGTGGCGTAACAACGTAGTCACGATCCTGTGTTCTCAAATTAAGCCGGGCCCCACTAAATAAGCTGGGCAGATATATACATGTTAGAAACCTTATAATGGAAACATTGAGTGTAATATAAATTTATTGATTAACATGTTTAAGAAAAAAATATTATTTAAACGACCTGTTTTAAATGTATAAACATAAAGTATTACCTACATGCAAGGCGATTCAAAAGCACCGGACCACCTTTCAGAAGGCGCTAAAGAATCATTACTTGACGACAAAAATGCAATCGGAATTTCTTTAGAACTTTTAATTTTTTAAAAGAATGCAGTTTTCTAATCTTCTATGAACACTTAAATCAAGTATGGGCAACCTTTGACATGTGGGCCAAACTTTAGTGTGCAAATACGTTCGCGGGCCGCGTTTAAAAGTAGTGCATTTTAAAGTAGTGTTCATAATTTTTAGCGATAGATACCAGACATGAAATAATACGACAATGTTATTACAATGCAACTTATTAAAATAAGAAAATGAAATGAAAAAAAATAGGTACGACATTATAATTAAATCGTGAAATTTAATAATCCATCGATGTTTGGATGAATTCCACTAATAGACGTTAAGAATTTTCCAAATTATCGTCAGTCAGCCTTGTACGATGTTTTGATTTATTAACTTTCATCATTGAAAAGAACTGTTCGCATTTTAAGTACTGCCAAACGCACAAATCAATCTTCTTGCGAATTTTCTAAGCTCCGGAAAATGGTCTTCTTCGAGGTATTTTTTGTAGAAATCGCACAACTCCACGTCTTCAAATTTAAATTTTAGGAGTGAGTTTTCTTGAAGCTCGATCAACTCTATTTGCAAGTGTATTGGAGCATTTTGTACATTACTTTTTGTTGGAGTAGCTAATAAATTGAAACTGTCTTCCATGTTTTTAAATTAGCTAAATCTGTTCGAAAATTGCTCCGACAGTAGCTTTAGTTCTTCAGCATATTGAACATAAGCAGTATTTTCATACGCAGAGAGCGTGGTGAAATGGTAACTGTTACCAGACAGCAACTGTGCCTCCCTCAAACGGATTTTGTTTTGAAACGCTTTCAAATGGCTGTACAAATCATTTACTAACTGTCCTTGTTTTTGAAGTTTCAAATTTAAATCATTCAAATGGCCTGTAAGGGCGACCAGAAATGCTAAGTCACATATCCATTTTAGGTCACTCAATTCAGATAGCGGTTTATATTTCATTTGCATAAAATCTGCTATCTCATTTCTAAGCTCGTAAAACCGTTTCAACATTTTTCCTTTGCTTAACCATCTGACTTCACAATAATATGTTACGTCGTCATATTCGGCTGATATTTCATCCAAAAACGCCTTGAACTGGCGATGGTTAAGCCCTCGGGATCGAATAAAATTGATGGTTTTTACTACCACATTCATAACATTCTGGAGTCGAATGGACTTAGAACACAAGTTCTGTTGGTGGATAATGCAATGAAGGACTATCAAATCATCTTTTAGCGGCTGTAAAGCAAGCAATTCCTCAGTAACAGTAAACTCTTTATCAACACCTCGAATAAATATAGCCAGTTGAGCTGTGTCAGACAAATCGGTGCTCTCGTCTAATGCTATGGAAAATGATTCAAAACCAGCCATACGGTCAGTCAAAGTTGTTTTTATATCATTAGCCATCATTTCTACACGTCGAGCAACAGTTCGTATTGACAAACTAATTTTTTCAAATTCATTTTCCTTTTCAGGACAAAAAACTGCAAACTTCTACATACACTCCTTGATAAAATTCTCCTTCGGCAAATGGTTTTAATGATTTTGCCAATTTTGAACTAACTATAAAACTAGCTTTCACAACATTATGAAGTTGTGTTCTTTGTTTATGAAACATTTGCTGCTGTTTTTTTTTTTAATTTGCGGTAAGCTTCTGGATTTTGTCTTTTCTTATTTGTCCTATCAATGAGTGCAGCATAGGATGCTTAGTTGAGTAGTGCCTCTTTATATTGAATTCTTTCATCACTGAAATGAATTCATTGCACAGCAAACAAATAGGCTTGCCATTGTGCAAGATAAAAAAGAATTCTTCAGTCCATTTTTCTTGAAACTGGCGACCCTCTGCATCTACTTTTCGTTTCTTTCCAGCAGACATCATTTTCGTTTACTTTTCGTTCGATAAACTTAATAACAAAATATAATTAGTAAGCACTCAAGATGCACACAAAGTCACAAAGCAAATTGACGGCACTAGCAGTTCGCTAGGATATCGCTTGTCGAAGTTATCACCTCGGTAGGTCAAATAGAATCGTCTAGTGTAGAACATTTGAGAAGCTATAATCTTTTGTTGCGCCGCCAGTGAGGCGGCAAACATCAAAGGCTTTGATGTTTGCCGCCTCACTCTTTGATGATCGCCGCCACTCGGCTTGCTCGCTCATTTGATTCCGCAGGAGCAAGCGACAAACACCATATCACTCGATCTTCCTCATTTGGAGTGAGTATGAGTAAGTAGTGTTTTTTAATTGGGTTTTTCAAAATGTCTGGCGGGCCGGATCAAATCTTACAGCCGGTTGTTGCCCAAATATGACTTAATTAACGTTTTGTAACATCTCGGGAGTTACCGTTTCAGCGGCAACAATAATTCCCTGTCTTAACTCCTCCACATGTCCCATTTGATATGGTTCTTCGCCGGAAACCGAATCATTATGTAAAATTTGGAAAATAGCGGAAAGTATAATTAAACCAGGGTTTCAAGTTTTTAGTTGAACTGTAATAATCGTTTTCCAAATTGAATTTTTTAGATATCTACAGGCATATTTATAGTTTCGCAATTGAAAGATTAGAACTATTTTTCAGACATTTGTATGTAATATGGCACAAAGGTAAACCTAGACGATTGCCATATAAACTACTTGCATATCGTCCAGGTGTATCTTTGTACATGGTACATACATCTTACATTCAAATAGATAAGCAAAACGGATCATATCGTCCAAACGACAAGGTCTGTGAACTTACTTGACTATGCTACTGACGAGAAGCGATTTACAAAGCGCGGTCAACAAACAAAAAAATTACGCGGAATTACTAACTCGGCGGCAATGGTTGAATGAACGTGGGCTTTTTAAACGTGACGCGACGAAAACAATTCTGTCGACGGTTTGATAGAAGAACCAGTTTCCATACTGTCGCAAATACAAATAGAGTTTCACATTTGCTGGAAGCAAAAGTCATGGTCTCTTTATGCTAACTCTAAAACCGGTACAGTGTACCCAATAATCAATACATTATCAAACTCAACTTTTCAAATGTATTAGCGTGACAAGAATCTAAACATGCGAACGACTAACTATTAAAAGATATCGTTATCAACATGAATTTACTTCATTCTTGAAAAGTTTGCCCAGGTGATAGTCAAATGAATTAAAGATATTCTAAAGAAAGATTTAGTACAATATGCAAAGTCTAACTGTAAATAATAGGCGTATTCTTTCGTGGTGAATAAATTGAACTAAGAGAACTGAAAGTGATATAACTGAATGTGAACAGTTTTTCACTTTCAATTTGTCAAGCAAAAGAATGCATTTATTGAGCCAACTAACCGTAGAATTTCTTTGTGCGTGAGGGGTAAGGGGATCTCTTCAGTTGCCAGAGTAGGGAGACTGAACATGCTCGAAAGAACGTCAAATTACGTGAACGAATTGAATATTGTTCACTTCGATTAGTTTGTTCATCACGAAAGAATACACCTAATAACATATCCTATCGTGTTTATTATATAACAGGGTGGTACCTTAATCCCAGAGACAGAAACAATACATCTAGCCTCTAGTTTTTAATATAAAAGTAAAACGTAATATTATATATAACAGCTGCATCGTTTCAGAGCAAATACTTTTGTTTTATATGCTCACAATATCAAACAAATAAAGAATCTAGCAATATGAATGCACTTAAATGGCATATATCTCGATTTGTTCAACATTTTTAATTTTTTAATATTGTGTAAATGATATTGAATGAAGTCAAGTATAATATGCGCTTGTACAAAGAATTTTCATAGTAAAGGAAATAATGGTTAATATTTCAAAAACTAAAAGCTCACGAAGAATACGTTCCTCAAAGAATTTATACAACAATATGTATTTCGACTTCCTTTTTCGCGAAGTTACCTTATTATCTTCAATGGCTTTTAAGAAAAACAATTGAATTTAGACATAAAGAGCCATAGAATAAGTTGTCTTTAAATAAAGTTTAGCACATAATCGAAATAAGGAAGTATCTACTTGCGGTTTAAGGAAACGGTTTCTAGAAAATAGTAACATTTTGAAATAGTTCTTTCGACGGAAAACTACCTAAATTGCCATTTGAAGTACTTCTAGATTTAGTATCATTCTAATAATTCATACCTTAAATGGTAAAAAGACAAAGTATTTTATTCCATATCATAAATTTCAAAAAATTCTTAGAACTATGCTTCTAAAATTATAGAAATAATAAAAAATTCACATACTTATACTTGTATTTGGCATCCTGTAAAATTTGTATGCTCAGAATTGTATCTAAAGGAAAATTCTCCTTGATGGTATTGCATGAGCTATCCAAGTGGCACAAGAAAAGTTGTCCTTCTAGGGTACACCACCGTGAATTAATTCCCAAATAAATCTTCAACAGGTCCATTTGTAACTTTATAAAGTAGGCCCTTATGATGGTGCATTGCTTTGCCAGATATAGCTGGCCTGTTCAAGTAATTCTCTTTGCTTTTACCACCCTTAACTAAGTGAGGTGCCTTTTTAAGCACACCATTTACTTGTTTAAAAAGGTTCAAACTGATACTAGTGGTTCTTGAAGGGGTATTATTTTCTGCACTTTCAGAATGTGTGTACCAACTTGTTCTGGATTCTTTTCTAGGTAAAACCGGTGATTGGTCTTCAGGCAGGGAATCAAACCTTTGTGGTGGAGGTGGTGGTGGACTGATGTAGTCTTCAGTTTCAGACTCATTTGATATGCTCCAGTTATCAATAGTTGAAAAATTTGTGTTTGAATATAAATCACCTAATAATAACTGTTGTAAACTATCAAGCTCTTTATTTTGTACATTTGAATTAACATCTGGTGGTGAATCATTCTTCAAAGGATCAAATTGCATAATTACACTCTCTGTAGGTTTTCGACAAGGTACAACAGTTTCTCTTGTAACAACATCGTGATTTTCATACAAATTATTATCAGTGACATGATGCTGTTACCGCTGTCTGTATCTGTGTCTCTGATGATTTCATTACTATTTGGAATTAGTATTGGTGTGTTATCAACATTACTGTAAATTTGTTCTACTTTTGGTACTTGGTCATAAAATTTCCATGATTCTGATCGGTTTAAGTTTGTTCTATTTTCAAAACTATTACTTGTTGTATCTGTACAACTTTCAGAATCACTATTGTAAGGATATGACGGAAAAACACTTTCATAAACACATGCACTTCTTGTTTGCCCACTGCTGGAGCTATTAGAACTACCCGATGCAATCGATTGAGGTTCATCGTACACACTCTCCTCCCGTAGAGGTGGTGGAGGGTATGGTGGTGGAGGTCGGTTGTATTCATCATCATCATCTTCATTTGACTGTGTTGATATATTCAAATAATTAGGCTCTGCAATGCATGAATTAATTGGCGAGTCAAATTTAATTGAATTAAATATATCAACAGGTATATCTAAACCGTCATTCTTATTTTCCTCTTCTTTAGGATCATCACCTACATCACTGCTTACTGAGTGAAATCTTTTAGTTAATCGTCTAACACTTGTTCGTGTGCTTTCAATTACTGCCTTCTTGCCTTCTTGCACTTTACCTCCAATATCTTCAGCAATTTGTTTAGAAGCATTCCCAAACGTTTTCACTCTCTTACTAAATGTGTTACCATTTATCTCACTCTTACTATCAGTTGATCTCACCTCTAATTTATCCACTTCATCATCGAAATTATCTCGTTGGCGGCTGGGTCGTATAGGTATTAACTCGCGCGGAGCAGGTATTGGTTTTTTCTCATTAGCGTTAAATTTCCTCGGAGCAGGTACTGGGTTACTCATCTTAACATCTTATACACAATTGAAGAAATAATACACAAAACGGTTTGCTTTAGCGGGATTCGTTACAACACTACATTTTAATTTACCAATTTACTGAAATTATCTCAGATATTATATCCAGTTATCAGTTTTTATCGTTATCATCTGTAATTATCACAAGTTGCTCCATTCCTTTTGTTTACGTACCACCAGTTGATATATTACTTGTTGACACATGAATGCACTTTACTTTTGATAAACGTCAGCACACTCCATCTTTTACTTATCCAAGAATTATTATTTACTTAAAGACGAGATGAATTATCCGGTTTAACGTACCAAGAATACGCGGTTGCAAACAAACAACAAACACAAGATCCTACATACTAGTGTCATCGACTGTCATTCTGCTACTCTGATCATTCGGTATTCCGAAGGTTTTGAATTCAAATATGAATGAGTAATCCTTTCGTGGAGGGGAGTAAATTTTATTCCGTTATCTATCGCTATCCGATCTATCCTTTAAATAATTAATCATTTAATCATTAACATGACCTACCACTTTAATATTTGTTTGTAATTTAACTCGATTCAAATTAAATTACCCATATACCATGTACCGATGTACTCATTAATAATGGACTTAAAATGCTGCAACTGTTTATGCAACCCAATAAACCAAAATACAGCGTGGTCAAAAATAATACACAAAAACTTTAGGCGCATTAGAAACTATGAGTTAGCAGAAACATTGTTGCAATAGGAAACAGTCGGAATGGTAGGAACTTATTGCGGAAACAATCAAGAAGATTTAAGCAACATTCCAGAAACAAGCGACAGAAACAGAGTTTCTTGATGTTGCTTGAGTAGAAACGCGGCTTTAGATACGCTGGAAACGATAACGTTACTCTGCTGTTATTCCCCAGCCGCGTTATAGGAGCTATCTAATTCAATGATTAACTGATAGCTTCTAGCTTCTACGATGCGTTGGAAAGCACAGCAAAATAACGTTCTCGTTTCGAGCATCCAAAAATGCATGACCTTCAGTCCGCTTTTTGACTGCCATTGGCTAGAACGAACTCAAAAAAGATGGCGCTTACGCGCACACATTTAAAATTTGCTAGTTGTCAGATTGTCATGTTCCGTTATAAAAAGGCCTATACTTTGATAACGTTTATACCTCTAACCGCCTCTAGCCAGTAATTTCCCGTGCGCACACCGTGCGATACCCCGACGCGGTACCTACTCCCACCCCATGGCCGAGGCCTGGATAATAACATAACTGCTGTATGTATAATTGTATATTTAAAGATTTTAGTTGCTCAGTGTTGCCGTTTTTAGTACAATTGTATTTTTCTAGTACATTTTGAGCACGCGATGATCCATGTTTCTAGTACGTCAGTACGCCTTTGCCAAATCTATATAGTACATTTTAAAATATGTTAGTGGATGCTTATAAATGCTTACCTAAATGTTAATTATTATTATTTTATTCTTTTTTCGTTTTTTTTTTTTTAAATTCTAGGGTGTTTTGTTTTAGGAATTTTTCGAATTGAGGACCTTGGGGTTACCTTATTTTCTCAATACCTATGTTTGAGCATTCGTAAAAACTATTATTGAGCATTAAAATTTAACTCTTAGTTTAAAAATCCCGCATTTGCATTCATGACGAAAGCTTTATTAACAAATCTAGTATCTACAATTTCTTGTAATGTGTTAGTGATGCTAGTACCAGCAAGTACAATAAAAAATTTCGAAATGGCAACACTGAGTTGGCTGACTCGACTCAAACAAAAGAAGTGAGGTTAGCGCACGGCAGCGCACGGTTAGCGAAACAATTAACCAGTTCACTTGTCAAATTGGTATTTTTTATTAAAGAGCAAATATGTTTAATAAATTTTATAAAACTATAAAATCAATAACAATTTTACGACGCCAATTTACTTTCAGTTCTAATTTAAAGTCACAAGCAGAAGCTAAAATTAAACCTAATTTACGTCTCTACGAAGAGAGAAAAGAAATAGGAGCTTTTGGTTGGTTTCTATTGGTTTGTTTTCCACACCTTTTAAACATCTCACTTTTACATTTATCTTACAGAGTATTCCGACTGCAACTTTTGCGCTTGGTACATGGCAAATACAACGCAAAAAATGGAAAGAAAATTTGATAAGAAGTCTTCAAGAACGGAAACATACAACTCCTGTGCAATTACCATCAACTGCCGATGAAATTGCAGAATTAGAGTATTTCCCAGTACATGTAAAAGGGAGGTTCATACACGACAAAGAGATTTATATTGGTCCAAGGTCTTTACTTGTAGAAGGGGATGCTAGCACGCAGAGTTCTTTGATATCCAAAGGACAAATTACAAATCAGGGTTACTTAGTTATTACACCATTTGAATTGTCTGATAGAAAGTATAAATTTTACATAATGGTATTTTATGTGTGTAAAATATGATTTTGATAGTGAAACTATATTGATAAACAGAGGCTGGGTACCAACAAAAAAAAGGATCCACGGACTAGACAACAAGGTCAAGTACAAGGGGAGGTTGATGTAATTGGAGTTGTGCGACTACATGAAAATAGACCAAATTTTATGCCTAAAAACCGAGAGGGCTCTGATATATGGTATTACAGGTATTTTTGCAATGAATTCAATTAGTTCAGTAAAATTTTGCATTTTAAATGAATCATGTGTGATTTTGAGAAGGGGTAGATTTATTTTATTTTTTGTAGTAGGGGCCAGACTCCATTAAATGTAGGTGCTCTTAAAAAAGAGCAGTTTCTATTTTTATTTTGTAAAATATAGGGTTTAGAGAAATTTTAAAGGAAAAGGTTTTTTATAACTACAAAAATAACAAAGTAGTTAGCAAAAGAAGCGAACATTTTTAAATAAATAAATACAACGCGTCATAGCTTTTTGTTTCATAACTTTATTATAAGATTAACATGTGTATTTTATCCTTCATGTTTGTTTTTAACCTCTGATCTGACATGGCTCTGAAGATGGCGTTGTACCGAAACATGTAAGCTATAGGACACAAAAATCGTAACCCTATATTTATTAATAACTCAGATACCCTGGCTAAGTGTCCAAAATGTACTTAGAAACTGCGCGAAATGTTTGTTAAAATGAAATGACCAACAAGAAAGGTGCAGATATTCAGAAAAATTCGGGCTTATGAAAATTCGCTGATTAAAGAATCGAATACATAGATGATGCCGATAAGAAACGCATACAAGGCTAAAGAAAGAGAGGCCCAGGACGGTTTAGTCTTTTTGAGTTATTGTAATATTACGTACCAGTATAATTGAGCCAATAAGTGATCTCTTGAATTCTCATTCAAAATTGATATTTTACATTAGACGAAATGGTTATTTGACAATTTAATACTGTATTTGTGGTCAATTTCTATTTTTACCATTTTGGTTTTTTCAAGCACCTGGCCCGATTCTAGGCAGTCACTGTCCCTCTGCTGAAGTAGGGTCGAAAAACGCGGAAGTTTTATCCAAACAATTTTCATAACTGGCAGAGCATCTCAAATCGCATTCGCGACATCCACAAGTTGCACCACAGAAGCTACTACAACGACAAAAAGTAAATATCAGAAGCTCAAGTGCAGTAGGTTTCGTAATCAGTAACACGCCAATCAGATTCAGTAAAGCACGATCATTTTTTCATGTAGGAATAATGAAATTCCCGATTAGTTTGCGGATGTTTTTTCAAGATTGCAATGGATTTTATCTTACTAATGTTACAAAGTACAAACGCTGTATCCCTTCCTAAAAAGACGACTGGGAAACTACATAATAGCTTTCTACAATCATCATCGTGCAGCCTAATTAGGCCTCCAAATAAATGTTAGGTGCTGTCTGCAAAATAAAGAAGTTAATATCCTCAGTAACGATTACTACAAAAAACGATTGCGATGCGCAGTATTAGCGATGAATTACCATGAGAAAGCGTTCAACAATTAACTTTTTGCAGGCTCAATGAAATTGTGCTTTTGCAATTTTTTCAAACCTAACTAACTAACTTTCCAAACAAAATAGTTCCAAGTAATTTTGTAGGAAACTTAATTTTTTACAAAAAGGTTTGCTTATAACTTGGTTATTTTTGAATTTATAATAGGTCTTTCTAGTAAAATAGAACTTTGGATAAAATTGATTACACACACAAAAAAATAAATCTATTCCTTCTCAAAGTCAATGGCAAAACGTAAAACTTTATGCTTGACTAAAATATGCTTTTTAAGTGGACACCCAAAATATTTTTTTAGAGATCTGGAACAAATGAGTAAGGTAACAGGCGCTTCCCAGGTGTTCTTAGATGAAACAACTGACTTTGATGTAAAAGGAGGTCCAATCGGAGGACAAACAAGGATATCATTAAGAAATGAACATTTGTCATACATAATGACATGGTATAGTTTGTCTGGCATCACCAGTTATATGTGGTACAGGCAATTTCTTCGTAAATTATAAGCAATTATGTTTAATATATAAAATTTATTCGGATAAAATTGTTAAAAACTTGTACAGTACACATGTAAGAAACTTAAAACTCGGACGGATTGGTCTATTCTTAAAATAAAATTGTCTATATGTTCTTAGAAACCTAATAGATCATCTGTTGAATCTATATTAGCACCATTCTCAGGGGGTGTCCTGCAAAAAGGGCAATAACCGTTTTGTAACACTTGCAGTTCAAAATCGTCGACATGAAACGCCTAAAAAGAAATATATAAGAAACATTTGAAATAAATATTTTAATAAGAAAATGACCTTATAGCAAGAGCAACACAGTGTAATTTGTAAGTCGGGCAGCAAATTTCTAAAAAACTGATATTTGAGCGGTGGATTCCATTTACAAATTAACACACTGGCGCTATCTAAATTAAGTAAATCATTTCTATTTACTATCACAGGTAAAAAGTTTGAATCTCCCGCCTAAAATAATATAAAATAACGTAAATACTCTAAAATCATACGTATATACAAAATAGATACCTCAAAATTAATTAATCTATGAGTAAAGGGATCTCGAATGCCCCTGTCAAGTTTTAAAGTTTGCTGATTTTCTGTTATTTCTTGTGTCCAACCTTCATAAGGATCGTTAGCTTCCGGTGGCGTATCAATCAGTCTAACAGCTTCCATATCACTAATCCCTTGTTCCAAAGTGAATTCAACCAATGGTAAAATTTCTAACATACCAAAAGATGAATCATTGTGAACCGAAAAGAATTACCGAAATGAGTAGAAAAATAACTACCTCATGATGTCACATACCAAAGCTAACATACGAGTGAATGAAGTTCTGACCACAGTGAATGCATTTATTGCTCATAGTTAGTAAGGGATTGTAGGTTGAACACCTATAACACATTGGCAAAAGTTCTTCAGGGTCACTAAAGGGTCTCGCTCTTGAACTGATTGTAGAAACTTCCACGTGCTCTTGAAATTTTGACGGAATTCGTAAGCTTTGTATTCGGTCAAATAATTGTTTTGCTAGTTTATTGGCTCCTAGTTTCATAGCTTGTTTGGCAAGACAATACAGGACGGCACTAGTAGTAGTTAAGGAAATACCTGAAAAAACGAATCCTTGAAAATGTATTTTAAGGATACAATAAGGATATTCCCTTTGGTCTATCAGTTGTAATTTCGGTCATTAAAAATCGCGAAATGTTAAATAAAGCTTCCGGCATAAAGGATGTAAATGGTTCTTCCAAATATCTATGTACAGAATGATAGGCATAATATATGCTCGCTAATCGCTCGTTGCTATGATATTTCTTCAACAATTCAGTCATATTCTCTTCACTAAGGTACGAATGGTAATTTAATAGTTAATTATCAACTTATAAAGTTACTTACTTTTCCTGTGCTAATTCTAAGCATTGTTTTGACAGAATCCAATAATAGTATCCTGCGTCTTGGAATCTATTCTCAGTAACAGCATTCTCGGTTAGCTGTTGTAAGACTTTGAATGCTTCATCTGGCTTGCCGGCTTTGTGGAATGCTAAAAAAATAGCGGTTAGTTAAAATAATTTAAATTTTATTATATATAACACAATACATACCTTTTTGAGCTTGCACAAATTTATCATTTTCTGCCAGCCAATGCGCGTATGGTACATAAACGAGCGCTTTATATTGCGGTAGGATTTGAACCAAATTAAAGGCTTGAGGCCATTCTTTAGCTTCCACGTGTAACGTCAGAACTGCAGCGGAATCTCCTAATCTTTTATAAAGTTCAGCAGCTGCACTGGATTGCCGCAATCGTTTTAGATGTTCTGCAATTGCTAAAAGTGATTGTCGGTCTGTCTTTTCTAACCTTCTCCCTAAGTCTATTAATCTACGTAAAAAAAGGAAAAGCCGTTTAGGTTTTCAATTTTATACAAAAATATCAAAAGCCCACGTTACACATACGTCCTTCGCTTAACTACCAAATTGCGGAAGGATTCTGGGCATTAAGTGAGGACAATCTGTATACCGCACACAATCGTTCACTGCGATAATAGAAAACACATATATTTTTTTTATGAAGAACGTTTGTAACTAACGTAAGCATCTTTAAATATAAAAAAGTGGCAGACTTAAGCATGCCAATTTCTTTTGTGTCAACTCCTAGATTTGGTTTCTAAATACCTCGATGTATACGAGGTAATTCAGAAACGTTTTCACAAAAACTGTATCAGTGGATTCTATTCGACAAAATAAAGCAAAAAAGTTAATAGACATAATATAGGCTCCTAAAACATATATCCGAGTGCGCTCTGAGATAAATGCTTTTTAAAGATATTTCAGACGATTACATCTAAAGAAAAGTAGTAGATATAAAACAAACTTTTCCCTCGTTGCTTGTCAAAGTTAATTAAACTTAGAATAATAAAAAAGCTTAGATATTTTGAATTTTACAATTCAAAGCCATACCGGACTTCAACAATAGCAAATTAGCCTTACATTTACATCTTGTAGAGCTTATTTCGTTCACTTTACAACAAAACTCATTAAATTTAAATGGAACACCTTTTTTTTTGTTTCGATAGATATTTTATGGGCTCTTTCATTTCTCATGACTAATATTTTGGCTTTAGTAGCTATTTCAAATGAAAAATAAAAATTGATTTTATTTTTTTGAAATTTTATTAATTAGCCCATGTTAAATAAATTCCTAATATGAATGACACTTCGTTATTCAAATGACATCCCAAATACTGACGTTTTTTTATCGTTAGGGTAGAAAATTTTATTTTATTGCCTGCATTATTTGTTTTTATATTTATTTTTTAGTAGTTTTTTATTTTTCTCCCAAAGCAAACGCGAATGGCAATCACGCTAACCAGTATAGATGAAAATTTGCATTTAGGCTCATTTTTGTAAAGAAGTCTAAATAAAAATCAATATATTTTTTGCGTAGAACTTAAAAATAGACAAATGTGTAAGGTATTTCGTAAGCGGAGTAAATAAATTTTTACTTACTTTTCGGACACTCTGTATAATCAAGAATATATTTACGATACAATTTAGGGAAAGAACTTAAAGGATTTTTATAAAAGTTTTTTAGTTTCCAAAATAATAAGAGATAGATAGCGCTCTAATTAAAGATCCAGGCTTCGCTAGGATACTCTGTATTTACTAATTATTGACCTTCTCCTCTTGTGACCGTAATCCACAAAATTAATAATTTTTCGAGTACTCTTAGTAAACAGTACTTGGTCACTTAGAAATTTTGGTCGAACTTTTTTGTTTGGCATAAAATTTTCTATCAGAATCCGTAACGATAGTTTTTTTCCCAACACTGTTGTTTCGGCTCCACTAGGTGGCATAACGGTATTTGCATACTAGTGGGAGAAAAGATTGTTTTTTAATACCACTACAAATGCGGTTAAAATCGGTTTATTCTGTAATTATTAACTTTCTCTACTGCACGAAGTTAATTATATAATAAAATACTTATTATCTTATATCCTGAGCTAAACATTTTCGAACACGTTTATAAAGTTTTCTTTTTGCTTTATTTTGACTAGGTTTTGTCGAAATGTTTTTGAATTTTCCTGAATAATATATTTGCAATTACATTTACTTACTGATCAACCCAGCCTCTTTCTCCCATAATATCAATTGCCGATTGAGTATCACCTATTGATAAGTACATATCAACAGCGGCTTTGTGTTCATTTATATTCCTTGCCCAATCAGCTTTTTGTTTCACAAGATTTGAATTGTCTCCTGATCCTAAGAAGTCCTACAAATATACATGCCATGTTTTTTTTTGACTATATTTCAAATGGTTTTACTGCATACCTGAGCTAAATCAAACATTCTAAGATCAGTATACATAGTTAAAGCCTTGTGTTCACAACCGGCTTTCTGATATAGACGTGCAGCTTCTTTAAACTTTCCTTTATACGCATAAATATCGGCTATCATTTCTTCTTTATTATTATCACCTTTTCGTCGCCTATCCTACATTGTAACGATAATTACGAATATAAAAAAGACTGATAGATACCACTCTACACTATCTCAATTTTAAATGCACATTTTTATTTTAACAGAAAATATTACCTGCAGATCACGTATTAATTCCAAATAATTATAATCTTGGAGTTTTATAAAAGCTAAACGCGCAACATCAAATTCTAAATTTTCTAATGCAGCAAAGCCTAATTCTTCCCAATCTCCATCAGTAACACCTAAGGATAGCTTTAAAAAAAAAACGTGCTTTTTAAACAACCATTTAACATACCCAAACATGCAATCTTATGAGCTTCTTGAAACATTTTCTTTTCAATATACTGATACATGGGAGCACTTAAAGCCATATCAAAAGTATTCATATTTGAACCGTTCAAACAAAATACTTTGGAACCGGAAAGTCCCACCACAAAACCGTGTAGTTTTTGTTGATGCGAGGGAAAATCCAAAATTTTTATCGCTAGTGTTTCATTGCCACTGAAAGATAACATGTCTTCATACTGAGTATTCCACGCTACGCTGTTAACATCTGGTTGCTGCAATTTTAAATACAACTATAGATATACTTTTTTTTTAATAAGTCGTGTTACCTGAAATAAGAGTTCCCCATTTGAGGTGCTAAATACTTGACACAAACCGTTCTCGTCAACAACGGCAATTTTTCTTTTCCTCTGACTTAAATCTAAACACCTTATCGCAGAATTAATAGTAACTTTTAATAGTGGAAATGAATTATCCAAATGAACCTGCCAAACCTGCAAGAAGATTTTCTATTATCTTAAAGCAAACCTTAATAAAGATGTAATAGTACTTGTCCACTCTTTAAACCTAAAATTAAGCCCTCTTGTCTTGGTGGACCTCCAATAATTTTAATGTACCTTATTGGACTTTCAAAAACCCACTCTCTATCCTTCAAACCTTGGAATGACATGCTTTGTAAGGTTTTTTCTTGACATACAACTAAATGTTCTGAGCATATTACTAATAAACTACAATCGAGTTTTTGTGTTATTTTTTCTTTCACTCTGTAGTGCATGTCATTAATGTCGTTAGAATATAACTCATATATTACAACTCGTTCTGGTAATTGAACCTACATGGAAAGAAATTAATAAAATAGAGCTAGAGTGCGTAGGTTGGTGTAAAACAGAAATCCTTAAAAAGTCTTATATTTCGATTCTGCCATATACTTACTGCTAATCTATGTTTAAATATCGCAATTTTCTTAATTAAATCTCTACATTTTATTCTCACTTTTTGTTCAGTTAGTAAGTGTTGAATTATTACGTCCGTCATATTTTCTCTATAAGCGTAACGATCCTTATACAGACCATGAATAGTATTAAACATTAACTGATAGTATGCGAGTGTCCCATCTTGACATCCTATTACCTATATAACACAAGATTAGTTATATAAGAGAGCTACAGGCTAAATAGATGGAGTCGGTAATACAAGATCTCCTATATTGCTTTATTCTAACTTTGTTTGGGAGCGTAAAATGTACTTTATTTATTGAGTAAAAATAACAAAACTGGTACATCAATTATTCAAAAACAAAGTATTTCCGATTACTAGTCCACTATGTCCCACCGCGAACTATTGCAGCTAGATTAATGCGACAAAAGTTTAGATTTTTCGATACCTCGGTATATTTTTCCTTTAGCGACCAAACGGCAGGAAAGCATGCCAGTCGTTAGTGAGGACAACCTGTATACCGCACACAACCGCTTACTGCGATAATAGAAAACATATAAGAATGTTCGTAACTAAGGCAAGCATATTTGAAATTAAAAAGTGATATTGAGTTGTTTCAATAGTAGCAATTTCTTTTGTGTTAACCATCAATCCAATATTTGTTTTGTAAATACCTAGATCTACACAAGCTGATTCAAGTGCTTCAACAAACACTGTCAATGTATTCTATTCCCCAAAATAAAGCAAAAAGACTGAATAACCACGTAATCAAAAGTATTATTTGATTAAAGAGATGTAATATACAGGGTCCAGGGAAAATTATTTTAAAAATATACAAGATGTTCAAAAAATCGTCACCATAATGACATTTTTCTTAAATGGTACAGCCTGTAGTTTTTTACATTTTTAGCAGTGGGTGACTAATGGGTGTAAGCACATATTTTGTTTTTTTTTATTTGATGCGTTTGATTAGTGGCAATAAATATATACCAGTACTGCCACAAATATAACGCATTATGTTATATATTATATTAGTCTTATTAAAGAAAAACTATATCACATACCACATAATTCATATTTGGATGCACAGCTGTACACCAAACCCATGACTCTTGTTGATCACCCACCATACTAAGTCTTATTCCATCTTTAGTATACAAAGCACATGCTTTATTAGTCCCGCAGATAAGAATATATTCTCCTTTTGGAAAGTACTTCACCCTTAAAGCATCAAAACCTATAATCCTCTCCTTTCCAACCAATTTACCACCCAAAGTATAAAATGATAGCGTCTTGTTAAAGTCAGTAACACAAAGTGTGTCAACATCTTCTTTCGATGTACTCCAAGAGAGTGCCCAAATAGCAGAGGCCTCAGGACGATCTATACGCCCTTTCTCTTCACCTAACTAATTAATGTATTTTAAAATGCATAAAATAAATATTTAACTATTACCTTGTTTCTAATTGAAATAGTCCCATTTCCAAGACCTAGTGCTAAATACTGGCCATCATTTGTCCATGAACAGGCATTTATTCTAGAACTTACTTTATGTTTCTGCACAGCTTTCTGTTCGACACTCCAAAATGCAAAATCAGTTAATGCACATGAAGCCAATTGATGGGTTAAAGGATTGTATGCTAAACATTGTACAGCATCACTGTGACTGTATTTTAGCAGTCCTTCCAATTTATTAGACCATACTATGACGGTTTTATCAGCACTTCCACTTGCAAATTTTTGCCCATTTCTTGCATAATTCACAGCATAAACTGTATCTTTATGACCTTTTAAAGGTTGTATTAATGTACCATTTGACGTGTCATACACTAAAACTCTATTTCCACTAGCAACAATTAGTTGTGAACCATCGGGATTAAAACATAAATCATATATACTAAAAGAATACTTTTTGATACTTTGCATTGAATGAAATTATGTACTTACCATTGTTCTTGTTTCTCACTATCTTGTATCTTATCCACCCATTTAGGTATGGATCTCATTTTATTAAGATAACATTTAACTCCAACAATCCTACTTCAAAGAAAACTTTTGGAATGCTTGTGTATATATTGCTGTTTCCTAGCAACAATCGTACAGAAAGATATACGAATACGTTCCAAGACTTACACAACTTTACAAACTTGTTACTGAACGCACCATCATTTAAAGATTCTAAACAGCAAACATAAAGGAATATAAATAAAATTGTAAGTTAAAATGTGACTTTTTAAATAAAATAATCTATAAACAGAGATTTGAAAAATAAATGTTTATTACGATAATAACCTTGTTCATATACCTATTGTATATAAACAAGGATAATAAGTACAGTCGCTGACATTATTATTTAGCACTCAAACGAATGGCTCGACGCTTTCATGGTGCTAAATATTAATGTCGCTGACTGTACAATCACATATGTTTAGGCCAGAAACAAGAGTGATTTAAATCAGTCGCGCCAAAAAGAAGTCTTTTGATTGGTTTTCGCATATCCTTGTTTACACATAAAAAGAAAATGGACGATTTGATAGAACCATTCACAATTAATTTAGGAAGTAGTGACACCGGAAGCTACTTTTGACAATTATTAACCAACATCAATTATTAATTATTATCCTTTATAAATACATGTAGTGTCGGCAGTGTTCGTATATGGGAGGGAAATTCCCTTTTTAGAGAGAATTTTGAACGTTAGAGGGAAAAAGTTTTGTTTTGGAGGGAATTATTGGATAAAATATTACTATTGCATCGATAAAAATAAATTTATTTTTTTATTATTTTTGTATTTTGTTATTCATTTACTTTAGTTAAAATGAATCTGTCATTTTAGCGGTACATTTATTTTAATTTCGTAAGTAATTTATTAAAAAAGTTAATAATTTTGTATTTGCCGCCAAAAAAAGGAATTGCAGTGTCAAAACGGGAATTTTTCGTGTCGGCGCCGGGAATTGCCGATCAAGGTATATACGAACACTGAGTTTCAGATCGACAATTTAGCAAAATATCTTCACGTTAATAATGAGATTTCCATTTTAAATTCTCATTCAATTATTCTTCATTAATTATGTTTTAACGTTTAAGCATTTTAGTAGCTATTTTCTTTGCTTTTTGTTTAGAAGTTCTCGACAAATCGTTCATAATCGATTAGCACTCATAATCGAATCATTCATAATTCAAAAGTCATAATCGAATTATCGAATGATGACTTTTTCGTCATTCGATTATGCCCATCACTAATAGGTATACCCATGGATTGTTGATCCAGAAACGTCAAAGACACGCACAAGCAATACTTTTTAAACTGATTTTCCAGAATTGCTATATTGCTCCAGAGACATGAGACGTGCAACTACGGGTTAAATTTTGGTTCGCAAAACTATACTGGCCGACTGTGTGGGAAAGTGAGCGTAGGTGGCGCAAGCAACGAAAATAGCGCGTAATTTAAACTGTGTATATACCTATTATGGTTTTATTTAATTTTATTAATTTATGTAGAATCGGGAAAATAACACACAGATTTATTTATTGTATTAATATATAT
Organism: Protaetia brevitarsis; assembly: GCA_004143645.1. Classification (NCBI taxonomy): domain Eukaryota; kingdom Metazoa; phylum Arthropoda; class Insecta; order Coleoptera; family Scarabaeidae; genus Protaetia; species Protaetia brevitarsis. The sequence continues at coordinate 5,507,766 of RXPK01000014.1, read as the reverse complement.
ATATATATATAAGCAAGTAGATACAATTTTATATTTAAAAAGTGGACTCTCGCTCTGGAGTAGTCATAATCTAAGTAAAATTAAAAGAATTACATTACAAATAACAAATCACAAAAATTTTCATAAAACTATCGAAAAATTTCATTAACCATTTATTCATTTGCATATCCTCTGACAATAACAATTTTTACAAGTTGATGCAAAAATTATATCTGATTAAACTGCCAAGAGTATTGAGGGCGCATTATTAGGAGGCGAGATAAAAGTACACCCCAACAAAGATAACACATTTAACAATAAAATCGGATTTACAATAAAACCATGTGCGAATTTGAAATAGGTGTAAAAGTCAAGTTATTAAAAGTAAATTGTGAAAAAATCTTAATTGTATTCGGCAACGTATAACGTATAAGTGTAAAAAGCATTTCAAGAAATAAATTACGTGTGTTCGCAAAGGGAATGTCTGGGCTATTATAAACACCGTGTAAAAACCACTAAACACAAAATACAATAGCAATTAAGCTAGATAAGCACTCTTCACTATCGCTATTTTTCAAAACAAACACGTGTTGACAATTGTATAACCACAACAAGCTGACATGCTGACAACAGAGTGAATACCGCAGTGACAAAGGGCGTTTTATAACCGGCGTCACAGTGATTTTCAGGAGCACCAACCCACATACTGCCAACCATTACGAACGCAAAATCCTAACTTGACCGTGGCGCCCCGTCAGTACACTTTTAATCTCGCTAAACAAAGTTCGGTATATGTGCGAATTTATAAAGCAAACAAAGATAGCCAATGCAATAAATTTCCGAACGTTTTTCTGTATCTACTTGCAACTTGCAGGTTGCTCTATTCATTTGATCAAAAAAGGAATGAGAGTTATGGACCCAGTGAAGCAAAATCTTTCCGTTAATGTGTATATCAATCGCTAAATTAATAGCGCATGTAGGTACGGAACCGTAGGCCAGTAAACAACTTAAAGTATGAGAAAGCGTAAAGTTCACAAAGATTATTAACCGTAATATTCTTATAGGAACAAGTGAGAAACATTTTTATCTGCACATTCAATAAACCAAAATAGCCAAATATTGTGAGTTACCAGGTCTGTGGTTACCCATCTCTTTAAGAAACTTCAGCCATAACCTGACTACCACAAATTGCATACAACTACATCCCCAACTGTGGTTTGTTGACATAAACAAAGTTAATTTATTCAACTTCTGCCATGCTTTCTTTGTGACAAAGTTATGCGGCCAGAAGGTGACAGTCTATTATACTATTTTACAATAAGAAAACAAGTTTTAAATTTACATGTCGATATCAAACTAACTCATATATTTCTTTTGAATGCTTTATAAGGCAGCACAATCTGATAATGGCCACAGATAATCAATTATTATTATCAGCATTCATAAAAGGTGTTCATCAACAACTCCGTGAAAGTTCAAAGGAGATTGGCAGTGAAGAAGCATGGAATAAACATTGTAAAAATGACAAACAGTTACAATTATATGCAGAAGTGATGAAACAATTGGCAGTGAATTATTGGGATCACAATATAAATAAAAATTCCAAAGAAATTTCACGTATTCAATGGATATGTAACACGTGTTTAGACTATTTCTGGAAGAATAGTTTGAAACATTATAGAAATAAGAAAATTGAAGTGGCAAAAAAAATCAACATTATTTTAGAAGAACATAAATTCTTAAACAACAATCAGTGCAAGCCAATGAAAATGTTAGATGTAGGTAGTTGCTACAATCCCTTTGCCACTTATACTGAGTATTTTGATGTTTTCCCCATAGATCTAGCACCAGCCTCGTCAGATGTATTTAAATGTGATTTTTTGAAAGTTAATATTGGTGGAAACATCCACATGAATTTAAATCAAGTACACCAACTAGAACATGAGTCTTTTCATATTGTCATATTTAGTTTATTGTTGGAATATTTACCAACACCAGAATTAAGACTGCTGTGTTGTGAAAAAGCATATAAATTATTGAAAACTGAAGGACTATTGTTAATTGTAACACCAGATTCAAAACATGTTGGAGCCAATGCTAAATTGATGAAATCTTGGAAATATATTTTAGCAAAAATTGGTTTCTTACGGATTTATTACTCAAAGATGCAACACATTCATTGTATTGCATTCCGTAAATCCATTTCACCAAAAACAACTGTGAGATGGGCAGATTTAAACAAAGGCTGTGATTTTTATGACAAAATGTATATACCCCAAGATTTTACCTTTAAAATGGATGAACCAACACAGTTATCAAACAGAAAAGAAAAGCAAACTTACACATTAGAACATTTACCCAGCTTTGATGATATAAATGATTTATTGTAAATAATTTGTACTATTCATGTAATTCTTCAAGAATTTTTATAGATGCTTACAATAAATAAAGACTTGTTTAATACAGTACCTTACATCTTTTCTTTTTCCATTTCACCCTCGATTGCGACGACCCTCCATACTTTTGTGTATAAAAATTTCTGGAATATTACTGATTTTATAATCTATTATGAAACATGAATGATTTGATTTATTTGATTTTACTTACTACTATCGCAATATAATCGATTCGAAACATCATAACGAGTTCTCGAATGATCGTTAATAATCGAGTAATCCCTTTTCCGTTCATTCGAAGTATATGATTTGTGATTCGATTATGCCCATCACTGTTAAAAACTAATAAAACTTATCTCAAACCACAGACTACCCTCAGACGACGAACTCGCATTCTGATATGTACCGCTCTCTCTATTCTTTTCTATCTAATGGAAATATAGTATAAGGTTATCTTTTTTCAAAAAACTCAAAATTTGTGTAGAGGCGCTGTTTAAAAAACTGCGTATTATAGAAATTTGTACGACAACATGTTAAAAACGAGATAGTAGTAGAGATGGCGCCTCGTATTGTAATATAAAAGGTTTCATTTTTACCAATAGATGCATTACAACATAGGTATATTGCTGTGTTTTTCGAAATTGTTTCAAACATAGTGACATTTGTGACATATTTTGCGAAAATGTTTTGCATAGTTTGTGGTCGTTCTAAAACCGAAGTGCAGAAGCTATTTTGCTTTCCACGACAGCTTGATAGGTAAGTTTACATCAATATATGTAAGTAATGAAAATTGCATACAATAGAGAAAGTGCATGCGCATTCAATGGATTTCAATCAGCTGGGTGCATTTTACTTGTATTGCTGGTGCAATACACGAAATAGAGTATGCGCTATTTTTATTGCACGCAATACAAAAAATTTCGAACTGTAAAGCGGCCTTTACAGACGGACAAATTACTTACATATATTGATGTAAACTTACCTATCAAGCTGTCGTGGAAAGCAAAATAGCTTCTGCTACTTGTTTTACGTATTAATATTTTGTAAATGAGAAAAATAAAATGAACGAGTTATAATATCTTTAGTTTGTTATACCTTTATGCAGTAGTATGAAGAAATAAAGTTTTAAAAAATTATTGTAATGTGTTTAATGATTGTATTGGACTATATTGCTTGTTTATATGTATATAAATAACAATATAGTCAAATACAATCTTTAAACACTTTGTCCTCTAAAATAAATACAAATGATGAGTATACACTTTTTGAAATTAAGCGGGAAACACTCAAGCACCATCTACCTAAATTTTGTATTTTTGTGAGAGAAAAAAAATCCGAAACGGCATCTTGATTTACATTGAGTTCGTCGTCTGGAGGTAGTCTGTGTCTCAAACAGTGAAGCTACGCAGGAGATGAGTTTCTTTTGCTGTAGGTTACTTTTAAAAATGCAATATTTTGTATTCAAAAACGCGACAATTATTTTTAGTTACCCTGTATTTTATAAATCCATTTAATTTATGGGAGTTTTCATATTGAATGACAGAAATGCGCATGTCGGCGCATGATTTTTATAAGCTGTCAGTTTGTTATGATGTCGAAAATAAAATATCGTTGAATAATATTACAAAACTTTTATTACCGATGGTGTTATAGATTTTATTTATTTTCTGTTTTGTGTGTTTCTTTTTATATTATAATGATAGCTATGATGTATCCTTTTATGACATTTATGGTAAGTTTTATTTCGCATAACCTCATCATCGTGACTTTTATTTTCGTAGAATGTGGAAAGTTCTCGCTCTTACATGGATGATTTATACTCACCTGATCCTGAGAAATGTCTAAATTCAATTATTTGTATAAAGAATTCGGTAATTGGTTCCAATCGTCAAAAACAAAGCATCATTGCACAAGGTATTGTGCCCAGACTAATGAACTTATTACGGGATAGAAGTATGAAGGCTTCTGTGCGATATGAGGCTGCAATCACTATTGGGTCTTTGGCTAAAGGAACAATGGATCACATAGATGTGTTACTGAGTAGTGGCATACACAATATTCTATTGGATATCTTGGATGAAAATGACGATAAACTAGTTGATGCTTGTCTCTGTTGCCTAAGAACATTGATGCAGTCAGATGCATCTGCAGTTATAAATTATAGCATGAAAGATTTTCAAAAATTGCTGACTTTTGCGATACCTGAAGAAACTATGTTGAGGCAATCGTGTGTTACTAATATTTTAAGTTCAGCATGTAAAAGTTCGACAGAGCAAAATATGCTATGTTCAGCTGGAGCACCTCAAATCCTCATTACTCTATTGAGTGTAAAAAATTTAGCTGTAAGGCTGCCAACACTAACTTGTTTGGCTGCAATATGTTTTGAAAACCGCAATGTGTCAGGAGAAGTTACTAACATAATATTTAACAAAGGGCCACCAGGACAGCCGAACCTTTTTGTGTCAATGCTTGCAAGGGACAGGCCATTTGATTTGCAGTTAAAAGTGGCAAAATGTGTAACAAATTTGTGTCGAGCAGGTGCAATAGCCACAAATGACCCCATTGTTATTTTTAGAACCTTACCTTGTTTAATAAGAATCTGCCAGGTAAGTGATTGTTAGTATTAAAGGTAATATATTTAAATCACTTAGGTAATATTCCAGATAGATAATACAGAAGTTCACCGTGCTACAGCTGCGAGCACAGTCGCATATTTAACAGAAGTAGATAGTTCCTTACAACAATTGGCAGCAATAAGCAATCAGTTAATAACAGCTCTTTGTGACCTAGTATGTTCTCAAAATGCAGCTGCTAAAATAGCTGCTTTTACGTAAGTTTTTTTTTTCTATTCTCTAGCAATGAAAGAAAAAAAAATCGTTTGGATTTGTCACAGATAAAAAAATTTTTCAAAATTATTTAACCGGTGTTTAATTAATTATTATTTTTTCATTTCCTTGGGTATGCCGGCTTTTGTTTAATTTCAAAGATGTTGTTTTTGCGTTTCGGAAAATTTGTTTCCTTTTTCACATTTCATTTTTTATCCTACAAACAATTACAACTATTAAATTTTAAAGTTTAAATGGTTGTAAAAAGGAAACAATAAATTTTCCGAAACGTAAAAAGAACATCTTTGTAATTAAACAAAAACCGGCATACCCAAGGAAATGAAAAATAATAACAATAAAAAATGAAACATGTAAATTAATTAAGCACTACTTTTATTTACTCAGGTTTATTTAATTGAAATGATTTTGGAAAATTGTTACGTTAAAAGAAAATTTAAATGAAATTTCTGTTACATTTTTTTATATATAATTCCTACCATAACTTCTTATTTAAATCGTAATCTAATGTATTTATTAAGGAAGACTGTTTACATGTCGACAATCTTATCACTGTAACTTATATAATTAAGGTGGTATCCTTATCCCCTTGATTTACCACGTTTTAATCATTTTAGATAGGGATATCAATTAAATTAGTAACATTGCAGTGATATTGATAGTGTTCGGTGCTGATTTGACCTTGATGACGTAAATAACCTGATAAATCCAATTTAGCGCTCTCCGAGATATAATTTTATTATACCGCGTGTTCCTGCCTATAACTTTTATTTGTAAGGATTTTTTAATCAAATTCCAAATGTAGTATCCACCATCAATTTCCAATAATTTAATATACATTGCCTTTTTTATAGCTCCAGTTTTTGCGTAAATGTGGGGTTTATTTGAGATTTTTAATAGTTCCAAAAATATGATCTAGAAGTTTTCGTTTTCTCGATTACCAAAAAACTTAAAAAAAACTCTTGTTTTTAATAGAATGTCATGAGTACTCTACCTTTATTTAAAACATATTGTTTTTCCGATTTCAATTATATTACTTCATATTTCAGCTAAAAGTGCGGTTTATTATTAATAATTAATTTCTTATATGATGGTTAGAAAGCACATAAAGTATTAATTTCAAATACTTAGTGTAGTTATATTATAATATGTTGTTGTTCAAGTGGGTTCCAAATATACAAGAATTAATAATTATAGGAATTCACTAAATAGTAAGGATTTCTACTTTCGGTGAGATTCGTATAAACTGTATGTGGGTATTATATGAATACGATCGATGCCTCACTCATTATAATACCAGTATACTATTGACTCATATGGGTTTCGTATCAAGTGACTCCCAGTGATATGACTCCAAGTTAAATACGGATTCCTACAAACTGAAATGATTCGTATCTAATTTGGAGTCATACCACAAGATTGATTACGGATCCGTGTAAATGTGTGCTGTACGAATAATACAAATCCGACCCATCGCTAAATCATGCCTTTGGACTCAAAAAAATCACGTTGAATTCAAATATGCTAAAACATATTGGTGAGTGTTTCATTTTAAGTTTGATTTCATTTACGGTAAAACCGGATGTTATAAATAATAATAATATTGGTTAAATAATTGGAAATTTCAATAAATACAATACTATAATGGGAATTTTATAGAAAAGTATAAGTAGCTGGAACCTCGGTATAGAAACTTTATACTCTCTTAATGGGTTACGATTGTTACCTTTTACCATGATGAAGTTGTTAAATACTTTAAATAAACCTGCCAACGCTAAGATTAGCTTGCTTGTACACCCATGTACAAGTTTTTCACGAATAAAACATATTTTAGGGAAAATAGTATGCTAAGAAACGATGTATGTTTTAATGATATCCACAATATTCCCAATTTGTGCAAACGCTATACTTAGGCACGTGTGCGAAACGATAGGCCCATTAAATCTTTGAAAACATAAGAAATCTTACTGTCCGCAGTGGCAGTTTTAAAGAACAAGTGATACGAACAACTTGTAAGCGAATTACCGCCGCGTATTAACATCAATTCATTTTGAATTCTTTAGAGCATTTGCATCTCTGGGTGCCAACGACGAAGATGTCAGAAAACGTATCATAGAAACGCAGAGACTCATGGAGAAGGTAGTGGAAGGACTTGGTGACCAAAATCAAGGAGTGAGATTGGCTGCAGTACGTTGCTTACACTCTCTTAGTCGATCCGTGCAGCAACTGCGAACTACTTTTCAAGATCATATGGTGTGGAGACCTTTAATGACACTCCTGACCGGAGATCCTCCCACGGAATTATTGATTGCCGCTTCTTCGGCATTGTGTAATCTTTTACTGGAATTTTCACCGTCGAAAGAGCCCATACTGCAACAGGGCGTCGTTCAACTTTTAGCAACGTTAACAGCGAAACCGGAACCAGCGCTTAGGCTAAACGGAGTGTGGGCGCTAATGAATATGACTTTTCAAACAGACCAAAGATTAAAATCACAAATAATAACTACATTAGGCACGGACCAGATTTTCCGTTTGCTGGCCGATTCAGATGTGAAGGTTCTGATGAAAACCCTAGGTTTACTAAGAAATTTAGTATCCCCCAGGACTCACACGGACACGATGATGGCCCTCCACGGTTCGCACGTAATGCAAGCTGTAGTTCTAGTGTTGGAAGGTCCGCACGCGCCGGAGGTTAAAGAGCAGGCTCTCTGTATACTCGGTAACATAGCGGATGGCGAAAGAGCGAAGGATCACATCATGGCAAATGAAGACGTACTAAAAAAATTGACCGATTACATGACTCATAGTGACAGTAGTTTACAAACGGCAGCTATTTTTTGCATAGGTAATTTAATACGGAGAGAAGAGCCCGGATATGCGGAAAGACAAGCAAAGTTGAGAGATATGGGCGTGCTAAATATACTACACCAGTTAATAACGACAGTCAGTGATACTTTATTGTATGACAAGTAAGTATGTCTTGCAAGTAGGAGAGGATATTAAAGTACAATACAGGGAAAAAATTACTATTTGTTTTGAACAACAATTACGATCTACAGTTAACAGGGTATTCCTTTTATATAGGTATAATATTAACAGCTGGTACATTCATTTTTCATCCTAAATAAACCAATACGGTACATTTACTGCAACAAAATGTGATTAATCTAGATCCTAAGAGGAGTTTTATTCAATTTTTACTAATTAAACTACCATCGGGCATTTAGATTGGGACGTTCACCTACATACCAGTACGAATGTCAAGGTGCATGCAGAGTGCTTAACAATTTTTATTAATCAAAAATCACGTCTTGTTTTATAACTTTTTTTTTGTTTTGTTTTAATAATAATTATTCATTTGAAAGTATCAGCAGTTTTGTTTTTTTAGGTCTTGCTACCAGAGATTTGAAAAGAATATGTTTATCGAATCATTACGTATGGATATAGACTTCTAGCTGGCATACCGACACAAACAAGATCAAATGAATTAGTTAAACAACCACTATTATTATTATTATTAACAATGTGTAATGTATAAACACAGCTTTATGTATTACCCAATTATTAAATACCAATTTATTTAATTAATAAAGAGATAATGCTTGCACTTTCTATGATTTATTTTTAATTTGTTTTATTACCCGTAATTCATTTGATCTTTCAATATCATTCATTCAAATAAAAGCAAGTTCTGCTATGTAATATAAACTAACAGATTTAACATGGATTTAAACTGATCCCAAATTAAGAAAGAACCTTACTAAAACGAGTACCTGAACTTATGATTTTTGGTTGTTTTAGGGTGAAAACCGCCATGTCTGAGTTCACGGACTTGTGAAAGAAAAAACCTCAAAAAAAATCGTTCCCTCTTCTCTCCACTATAAATGAATGTGATGTGTAGACTGATGATCTAACATTAATATGATACTCTAGTATTTATCGTTGTGAATAGCATTGATCATATTCATATTAGTTTTAATAAAAATCCACGAATTATTGTTCGTTAGTTTTATCATTTACACACTCAAGTCTTAAAGCGGTGGACATAATAAATAAATTCTAAAAATAACAAAATAAACCAAAAAGTGGTTTTGTGATGAAAATGTTTAGTGCTGCTTTCTTAATTCTGAAATAAATTTTCATTTTGAGTAAATAGTGACGCAATTGTATAACGGAACAACCACTTCACTTCTTTACTATATTGAACCATTTGCAATTTATTGCCTAATTAAAGGTAAGTATATTGTGCTTATGTTTATATACAGTGTGCACGAAGCCGATTTGTCGATGGCTATATTAATCCTCCGTAAACACACTACAATTTGCGCACCTGCCTAGACACACATGGGCCTGCAGCGTCCGAGCATTTTTTACCATACTTCGACTTGTTTAAAAAAAATCTGAAAAAAATCAGGAGAGTATTCCGGGATCTATAGAAAGAGATCAGGCATTGCTTTATGGATAAGAATTAATTTTTATTGTTATCTCAATGGAAAGTGATACGAAACACGAGAAATGCACGAACTTTTAAAAACGGCCGGACATCACAGACCCATGTGTCTACGGAGGGTTAGTATTAGCTGCAAGTGAAAAGTCCCTAACAATAAGTAAGTACTGAGTTTCCAACTGATGCCGAACATGTTAGAAGTTACACATAAGGTGATAAATACAAAAGACATTATTTGATTCCTAATAATACCTGGGGATACGGACCACCTGAAGTTTTTTTGTGTGGCTATATCCTACCGCTCAAAATTAGTTAATCATTATTTCGTAAAATTCCATACGACGGTTGTAATGACGCAATTTTATAAGACCGATATCTATTATTACGTAAATTATTTTTTGAACCGTTATTGGAATAGAAAATATTTTGAAATGCTTTGTTGGAAATCGTGCTTCGGTTAGGAAAATGACTCATGGGATAGTTAACTGAAAGTATGTAAATCTCTAGCTATTTTCTCAGAATTATTACCATGAAATTCAGTGGCGGCTGGTGCATACGTCACACGCGGGGCCAATGCAATGATTCGTTCGTGTACTATCGTCCGAAATACGAATTTATACGAAGAAATTAGATCATTGTAGTGACCCTTGTAAAACGTAAGCACCAGCCGCCCCTGATGAAATTGCCTTATCATAAATAGTTTCGCTCGGGAGTCTATTTATAAATTGACTCTTAAGGCCAGAACGCGGCTTATTAATAAATGTATGCCGAAGAACGAATGACAATCTGAGTTCACTTAAAATGGGCATGCAAATATGTGATAACAACAGTCTCTAACTATTTCACTTTACACCAGCTGAAACCAAATAAGGTGCACAAGATTTCCTGTATATATCAATGTCTGACATAAAAATGTAAGAAACTAAAAATACCTCCACCACTGGTATAACACAATACCATAATGGATTTTCTCGTTCCACGACCTGCTCAATGTTTTTGGCAGTTTGCTTTATACGTTTCAATGGTCTTTCTAATTTACTATTAATTGATATTACACCGATATCAGTAAATAGCGACATCTGCACAACATTTGAGAATATGAGAACTATTTTCTTGTTACGCCAAACTAAGGTTGATCGTTGGCCGAAATAGTCGTAGGTACGGCTGTTAATAGCCTGGTTTAGAAGTCTAATATAAAGTAAAGAAATATTGATTAGTAAGAAACATAAGATACAAAAGCAATATTGTTTTACTAGACAACTATAGTAAAGTTTGAATTTTTGTGTTTTCCATTAGCAATAATGTGCGAGTAAATTTAAAGGAAACCGTTATACCGTTAAGCATTATTGCCGCCGTCTTAACCAATATAAAGTTAAATACAACTTTAACAAACCCAATAGTTCGGTTTTTAACGAAACAAACAGATTAATTAGAATAATTTTGGGAAATATTAACTTTAGTACTTGTCAATGAGATTTCTTCCTATTTAAATTGACATTTAGCTGTCATTCTCTCGTGTAGTACCTTTGATGGAGCACAGAGTTGATGCTTTGTAATGATTCAGCTTTTCATCGACATTCTCATCACCAGCTCGTGTGCATTCACTTGGTATATGTAAAGAGTTTCATCTTCAATAATACTACTCCAAATTTATTTTATGATTATCATTTTATTGTGATCAGATCTTTTGTAACATATACAATAATAATAATAATATATCTTATTTCAAGACTAGTGCAAAATTCATTTTCTGACTAGTGGAATGTTTTGGTATTCGATAATAATACTTTGGTACATTGAAATTTAATCACTTATTCTTAAACATAAAAAGTATAAAATATAGGAAAAAAGCCCTCCATGACGTGATTATGCTCTATCTCCCATACCACCCATCACATTGTCCTGGTTTGCTAATGGATCCAGTTCAGCAAATAAACTCAACCATGACATTTGTGTGGTTTTGCTTGTATCTCCTTTTGATTTTGGCTTAGAAGGTTCTTCACCAGAATTAGTTTTGTTATCAAGAGGAAATCCGCTGATATCAAAGTTAATAGCACCATCTTGTATCAATTTAGATGGCATGAAATCACCACTTAGAAAGTCTGATGTGTTAGTAGGCCATGTTAGATCCAGTAACGTTTGATTTGTGGAATCAACTGGTTCCTGTGCTGAAGATGACATTGAGTAGTCTTCACCAAGAAGACTGGTTGTTTCAATCAGTGAATTAGCATCCCTGAAAAAATACATAGATATGTACAATAATTTATCCAATCCTATATTGTATTGTTACTCACTTTTCATTACTTTCTTCTTTTACACTTTTATCCTCATTGTCAGTATATTCAGCATTGAAAAATGTTTGTTGATCTTTGTCTAGATTTTCAATAGGGGTAGCCAGCTCAGGTATGGTGCAAAATTCATATGGCTTGATATCTGTAACTTTCTCAGCAGCAGCTGTCAGTGTTTCTGAACCTTTTGTAGAAAATGTGGAAATAGCATTTTGGTAAGACACAAGTGCATGGGAAAACATATTACACCTTGCCGCAGCTAACAAATCAACTTTCTGCAAGCAGGCCAACATGTACCTATCAAATCTTGTTTTCGATGATCTGACATAAGATTGAGCTTTACGAAATTTTTCTAAACCATGGCCTGTATCAGGATCTAATTGACTGGATGCTGATTTCATCCAACTTAAGGCAGCTCTATATTCAGTTCTGACTTTTTCCATCTCTAAAACTGTGACTCTAGTATCTGACACAGCTCTACCTCTAAATGTCTCCACTTCATGATGTAATCTAACCAATGGTGGTCTAATTGTTAATCGTTGATGGCCTGTATATGACAGTGACTTCCCTGCTGTCGACATTATTTGACCAGCACTAGAATTCTTCTCATTCTTGCCACATTCCTTTAGGTACCTTCCCAAGGCGTTCTCTTCTTGAGCCAAAAAACATAAACGTTCTTGATACAAATCAATTACTCTCTGCAACTGAACGCAAGTTTCGGATATAGAGCGAAATAGTTCCAGCTTTGCATCCAACTCCGCATCCGATGCGACGATACATTCATCTTCCTTACTACCAAGTTTTCGTAATACCGACTTTTTAGTCACCCAATACTGGTGTTGCATAGCGTTCATTTCAAAAACAAAATAAATTTAAAAAAAAACAACCTCAAGTACATAAAAATGACATTTTGTGTTTGTCACTTTTGTCAGCCAAAAGACGTGTCAAGTGGTTGAAGCGAGGAAGTGCCAACAAATTAAAACCAAATTCTCATAAGCAAAAGGCATGTATTCGCTTACAACTTCATGTTACAATTTAAACTAGTTATCAGATGTGCCAACACAATCGTTTGTAAATAAATGAACCACCCCCAGAAATAAATTAACAATGTGAAATTAATTATAGAAATATTTAATATCTTATAGATACGGCGAGCACGGGAATGGGTTCTGAAACGGACGAAATAGTTATTGAAGATTCTGATGAATCGTTGCTCGACATAAAGGAGGTTAAATTATGTTTATATGACATCAGAATATGTTATTTCAAAGCAATGTATTTTCACAGTTAAATGACATCGAATACGATATACCACCGGCGATACCGCCGTCGCTGGAGACGATACTATGGGATATGGAATCAGAAGAGGGCAGCGATAATACCTCATTGCATTCGTTGCAGAGTTTGATGGTAAAATTCCGATCGTTGCTCTATCATTGTATTTTACAAGGTATATCTGCACAAGTTTTATCTGCAAGTGTAAGTATGATATAATAAAATTTTTAAATTTGGCTATATGTATTGTATATATCTTAGGAACGTGTTGGAGCTGGTTTACCAACAGTAATTACAAACAGTGTGAAATATGTAGCTATAGGAACATCGCACGGTTATGTTTTAGCATTTGACTCTGAACAAAAACTGTGCTGGTGTTGTCATGATATGTTAACTAATGACCAAGGAGCAATATCTGCATTGGCTTTTAATTTAGATTCTACTCGTCTTTTAGTTGGGTAATTTGAACATTTTCAGCTATAATATGAGTAATAATAATAATAATAATCGTTTTACAGTTATGAGAGAGGATATATATCGATGGTTGATGCTTTAACTGGAGATGTAATAAGGAGGTTACCAGATGCCCATGCACCTCAGTCTGCAGTACTTCAACTAAAATTTACGTCACTTAACAGCTTAGCTTTATGCAGTGATTCATCGGGCTGTGTATTTTCCTTGACATTTGGTAGGCGGCTAGGCGTAAGAGTTTCCGATAGCAAGTGCTTATTTTCTGGAGCGAGGGGCGAAGTTTGTTGCTTTGAACCACTTGTGCATGGGCAAGAATTATTGGGAAATCATATTGTTGTCGCAATGGCCACTTTATCAAAGGTAAATATTATTTTAATTACAGAATGTGCAAAATGTATTGTTAGTGAAATACATTTTGATAACATTTACAAAAAATAAAAGTAAAAAATGTACAGGACATCTAGTTAAAACTTACTTCTTTGATTTAGTAATAATAAATTCAAAATTCTGTGTATTTGAACTCTTAATTCAGGTGTTTGAAAAATTGGTTGTAGTATTTTCTTTTAATTTTTGTTATTGTGTGCTTATCACATTTAGAATAAAAGTTCAAATATTTTGCAATGAAAGAGATTACCAGAGTGTAAAAAGACATATATTATCAGTTTATTTGATGGGCATTAATAAGCGAAAATGATACTGTAAAGGTCTTTCAAGCCACCAAGCGACCTTTGTCTTATCAGCATTATACTTATGTCAAATTGGTGCTAACGGTTCTGCACATTTCAAGAAAAAATACTATACAAGTTAAATAAAACTATTTAATAGTACTGGATCACTCAAAAAATTATTCTAATCGTAATAGGCCTTTTGACTAAATAATTCTTAAATCTTATTTCGAGTTTCGAAAATTTTAAATTTCTAATCTCGATAAGTAATTTGTTAAAAAAATTAGATGTCAAAAAAATCGATGTTTGTCTGAGTCCTAGATGGCCTGCTGAATTTTTAGCACTATTGTTATTAATTCCAGTCTTGTCATTATAAATCTCAGTGGAGGTAGACTTCTAATCCAGATTAAGTTTAACATAAAAGACTGTCAAATAGATACCATAGTCGACAAAATTTAATTTTAGTATAGAGGCTTATACTAGACTATGCATAAAATGACCTTGCAATACGCAGCAATGTCAATGTTGAAGCGATATTGGCCGTTAGGCATGTGGTGGAAAATTACAAAAAGCGAAGGTATTTATAAAGCTTAAAAATAGGTAAATCCAAATATATAAAAATATATAGGGTGTTCAGTTTAAAATAACAAGGTAGATGTAGCTTGGAAGTGCTAGCAATCTGAAAATATTTTACTTAAAGATTATATCTAATTCTGAATTTTCAAATTTTTATTTTGGCTAGAAGCCCGTAAATTTCTAACGAACGGTCTAGCTGAGACGCCTGTATATTATATTAAAGATATTTCAATTTTTTTTATTTTAATTATGTAAATGATTCAAAATAATAGCAAAATTAATAATTGGTTCACATGATTTATTAATATCTGGGCGTTATAAAATTCACAAGCGATTAGACAAAGATAATTTATTTGCCCATGCATGTATTGGAAAAACATTTGAAAATGGTTATAGATTTTCGTTCAAATAAATTTGACTTTCTTGAAGATATACTTGTTAACGCTATTGTGACTGTGTGATCCAATGGTGCCCCACCTCATCGGGGCTGGGTAGTTGTTGAGTGGTTAAACCAACATTTTAAAAACACGTAGTAATGGTTCTAATTGCATGAACAACGCAATCGCCCGACTTAAATCCTTTCGATTTCTATTATTGGAGACATACGAAGCAAATGGTTTATTAAGAAGGAATTAACACACTACCATAGTTGTCACAAAGAACAGAAAAACCTTTTCGTATGAGTGAAAAACTTTTTAGTCCGTCATTGTGAATTGTGTGAATGTGTCATTGAAGCAAGAAGATATTTTTCGCATCTATTCTAATTATGTATTTATATCATTTTCAGTTTTGAACGATTTATGTAAATGTTAGTCTTGAAGCATTAAAATAATTGCAATCAGATCTTTAATGTCTTCTATTTTTTTAAATAAATAAAATTGAACATATGTCCCAATATTTTTTTTTGCTAAAATTGCATGAGGTTTCATATGGCAAAGTGAGCTAATAAATCATTCTGTGTATCAATGTTACTAACATTTCACGGTAAGAAATGCCTGTCCTGTGCGAGGTTTGTTTGAGTCTTTTTTTTACCATTTATATAGAATTGTGACAAGAATATTATGCTGCCATAATTCTAAATAGAATCTAAATTTTTAAATAGTGTATTTTGATTATCTGTAATTATAACCCGTCCGAGTTAAATTGGCTGATAGTGTCAAAATATTAATCTGACAACTTCAGCTCGCTAGCTTGAAAGACCTATATGTATGCAAAAAATGGTTTGACTAATTTTTTATCACCTGAGTGAGTGCGTTACAAAATTACATTTTGATGTACTATAATCGGTTTGTTTTGGTTCTTTTTCCATGCGCTCTTTATGTTTTGGTATTTTCTAAATTGTAACGGAACTGTTCGAGAATCGTATTTTCGGTACCAGCAAATTTAAGCGGACTAATTTTGAACTGCTTGGCGGTGGGAAGATATTATTATATTGTGCATTGATCACACTACACAGTTTACACAGAAACTACTTATCAAAAGTCACGCAAGTAAATAACCACTTACTGAGAGTCCTGATTATATGTGACCAAATCATCTATATGTAATATACAAAATGAGTATTTGTGAAATAATAAAAAGATCATTTTTAATTTATCAATCCTAATTTAAATCTCCTAATTGTTTATTTAACAAATACTTTGTAAACAAAATTATTATAGCCACAAAGATTATGTTATCGTTATTTTCAAGTTGTTTTGACTCTACCTTGAGTGGAATCTTATGCTCTACTTTGTCGACAAGGTTGCGCGCCACCGACTTCAGCACACCAAAGTGCAGCTAATCTGGCGGTACATTCAAATTGGTGATTTGATATTCAAGAGTTTTATTTGGCATTTAAAGGTACATATGATAAAGTCTAGATGTAAATACAGCACTGAACTAATATATAAAGATACTTTATTTATAAAAGTTATAGTAACTAAACAAAGTTATGTACAACGACGTGTCTTTCACATTATTAGAGCAGTTCAATACGCCGCAATTAATGGCCTTTGACATCGTTTATGCAAATACTTCTTGAAATTCTCAAGAATTCCCAATTTTACATCACTAACCTTTGTTCACAATAAATCGTTAATCATTTGAATACAATAAAAACAAATGTCACTGAAGTTCTATTTCTATAATAAAAAAAAAACAACGCAGAAAATTAAACTAAAAACGAACTATAACCACAAACCACAACTATAATAACAACAATAGTAACATAATAATCTTCAACATAAAACAACATGCAACAACACTGCATTAAGCTTTGTCTACATGCGCATAAACATCCGTAAAGTAAAAATGAAGACGTCAAGTTCCGAACATATTTAAAACAAAAATTGAGGCTTAAAATATTTGCATGTTGGTATACCCATATCATTCCGACCATTTATAATATAAAAGCACATTGAAATGTCTCAACAACTTTAAAATTTGTTGTTGGTTTCGCTCAATGCAGTTTATGCGCAGGTGTACGAGGCGTTACAAATCAACGCCACGTCGATAATGTAGCTTTCTAAATGCATGCAGAGCTATCACTTTCAGCGCAATGAACTAATATATCACGTGAATAACAACCAATGAGAGATTGATCGAAATTTTTCTTAAACACATTTTCAGGACAGTTCCATAATCATCTAGAATTTTTGTGACAGCGCAATCAGTACTGCGCAATTTTGGTACAGTAATAGAACCGTTTTGGTGTTAGGAACCAAAACAAACCCATTATAATATGTATCACGCATTATGCACTTACAGATAGGAATAATAATTTAGATGTTGTTACTTTAGGTCATTGTAATAATAATTAAACCAAGACTGAAAGTTTTATTTAGTCAACAACTTCCGAGGTCACCGACATCTTTACCTTTACTGTGTTGGCAATTGGTACCAGTAGGTAAAACTTGGCTGCCAGTTTTAGCGTGGGGTCGAGGTCCAGAGCTGAATTACACTAGAATAGTTTTCACAGGTTTAAACAGTAATAGAATAAGATTATCTGCCTTAAGACAGGTTCGTCTACCATATAATTTATGTGCTTTACATTGGCTCGGTCCCAGACACCTGGCCATTTTGGATACCAGTGAGAATTTAAGACTTGTTGAAGTTAGATCACAAAAAGAACTGGAAGTATTAGAATTAACCAGTGCAGGTTTAGTATATAGTTCCGCCCATTTCAAAGCACTGGCGATAGGAGGCGGTGTCAGTGAAGCTTTTGCTTTGGCCGGTGAAAGAGCTTGTTATAACAGCATATCAAGTAGAGGTGAACAATTGTTAGTCTTAGGCACGAAAGCTGTACATATGGTTAAATTAAGAACTTGGCATGAAAGATTAATGTATCTCAGTGATCAAGGGCGATGGTCCGAAGCTTTAAATCTTGCAGCAGAGGAGGGCATTCACAGAGAGAAGAGTACGACATCGTTGCTGGAAAGTTATTTGAAAAATTTAGACAAACAAGCCTTAGATAAAGAAAGTTTAACAGCTGCAGTCAATTGCTGTGTGAAATTAAAAAAGATGTAAGTTTTATCTGACTTCGTGGATGAATCTATAAAGTAAATTTATTTTTTCTAGAGATTTATTGTGCAATGAATTATGGGATGCCATCTCTAGAGATTACGTTCATCAGGATTTATTCTTTTTATTGTTATCTGATCACATTCAGAATGGTAGCTTACATACTCTGTCGCCAAGTGTAACTCAAGCTCTAGTTGCTCATCTTGAACCACGTGATATAGAGATTCTGGAAAACGTCCTTTTATCGTTAGACCTGAGTTGCCTTGACCTGCACCAAGTATTGAGAATTTGCAAAGAACAGAAATTGTACAATGCTTGGATGCATATTACCACTAAAACAATTGGTGATTACACAGGTCCCTTAACAGAATTCCTATTGGACTTGACACCAGAAAATCATAAATTAGGGAATACTATGCTGGTATATGTACTCTCTTGTCTAACAGGGCTGGGTTATCCAAAAGGTAAAATACCTGAAGAGGATATTGCTAGAGTCAAAAGTGATGTATTGCGGTGCCTAGAAACAGTGCATTCTATGAATGCTGATGACAGTGAACCAAAGTATCCTTATTTGCGAACTTTACTAAAATATAACACCCGGGAATTTCTCAATGTAGTGGAGATAGCTTTCAATGAAGTAGAATTTTCTGGAGAAATGGGATTGTTGCAAAGAGAACGACTTGTACAAATACTTGTTCAAATTGTCAATGTCCCGGACTTCAGCGTAAGTTTCTATTGTCTTAACAAATGATTGCCATTAATAAAGTATGTTATTCTTCAGGAAAGCCAAGTTATTAATTTAGCTTGCTTTATATGTCGCATGATTACAACAAATAACTTAAAATTAGAAGAGAACATGGTAAATCAAATAATCACGTCATTGACCAACACCGTGGCCGACAAAATATCATTCCGTGATCATTCCGAACGAGAACAGGCATGGCTAGATTTCTTAAATGCTAACAAATTATCATCATTTACATTAGATGAAACATTACAAATGGCGCTTAAATCCAAATGTTATCGTGTAGCTGAATTTATTTACGAACAGCAAAAAGACTACTCAAATATTATTGATTGTTACCTTAAGGATGAAGTAAGGAAGAACGAAGTGTTTGGTTACATACTAACATACATAAATGTGAATGAGAGGTGTGTTCAAGAACAATTTATTGTAAACTTTAAATATCTAGTCAAAGTGAACAGTAAAAGGACTGCCGATATAGTGGCGGAACATTTTCCTACTCTGCTAGACGAGTTATTTGCTAGCATAGAAAGTGAAGATGATTTGCAATATCCGTTTTTGGCAGAGATAGTTTATAGTGATATTAAAATTCCTCCGCGAATAGCGGAAAAATATTTAAAATTGTTGTGTATTCGCAATCCAAATCATGTAGTCGGTTACGTGAGACTGGGACTGTGTAGGGTCGAAGAAGCTTTAAAAATCACTGAAAACCATGGAATATCCTCAGCGACAGCTATTCTTCTCGAACAAATGGGAGAATGGTCCAAAGCTCTGCATTTGTTGATAGAAAATAGAATGGGCAACGAAGCCGTGGAACTATGTGTCCGAGGCGCAGAACATTTAGACTCGGAAGGTGCGCAAAATCTCTGGTTGGAATTGGTGAAGAATTCAAACGGCGAAGGCCCAATGTCTCCCAGACAGTTACTTCATGCTGCAGCTCCTCATGTCCCTCCAGCTCAGTTACTGGAACTAGTTTCTGACGCCAGTTTTGGCGATGTTAAAACCTTGTTAGAAGGCATAATGGCTGATTATACACATGACATTAGAATGATATCTACTACGCTTAAATTATTAGAAAAAGATTTACATCAAGGTAAGGAAATAATAATTTAATAGCATAGAGATTATTTCATATTCGTTTTAGGCTTAGCTAAAGTGTTATTCAACAGTGGTAAAGCTGTTTCCGTACGATCGCCTATATGTAGTTTGTGCCAACAACAACTAGTAAATACTTACTCGAGCGATGAAACAAAAGATATATCTTTGTGGGGATGCGGCCATTGTTTTCACAGTGAATGTTTTGCTGTAACGAATGATACTAGATCGTGCCCGCTATGCAGAGTTCCAGCTATTAGCATTGAACCACTGAAAAATAGAAAGAAAATGCAGTCATCAAACCCTTCGGTTATACGACGGATAAGACCTGATCTTGAAGGCCACTTTTAACCTGAACGTTATTTCTAGTCCAGCCTGACAGATGGCTCTACATGTTAATTATTTTAACATATCTGTCCAAGTAATTATTTAGAAATTGCTTATCTTTGCTTTTTATTTACAATTGTAGAATCGCCTCTTCAGGTTACTCAAGAGAGTTTTGACGAAGATAGTTACATTTTGGGAGATAAATAATGAACAACCATTAAAAAAACTTTATTATTCCTAATTAATGCACTCATTTTTTTCCCTAGTACCAATGTTAATAAATATTGTGATATTTATTTCAAACAATCTAACGTTAAAATTTCATTTAAGTCGAAAAAAGACTTAAAGTTTATCTGTCAGTGATGCAATTTCGAAATGTACAGAGCAAGTTTGATAAACCCTGTATATATCACGCAATATTATTATAACATAAGTGTTTAATAAGAGGAAACATGTAGAATAGAAAATATGTATGTATATGTGTGGATGAGTAAATACAAAAAAAACAACTAGCACTTTGTGATATTTTTATTATTTATATAAATTATATATTATACAAAATAAATATATTATTGTAATAGATTATTACAGTATTTATAATTTTAGTATTTGTAAGAATTTTAAAATAAATTTTTAATACAGCTTTGTTACTACCTAGTGATCCATTTGAATAATGCTTTAGGAACTCAGATATATTTTTTTTTGTCTAAATTCTCTTAGAATCTCCAGTACAAATAAATACAACATGAATAAAACAGATTGATTTTTCGACAAGAATACCTATATATTACAGATTATTCTAACACTGCTATTAGTTAAAACCAATAAAATATAGATATTTTGTCTTCACTAAACACTAACTTATTAGATAAGACAGATTAAATAAAAGTTTACCCTTCTGGCTGTGGATGTAACGTGTTATATCGTTGAATATAATGCGTCAGTCTTTCATCTAAAACAAAAGGATAACATAACATTTTTTTGGTATAACAAAAGAGTTGTTCGTTGGCATTTCATCGATTTCAAGGTGTATTTTTTTTTAATTACGTCAACAGTAGCATGTGCAAGTTGGTAGTGCAATGGCCCATCAAGGGGGTGTGAAGAAATAGGAATATACAAAGGCAAATGATACATATGTTGTTCCAAAACAGAATGTAAAGGATGCAAGAATAATCGATGTACAAAATAACTAAAAAATTAAATTTGGAATGTAAATGAAATGGTTCATTTGCTTCGAGAAGTGTTATAGAGGTAAAATGAACGTAAGAGTAGTTACACCTTAATTTTTACAAAGAACTTGAAAAACAAAGCTCGTCTGTGTATGGTTTACACAAATCTGCCAGAAAAGAAATTATTTTAGTTCAGCTATCGTTACTCAGATGATTGATGACTTGGACAGTTTGCTTTATATATCCTCTCGGATCATTCGAATTTAAATGTTACAGCAGATTCATATCTAGTGACTTTATCAGATTCCGGTAAATGGTGACATCTGCATAACATTGGAGAATATGAGAACTACCTTCTTGACATGTCAAAATAAGAGTAACAGCAGATACACGTACAACTGATGACAGCCTAAATAGTAAAAAATTATGTAAAGAAATAACTACATATATAACTTAAACAATCAATAAGTGAAACGTAAATTAAAAAAAAAACCAAATAGTTCGGATTTCATGAAGCGAACGATTTAATTAGTATAATTTTGGAAAATATTAACTTCATCACTTATAAATATGACATTTATTCAAATTTAAATTGACATTTTTCTGTCGCAATCTCGCCAACCCAATTCATGACTCGACAGGCCGTATAAAGCAAACTGTTAAACTCATCAAGCAGGTCGTGGTTTTCGTAATAGAATTTATTCGTTTTGACACTACGTCCATCTAACGTCGTGCTGCGAAACATACACCACCGCAAAAATATTCCTTTATTCGCCACTATTTTATTATTCAACCATTTGGAAATATCTTTGGGTCTCTTGACTGTAAAATCTCATTCATGCCATTTAAATGATGCAGAAGGTACTTCCAATTGATGTAATAACTATAAAGAACTCAATTTGCCAA
This sequence comes from Protaetia brevitarsis, assembly GCA_004143645.1. Classification (NCBI taxonomy): domain Eukaryota; kingdom Metazoa; phylum Arthropoda; class Insecta; order Coleoptera; family Scarabaeidae; genus Protaetia; species Protaetia brevitarsis. The sequence goes on along the minus strand of RXPK01000014.1, from coordinate 5,485,083 downwards.
CTAAAGCACATTACTATCATTTTTACGTGACAGATGTTACAAATGAATAGTTATTTGTATCACTAGGCCAAAAACTACAGTTTTGCGAGTATGAGTACGGTTTGTGGGACGAGACGGTAGCCGAGGCCCACAAGTACGAATACTCGCAAAAGAGTTTCTGGCCGTGTGATACACAATGCTTTTTGGGCCGACAAATCTTAATTTTGAATTGAAAATAGAAAAGAAATGTTGACACTAGGGAGTTGACAGTACAAGTTGGCACACACTGCAAAATGAGTGTTTCTGGTCGAAGGCGCAAAAATGCGTATTATGTATTCTAATTAATGTTAATAATAAGATAAAAAAGAAGCGGTTAAGCAGCTATATAGCCTACTAAAAAAACTAATCACTTTTCATCAAGCTACAAAGATTATAAGAAATTTAAAAATCGGTAACAGAGAAATAGTGATGAATTGATAAATTTAAAATTAAAGCCAAGAAATTTTTTGATGTAAAATCTTAAAAGATAAAATGGGAATCCTGAAAGAAAATGTAAAAAATCGTAAAAACAACACTCTCCTTCAAATGACACCGATCAGCGAATAACCAATTGGAAGAGTTATAAGTCTTATGTGCAACTGTTTCTCCTTCCGCGTCGTCGGTCAGAAGTTTAATATAACATTAATGTTTGTGTCTTTGTAATTTAGTGTTTACACACTCAATTTATAGGTTATAGCTAGCTGTTAACTTTCACACAAAAGAAAAAAATGCTGTCAAATGGTACACAAACATTACGGTTCCGTGGCGATATTGTCACAATTCCTCCAGCTCATTACTCGATGGAGTCAGGGTAACGTTAATAAATAAATCCAATGATTCATCAAAGTACCTTTCAAAAATGCATTTGCAAACTGTGGATTATTCCTAAAGTAAAATAGGGTACTGTGGAATAACGCTGGGTCTTTAGACTCTTCAGCTGCCTCTAGAAACTTTCTTGGATTTGAATTATCTTGCGCCAACATTAACGCAGCCAACAACTGTCCCTGACTAAGTAGAATCTCTTGTATTTCCTCAGTAGCATCTGTTAATCCAAAAACAAAAATTACAAACATTGAAATTATCGAACACATCGAAATACCAACCTAACCTTGCTAGCATATCCAGAGCAAGTTGTGTAGCAGATTGGTGCATATTGCCCAAAGCTAGAAGTAAACAAGCTAATGGTTTTGAATCTGATACCACACCGTACTGCAACATTTGCTGTAATGCAGAAAATCTATTTCTGCGAACCTAAACAATTTAAAGTATGATATTCTTCTATCATTTCTACGGAACGGTATTACCAAAGTTGTTACTAATAATTCGTTCAAATTATGTTGAGCGGCGATTCCATTCTCAGATAATGATGTTAGATAAGCAATAAGAACCCATTCTAATTTCTTGAGCTCTTCCTCTGAATCTAATTTTTGGAAAACATTGTGGAACATGTTATTTTGATCGATTAACACAGCTGGGGTCGAATATGATTTCGATGGGGCTGGCGCGTTAACTGGAGAAGCAATTTGCATTTGTAATTCCTCATTTATCGAGTCTCTATAAACTGCGTTTATACGGTTGAAGGATTCTTGTAATTTCTTCAGTGGCGGTTTTTCTAGTTTCATGTGCTTAAGTAACAGCTAAAAACATATTTCTTTTGAATCAGGATATTTAACTGTAAGGAACTTACATTCATTAATACATCTTTGGCTCCTGAACGTTTTAAAGCTAATTGAGTGCATACAGCTAAATCTGTGATTTGGTTGCAAAGCTCTGTCAAGCAAAGCTTTATATACCACAGACATCCCAGTTTGGCGTCAATCACAATATTCGGCTGGAAAACAACCCAGTTTGGAGAATCTATTCTTATTAAGAAATTTTATCTAACTTTTAAATTTACATAAGAGCTAAGAAAAGATACATAGTTCACACATGTGCGTTTGTGGTTCCACCAATCCAGGTAAAGCCAAAGAAGTCGGTTTTAAAGAACGCGCAGGTCCAACACTGGTGTGGTATGTTACAATACCGTCGCTTTCACCAGGTAATGATATATCAAAAATTTGTGAACACCTAGATGCCTTAAAATACGAATTCAGTAAAATGGTCATATCATTTATTATTTTTTCTTTTTTCAGATTTACCTGGTGATGCACGATAACTAAATTATCCACGACATTAATAGCAAACCTTCCTGACAAACCCAATCTTAATACATGAGTTTTTAATGGTGCTTGACCAGGACCGTTCATTGTATGAATATGAACTTCTGCAGTTTGAGGTCCACTCTGATGTCGAACTACCAATATGGAAGGGATTTTATATAAAGTAGCCAATGTTACATCTCTTTCCAGCGCCATTCTACCCGGTTCAGCTATAACATTTATGAGTTACATCAATTACAACAGAAAAAAAAAACGGTCGATTTACTCTCAACTTTAGGTAATTTGCTAACAGAACCAGGTTTAAACATGACTGGTTGTAAATTAGATCCATGCGCTGAAGCTAGGAGGGCGATTTTATTTTGTGGACACCACACAAACCACTGCACTGTAACCGATGTTGTTTTCAAATGCTTCAAGCTCTTCTTTTCAGGTAACACCAAGTATAATTCGATGCCATGATCGGTGACTAGGGCTACTTCATTATTTTGAGACCATACAAAGCCTAGTACGCTAGAATTTTTTTTGCAACTCTGAGAATATTCTGCCTCAATTGAAGTTCCATTAAAATTCATAAATTCGACGGAGGAAGTTGTACGCTGAACAGCTAATATTTTCTTGTTAAGTGAAAATTTTATCGATATGACTGGTCCGTGATCTTCCATTCTGAAATTGATAGGACGATCATTCTCTGTAGGCCCTTTAACAACCACGCCCATAACACCTCCAGAACGAACAGCAAATACCTGACGCGAAAATAAATATTGTTTAAAATGTATAATCCCAGAAAAATTTTAGAGGAACAATTATACATATTTTATTTAGTCTCCTGTAATTCACGAATAAAAAAAAACACGACACTACACGACAAATAAATAAATACAAAAATTTAAATACAATAATAATTGAAGGGTGCACGGGAATAACGATGAAAGTCCGTATTCATACATTAAGAGATAAATGCATTTTAAAGTTTGCCTTCAAAACAAAACTACATTATAGCAAATACAATATAAATATATACTAGTATTATATTTGATTATAGCAACTTTGATTTCTACGGACTACGACCGTTTTTGAAACAGTTTGAACGCGCATTATTATAATACTCAGAATTTCCTACAAAATAGCACCCTTATCTCATTTTCACAAAAAAGGGGCTTTGATCGTTATTCCTGTGCACCCTTCAATTACTAAAGACCGGCTAAAAAACTTTAAGAACGCAGAAATAAACCTGTCATTTCTCACATGCGATTTTCTCGCTTTGGTGTCAATATTTTTTTTTTCATGATTTGCTTTAATATCAGATCATAATTATTGTGAAACATATTTTCCACTTTCTGTTTTAATTAACAACCAAATTTATTAGAAATATCTTACAAACTAGAACTCCAATTCGAACTTATTTTAGTGATAATAGTTGCGGTTTTCAAATTAAACAATTGTGTTTAGAAAACGTTTTCTTTTTTTCACAGTTATTATGTAGCTGCCAAAAAGAAACCATTTGGGTGATTTTACTTTATTTTTCATAAAACATTGATTATCTGGTAAACTATAGATAATGGGCATAACATGTGTTTAATTTTTTTTAAGGGGTTGTAATGACTAAGCTCTCGCTTGTCAGGCCCTCTCCTCCCTAATCAACATTACGACCCCGGAAAAATCGAATATCGTAACTGACCAGAGTGAGATTTGAACTCCAGACTCCGCACTGATAGCCGAGCGTGTAAAAATGTTTTCATTTTAGGCAAAGTACTGTTTTATTATTATTTTTTCCACCTATTATTAACTCCATCATCATTATCAAAGTAGGCCGATCAATCTAATAAAAATTTAAAGACTAAAAAAGACTTTGTAACTTTTTGCCCTAACCAATTCTTCTTAGTAACATATTGGCATACTGTGAACGGAAATAGTGTTTTACCTTAAACAAAATTGACAAACAATTTTTAACAAAATAGGCCGATAACTGAAAATTTGCATACCGTCATAATTTTTCATTCTGAACAACATTTGGCATACTGCCAACGAAAAAGGTACTTTTTTTATTCTCAACTCTATCCGTGGACACACTATAGAGGTGTCCCACTGAACTGGGTCATTAGAATTTTTCGACACCCTGTATACCAAAACTCCTATGAGGCTGAATATATTTTCTTTAAATAGATCATAGTCTGCCATGACTACTATGCTAGTTTCAAACTGAAATTCCTACTAGAACTTCGAAAAATTCTAATGATCCAGTGGGACACCTGTATATGGAGCAGCATCAGTGGCGGTTTCTGTATAAGAGCACATGAGCACGTGAACTTCCTAAACAAATCGTCGATTACAAACTAATAAAATTTATTACTCGATCTTAATATATTCGTGAAATATAACGTAGCGAAACGAATAAACGACGCGACGTTCCTTTCTATACATACATACATATGTACATCGCGAGCAAGGGACCGACCACGCAGCACGTGCGCCGAGTAGGCGGGACTACGTTGATTTTATCCAATGCCTAGCCGCATAAAGCACGTAGCGGAGGTGGGGAGGAATACGGCAGATTCCATATGAACGGTGCACAAATTGAATGTGCTCCTGTGCTCGCTTTCGTTGCGTTCTCGGGTCATGTTAACAAATCGATCGACATCAACGTTCAGATATCGTGTTTTACGGATAAACTATATTATATATGTTTTGTTTATGAATGACTCACCGTTCACAGGTCGTAACTACCATAAGAACTAATACTGTTTGTTGATGACAGTTTTATAATGAAACCAAGGGTGCGTAATTATTTTAATTTATTAAATAATATACTGCTGTAGTTTTTTATTAAAAAAAAAAAACAATTATCGGAATAAATTTCTTAACTTAATGTTATTTTCATTTGAAAGTTGTTTTGATATTTTAGGATAACGGTGTATTTCGTTATACTTTAAGTTTTAACAGAATTTTCGTGAATATATATAACATTATATTATTTATTTCACTATTGCTATATTTTTCCGTATTGGACGGATTTGTTTCCAGGTTTTTTGTGTGTTTTCTGGCTCTCTGCTTCGTACGTGCGGGCGAGAGAGCCAGTGTGATATAGATATCGGGGTGGCTCACATGTATTGTTTTCTTTTGCTTGGAATTTAAAAATTTTAATATAATAATCTATTAATTTATTGCTGATATTAAGCCAGTGCTCAATGTTTAATCACATTCGTGCAGTTTAGATGAGTAATTACTACAGCTCTGTATTAAATTTAATTTTATATTTTAGTTTCAGGTATAAGATTTTCAAAGAATTGTAGATGATAAAAGTTGATATAATTAACACAATAATCATGGTTGTAACAATTTAAATCCTTAGTGTTAATTTATAAATATCTTAAATTTAAAAAATTAAAAATTAAATTAACTTTGTAAAAAAAAGGAAATTAGACAATATATTTGTTAAAAAAAACTATCTATTATTTATTTAAAACATTGATTTAAATTTTCGTTTAAGGTACTTCATCTACAGCAATACGTTTATTAAGCCCTCGCACATAAAATCACAAACTTAAACTCGTAAATCTTTACCTGTTCCCAAAAAACGTACATTTCCCTCAAAAATACAAACAATAATTGATTTTTTAGAAAAACAAAAATAAATTGGCAACAGCGCAGCCGCAGTTAAAAACTACGCCGCATAGTTAGTACGTAAAAAAAGTAATGAAATGAAATATACAGTACGTAAAAAAGATAATGAAATGCACACAAAACAAACAAAGTAGTATTGTAAGTAAACACTAAACAATATATAAATAAGAACTATTGATGCGAATAGTTTTACTGTGCAATATTTGAAAGACAATTTTAATTCGTTTAGTTATGAACAAAAAATTCAAGTTAAAAGTATGGGCAGACCAAAACCAGAACTTAATTTCACGCAAACCACAAAGGGCAAATTTAGAGACTTTACAAAAAAATTTAAGAAGGACATGTACGAAAAAAATGATTGGATTTTAGTTAAAAATTTGCATGTTCTTGATTTTGAAGATGAATAGATCAGAATAGCTGTTACAACTTCGGCGTTAACGTTACCGATACATGACATTCCATTATCCATCCATCCCTGATACTAAAAGTCTTAGCTTTTAATGTCAGGGTTGAGTTAAAACTGTTTTTTTGTTTCTGGATTTTTTGAATGGTATTGCCCACATGCAGGCGATTTCTATATTTTAAAATATTTATGCTTTGATACAAATTAAAGCAGTACGCGCGGTTGAAATAACCAGTTTCCCTAGTAGCAAAATTTAAATTTCCCGCAATTATTTTTAGTAACTTCAACATTGAAACACGAAATTACCAATTATTTTGTATGAGATTACTAGTTACTTTGATGTCTTTCTGTTGAAGTGACTAAAAATAATTGTGGGAAATTTAAATTTTGTTACTAGGGTTACTTTTTGTTCAAGTTTCAATATATAGGCTAAAAACTAACTGAACTATTCTTGAACATTTTTAAAATCCATCGGAATAATAAAAATAATTTGATGAAATGAATGACGTTTAATTTAAAGAATCGGATGAAATCACTAAAGTATAATAACAAAAATTCGGGAGTTGCGTGCATGATATTTTAATATAATTTTACGTGTTTATTCCCAATTTGCAAAATAAAAACCTTAAAGTTTTAGAAAACAATATTTTTAGAAGATAAAACCATAAAACTATACCTGCAAAGAAATTAATCGAAAAATTAATTTAGGTGGGAGCAAAAATAAGAATCTATATAAATACTGCTCTCAAGTATGTATATTTGCAGTTTCAAACTTTTTAAGATAATTCTTTGAAGTAAAGTCGTAACAACATTTGTTTATATATCGCAAAATTGATAAACCAGATTAACAATTACAAAAAGTATGAATATATAATAATAAAAAAAACCTACTACACTTTAAAAAATATATAATAATTAACTAAGTAAACAGCAAATCTAATATGTATTTAAATACAAATACCAAAATTAGTTCAGCAATTAATGTAACAACCATTCAATCAATTTAACTTTGAATATTAGGTTGTCTAATTATGACTTTTTTGAGCATGTCGCCTGAGATGATATTCCCTTCTATATGTTTTAGAACAGATATTGCACTTGTATTTTTCACTTTCATGTAGAAATACATGTCTTCTAAAGTTGCTTCCATCCCTAAACTTACATTTACATATAGGACATGTAAAATATGTATGATTAGATTTACTTAACCATCCTTCAGTCAAAAGAGTAGTGCGATTATTTCCACGCGAAGGACAGTCGTAAATTTTAGGTGGTTTAATATTTTCAATAAATACAACTTCCTCATCACTATCTTCTATTTGGATAAGTTCTGCAGATGGCTCACTATTTCTTAATTTAGAGTTAAAATTATCACGTTTTTCAAGTTCTATCGCATTGTTTTTTATTTCAGCGACAGAATTAAATGGTAAAACATCAGCATAACTACTTTTACTACTCAATCTTAATTCTCTAACACTATTATTCATTGAGTTCAGGTCAAATATAGGAGGAAATAATTGAATATTACTAATAATATTAATTTTTTTACTTTTCTCTAAGCAATTATTATTTAAATCCACACTGCCTGTTAATGTTTCTTTGGAGGCATTTGTATTGCACTCCGTTACTATGTTAGTTTCGTTTTTCTTAGTGTTTTCATATTCATCACATACTGTTTTCTCTTTTAAATTAATGCCACAGTTAAATTTTGTTATGTTATGAAATATTTCGTTATTACAAATATCTATAGGGGTATTTAAAAAATAATTCTCATCCATATATTGCATTTTTCTGCTCTTCTTCTTTACAACTTCCTCAATGTATCTATCAAAATTGTTTGGCTTTCTCTTAATATCATTCTTGCCTGTATTTTTGATTTCCTTTATATTTTCCTCAGCGAAACATTTGCAAATTGTTTTCTTAAGTTCTGTTCTCATTAACATCTCTGGAATTAAGTAATAATGCAAATAAAGGAAATCAATTAAAATAATGTTTATAATTACTGCTTTTATCAATATCGGCTGGAGTTAAAAAATTGGTCCACTCCAATCCCATAAAAGGTGGTGTTTCAATTTCATTTTCAGCAGTGAAATAAATACTATCACTTTCGTAATAATTGTCAGTAACTTGTTCACAGTTTTTTAAAGAACTCTTATTTGTATTCAAATCCTGTTCAAAGGATTGTATCAATTATTTATGGAATAATAGTGGTTTCCAAAAAAATTAGGACCATTCAAATTTTCTAAATATATTTAGCTAACATTTTCAACATTTCACCTTTTTTCCGAATGATAATTCTTTCAACCTTATGGTAATTACACCTGCGTTTTAATCAGATGTAGCATGACCAGGTTTAACAAAGAAGTTTTTCTAATTTGATGTCACAATAAAGCTATAAACACACTAGACGGGATGCATTTCTAAGTTATAATGGCACTAATGTGTTAATAGATTTATAAAAGACTTACTGGAATATCTTAAGTTGAAAAGGGCCAATTAATATGCAAATTAGAAAAAAATACCATAAAGAACTTGTTTCCAGAACTATTTAATGTTTTTTGAAAGGAATTTGAAGTTCTAATTCAATTGGAAAGGGAAAACACAAACATGTATATGTACTTTTATGTGTTTCGAGCTGACTTGTAATAAATAAATTTCTTACCTGTTTGTTAGAATCATCGAAAAATACGTTTGTTACTTGATTCACTGCTTCAAATCTCACTGGATTATTGGAAAGTTCCAAATAAGGTTCTAGTACCTCACTCATTTTTTTATATGCTATACTAATTCCTATATTATTAAATATCTCTTATTACTATGTTACTGATATTTGACATTAAACAATTCCCTTCACAAACTGTAATTTTAAAATGACAAAATCAGTTAACTTCGCAAACACATATGATTTTGACATTTTGATACTTTAGAGCAGAGATAAATACTAGAGCAGTACTAGAGTAAGCAAAATCCCTAAAATCACTTCTAGTATTTTTTTTCGTACACATCGTTTGTTATAAAATATTGAATCACTGCATTACGATATTTTGCATGATTTTTGCAAACATTAGTTCTCAGTTCTCATTTAGTTCTTTTTACCCACAACTTAGGCTGCGTTCCGAGTCGCGCATTTTAAGACATAGAACACTGTGAGCGTTCCGATTTACTTGTCGTGCATATGCTACGCATAGACTGCATTACCTTTTTTCCTATGCGCTGTATGTTCCATTCTAGCCTCCGTCAGTGTCTAAACTAATTTCGCGGCAAAACTCTTTATGCACCCATACATGTTAAATCGGAACGATATATCGTTACATCAGACGCATAATATGCATTATGCGCGACTCGGAACGCAGCCTTAAACATGGAAATACCCGCTATATTTAAATTCAACATGACAAGTCTCCAGCGGGTGGTTCAGGTTTAACATCAAATTATGGACTTTGAAGTTTTTTTTTAATATAAAAAAATTAATACTTGTGATCATTGTAATTCGTCACCTGCTACCTCAGTGCTATTGGTGCTATTATACCTGTTGACATTACAAAGGTGATGTGGAAAACATACTATTATGGAATGCAAATCTTCCTAAGGTTTATTTGTTTAGGTGTTATTCTCAATTTTTCCAGACCAAATGGATGCTTCCAAGTGTATCTTCTGTAAAATAATCAATCATCAAGAATCTGCAGAAATATTTTATGAAGATGAAGAAGTAATGGTTTTTAAGGATATTAAACCTGCGACAAAGCATCATTATTTAGTTATCCCCAAAAGACATATAAAAGCTGCAAATTGTTTAACAACTGATGATTTTCCATTATGTTAGTGGGCTCCATTGGCGTAAACTATGATTATAACCTATTATATATTTTTTTTTGTAGTAAAAAAAATGATTGATATTGGCAAAAGGGTTTTAATAGAGAATGGTGGTGACGTTAATGATATTAGACTTGGTTTTCATTGGCCACCTTTTAATTCTATTTCACATTTACATCTGCATATTATATCTCCAGTTTCTGAGATGGGTTTTCTATCTAGGCAAATATTTAAACCAAATAGTTTCTGGTTTGTTACGGTGCGTTTAAATATTATTAATTTTGTAGGAAAATTACGATCAATATGTTTTAGAGTGATTATATGGTAGAAAGGATAGGTCCTGCTAAAATTTAACCTAAAAGGTTATATTATTTATTATAGTAAATATTGTAATGTCAACATGTTATCTTGTTTTAATTAAATTTTATCATATTTTATATAAATAAATTTGATACCTATATAGTTAATAAATATTTTACAGCTTTTGATATTAGTCTCTGCCTTATGTAATTTCTCAAATAAGTACAGAAATAAATTATTTACAGTATATAAATAGACTATGTAAAAGGAATAGCATATATAATTTGATTAATATGTCCTAAAAATTTACGCAGTATGTAGCAAAGGCTGAGGAATCCCACATAGCCAAATTTAAATTGCCCGCAGTTATTCTCAGTAACTTCAACGTTGTAAATAAAATTACCCTTTTTTTGTACTTTATTGATAGTTATTTTAATGTCTTTACGTTGAAGTTACTAAAAATAGTGGCGGGAAATTTAAATTAGGCTATTAGGGATATGTATCAAAGTGCGCAATTTATCACTAGTATTGGCGAATTTACTCAAACTTTTAGAACAAGCAAAATACGAAATTAATACGGGTGGGCGCTACCGATAGTTAAAAATACGGGTAGTGCAAATGGTCTAGAACGCAAAAGATTAAAAACATTAATTATTACGAAATAAAATGTAATGAGAATATTTTATGTATTGCCTTATTTTGTTGATTTTGTGATAGCATGAGAAGAAACAAATTGCCAACATGGAAACAACTGCGTTAATTATGATAGATTAGAATCACGATAGAGATTTCTAGAACTTGTCCTATTCAGGATATCCTGTCAAGAAACATCTCAAAAGAACGAACAAACAGCGCCGACGCTGTTCGGCACCTTTGATCTCAAGAGGCAATAATTCTTGATCTTCAGTCCACTTATTTGCTACGTTCGAATTTCTACTCCTTCGAGCGATCAGGAAATTTTCTTGACCACATGATTTCAGATACAAACTAGTTATATAGGAATAAAAGAACGAATGCGAGAGCGGGAACCTATAGTGGCGCTATCACTGATTTTAAAAGAAATCTCCAAAAGACAACTTACAAAAATACAGAAAGGTAACAAATAAGGTTGGCTCATATTAGGTTACCTTTCTCCACTATGCAAAATCTGCGAGATCTTGATCATAATCCCGAGCGGAAAAATCTACACTAAAGTATTTCTGAAATTAAATATAAACACGCCGCAAGAGTTCCCCAGTAGCAAAATTTAAATTTCTCGCAATTATCTTTAGTAACTTCAACATTAAAACACGAAATTACCAATGAGTTTGCATTAGATTACTACTTAATTACTTTGATGGCTTTCTGTTGAAGTTACTTAAAATAATTGTGGGAAATTTAAATTTTGCTACTAGGGATTTACTCTGATGGAAATAAAAGAACGCTTCAGAGCTAAAAAAGCAAATCGATTGGATATTCGCACGTAGCAAAATTGACTGCTATTGGCTAAACCAGCGAAAATTAAAATGTCAACTGTTTTGATAAAAGGCGAACTTAGCTTTTTATTTGTTAGAATAAACTCAGAAAAGGTGAAGCATTAAATTTATCTATATAGCTGTTCATTCTTGCTTACACGTTCTCGTTCCTTGGTTGTGTAATGCACATGTCAAAAATCCGAAAATACGCGATGAAAAAGTGATTCCAATTCCTAATAATTATGAAAAAAAAACGAAAAATATCCAAATCAGAAAAAATGAGATTAAAAGTACAATTTACGCAAGTTTAAGATTTTCTCCAAAATATTTTTTTAAATATATATGTTGTTGCCTTTGTTCATCTAGTAGCAAAATTTAAATTTCCAACAATTATTCTTAATAACTGCAACAGAAAGACATCTATAAAAAAATCATTGGTAATTTCATGTCTCAATGTTGAAGTTACTGAAAATAATTGCGGGAAATTAAAATTTTGCTACTAGAACTGATCTGCGATAGTAAAGTAAAAATGCAAGTATAACTACAAGTGTTTTTACAGGAAAAGTAGAAATTGACCTCATTGCATTAACTGTATCAATGAAGACAATATTGATACAATTAATATGCAAATTTCCTGAAATTATTTTTAGTAACTTCAACAGAAAAGTATTAAAATAACTCTAATTGTGATCCAAAATTGTAGAAATAACTTCATGCTTTAACGTAAAGTTATTAAAAATAATTAAGCGAAATTCGTCTATTAGAATAAATGGGGTACACATATAGAGGTAACTCGCAGTAAAGTGGCCAAACCTAGGTAGAGGTACCAGAAGAAAGGAAACAAGAAATACAAAATTGGTTAAATGGGAAACGTTTAACAGCAGTCTATAGATTAAAACTTAAAAACGATGATCATTAATGATTCATAATACATAGAGGTCTACCGATTGTAGCATCTTTGTTTATTACATTATTTAGATAGTGATAAAGTATAATGAATAAATTTATGAATTTAAGAACTCGGTCTCTCATTACACCATTAATAAATAGACTCTGAGAGAAAAGGCTATATGTTAAATATTTACCACATACAGCCCAATGTATAAAAATTTAATTCTATATTCAACTACAGCATACAAAATATGCGTGTATCCATAACGGATATACGCGTATAGTAGCCACTTCAATATTTGCATATTAATAACAAATTTACGTGTCACAAATAATAAAGGGAACATCATGAATATAAATCATTATTTTACGCGTATAATTTTGAAATTTTGTTGAGTGATGGTTGAGTGCGAATGCGCTTGTTCACGAACGAATCAGCTGTCAACCACCACCAATATTTTTTGTAGTTCTTGTGCTGGATGTCAAAATACGTACCCACAACAAAAACGAATTTATTTCTTCAGAACGATCAATTTCCTAAAACGCAATTCTATTCGGAAATTATCAAATCACTTCATTGCTGGAATAGGTAGTTGGTTTTTTTATCAGCTAACGTAAACGAGGGGAGTGGCGTTTGTTTTGTGATATTTGGGGAAATGACTTGAGAGCGTTATTTTTTTTATCTTCACATAGAAAGAAATCATGGATAACAAAATGAGTCCGACAAAAAATCTTCCTGGTAAATAAAGCTTTCTTATCATTTCACATCTATATTATCATCCTTTATCTATGTACATTGTAGAGTGCGAAGAACCATATCCAAGCCTATCAGATTACCATGATTATGAACCAAATCTAGAGTTTGATGATACTGAGCTGTTACAAACACCAGACGCGCTTAATAATAGAGGTAATTATTTTTAATTTTTTGAATTTCAAAAAAGTTAATTGATCTGTTTTTTCCCCAGAACTATTCATAGATTTAGTAGATGCGGAATCAAATGGCATGGGTTCCCCAGTTTCTGATTTTACGGATGAAAATTTTGATGAGTTGCTTAATGGACCAGCTAGCTTTAGCAGCCTTGTGGATACGTATCCAGAAGTAGACGGTGTTAATTTCAATGAAATCGCACGATATGGCATTGTTGATGTCAAAGGAGATGACTCAGATGGAAGAAAAGTGATTGTTGTTTATGCATGTAAATTACCTCCGACAGATAAAATTAATCATAATATTTTTTTGGAGTGAGTAATATTTTGAAGAATTTTTTCTGCTTCGTTGAATTTATATTTCATGTGGCTACTCTAGAAAGTCATTTTTAATGGATATTTTTTTAATGATAATATGTTTTTCTTACCAGATACTTGAGGCATACACTGGATTTATATGTAGAACAAGATTATAGTTTAATATATTTCCATTATGGCTTAAACAGTAAAAACAAACCATCTATTGCGTGGTTGTGGCAAGCTTATAAAGCATTTGATAGAAAATATAAGAAAAACTTGAAAGCCTTATATGTGGTGCATCCTACGAGCTTCCTGAAAATTATTTCCCAAGTATTCAGACCAGTTATAAGTGTAAAATTTGGAAAAAAATTAAACTACATACATTCCTTGAAGGAATTGAATGACCATATTAAATTGGAGCAATTAGCTATACCTGATGAAATAAAAGAGTATGTTTCCAATACTAAAGTAGGTTGTTATTAACTGTAAGTTCTATTTTGTAGATATGATAAGAAGATAGGGGGAAAAACTAGTTCCACACAAGTTGATAGTAGAAACTTAGAAAGTATAGAACCTACGAAACAATTTGGAGTTAGTTTACAGTTTATAAAACAAAACTACAATGTTGTGATACCTCCCGTTGTTAGTGAATGTATAACTTACTTAGATAAACCAGATGGTAAGTTGTTTCCTTTGTTAATATTATTATATTGAAAGCATACTGTCCTCTTATATCTAAACAGATAATTTGTCTACATACAATACCCCCAGGAAACTGGCCCATTAGAATTTTTTAAACTAATAAGAATTTTACTTTAAAACTTTTATCCTAGTAGTAGCATGAAAGTTTTATCAGCCATCTATGGAAAGAAAAAAAAATCAGTTTCATAACATCGTTGATATACAGAGTATTGATATCAGTGTGAGTACTAAATACTATATCAGCTGTTGAAAAATTCATTTCCAATATAGATACCTTCAAACAAACAAATAAACGGCGAGGCCACTATTTACTGTTCGAGAAACTTATTTTTGTTAAATTGTTTATAATAAAATATAATGTAAATTTGTGATATTGAACATACAGTGAACTGCAAAAAAATAGGTATAAGGCAATATTCATACAAATACACTGATAGCAAATATATTAGTCAATATGTATTAATGATTCACAATTTTACTAACAGTGATCACAGAAAATATTAAATTTATTTAAAAATATTATTGAATAGGTAAAGATTTAGTGAATATGCAAAAATTGGCCGTGCAAAATAATAGGTACACTTCAAATTAAGCACTGCTTTCAAACGAAATATAAAAAAACAACGAATTTTAACGAGACTGACTGACATTTATGGGACATAGAATCTACCAAACATTGGCATGTTTCACCCGGGGTGGATTACCAAGTTTCCTGTGCTGCTTGCTACAGTTGTTTAGTATTTTTAATTCAGACATCACTAATTGCCTTTTTAACATCCTCCGATAGATGTTTCTTCGGGTTCAAGTCGGGTGACTGAGGTCATTGCAATACACTCACTTGATTTTGTAGACGTGTGTTTTCGATCATTGTCCTGTTGAACCGTCCAGCGCATCGGCATGTTGTCTTCAGAATAAGCAAACATTTCTTGACGCAGTATAATGACATATCCAACTTGTGTAAGCTTTTGTTTTATCCGCCCTATGGGAGCCACACCATTCCAGGAAAAGCGGTCCCACAGCATTATGTTGCCCCTGCCGTGTTTTACGGTCTTGACGGTATATTGGGGTGAAAATTCCTGTTCTTTCTGATGCCTTACATACTGATGCATTTTATCAGAGCCAAACAGATTCACTTTTGTTTCGCAACTCCACAATATATTCCACCATTTCTCCTTTGCCCATCGTACGTGTTCTTTAGCAAACCATACTCTTTGACGAATATTTCGTTTGCTTAAAAGGGGAACTTGGACTTGGTGTTTTTGTCCGTAGGTTATTCTGTATGTGTATACAAAAGCTTGCTGAAGACATGTCGCTGCGCTGGACGTTTCAACAGGACAATGATCCAAAACATTTGCCCAGAGCAGCGAAACCATGGTTCAATGAAGTTTAAGTGACTGTAATGTCATTGCTTTCCTAGTCACCCGACTTAAACGCCATAGAGCATTTATGGAAGTTGAAAAGGCAAGTAGCGGCGTCTGAATTAAAAATAACGGACGACTGTGGCAGGCACCATAGGCAGGCTTGGTGATCCATGCCCGTTGAAAGAGGCCAACATTAGATAGACTCTATGCCCCTAAGATGCTAGGCAAAGGTACGAAATAAAGGCAGTACTACCAAATACTAATGTCTAAGGCAAAAACTCGAGATAGCAATTATTCTTCGGGAAAATATTTAGGCTCGCAACCATATACAAAAAATTAGCGAATTGTGTGATATTTGATACTGAAAACTCTTCTTATCAATCATTTTGGCTGGAGTTGCTTTGAAGTTTGAGCCGACGGATAAGAAGACGCTGTTCCAAATACGACCTGTTTGATGACTCTGACAGTTTGTTTTGTGCGGCTTGTCGAATTAAGGTTACATTGGATTGGATTGGATGTTACACCAGATTCTAACGTCACTAAATATATCAAGTACCGCAATTGGCCGCCATATTGTGTCCAGCTTAGGCGCTAAATTAAAATTTAATCATTATAGTTTGTACGTCCTGTCAATTTTTCTATTTAAGGTAATCACGACGCTGCTTTTCTACTGGTTTAATTCTATATTTTGAAGTTATTAAACTGAATTATTGAACACAATTTTATGTATGACAAAATATTTAATTTAGAGATTAAAATTAAAATTTTCTAGAGTGTACATTAATATCTCCGACAAACTAGGTACTCGATCAAGTAGTCAAGACGGCTACTAACTGTAATTATAGGTTTTTTTTTGTAATTAAAAATTATCAGAAAAAGAAAAAAAAAGCCAACATGCTTACATTTATAAGGCGATGATGATTGATATGCTGCTGGACGGTATTTTACGGGGCTAGCAAGTAGGAGGACTGCTAAACTGGAATTCAGGAGTTGGCAGCAATGTGTGTCTTGATCAGCCGAAATTTCAAAGCAGCTCCAACCAGACTGATAGAGGGAAAGGAAATCTTTAACACAAGATATCACGCAGAAGAGCTATGTCGCTCGGCAAAATGTGGTGCAGAAGAGTTGCGAGCCTGGATATTTTCCAGTTATCAATGAATAATTGCTCTTTCGAGGCAAAAAAATACGGGTTTTTGTATCTTTTGCTGGTAACTCCGCCCCTGTTAATAAACATTAATCGCGGGCAAATGAAATGCGAGAAGAAAAAAAAACGAGCAGTTGATTGAAACGAAATTTAGACGAAAAAAGGGAGTCTACTCAAATTTGGGCATGCGCAGATTCTAACATTATTTTTACTTTTATTCCTACTACAAAGACGGCATCTTTGTCGCATATTGCGAAAATTTATCTTTTGATACAACTGTTGGCCTCGTCATGGATTATAAAGGAAAAAAAAAGAAAAAAAAAAAAAAAAAAACGTTGCATGCAGTTGTCTTATAGTTTACTAAGCACAGGTACGTGCTGGTAACATGCATTGCATTTTTTCTCATTTCCCAGCTACTTCCAAGTATGTATAATTTCCTTTAATTTATTTCATTTTTATGGCTATTTTTATTGTTGTTTTAAATGTTATTTGCGAAAAATCATCATTAAAAGTTCACCTTATCAAAACGCAGTCGTACCAATGCACATATACGGGCTGCTACATTTTTTTTTTAAATAAAAATTTTCTAAATGCTTTTCTTCAGCCAAAAAATGAAAATATCGTGCGATAGGTACAGCGCTCCAACTCATTAGGTATTCGCCTTTAACAGGTGTCTAAAACTGAGTTGTTACACTGCAAATGACATCAATCGCGCTCTAAAGTAAATTAGAGTGCGATAGTTTATTTAGATGCTATTATTCTCAGTGCAGAATGAATTCGAAGGTTTGCGATAGAATTGCAACTTCACATGCAATGGTTATATATATATAATGGCTATATCTATGTAATGGTAAGGAGGCCTAACGATTCCGTTTGCGTGGAAGCTCTACCTTTAATCCTAATTGTTATATTTAAATCCATTATCAAAATCGATAAAAAAAAGTTTAGGCTGAGTTTAGAAAGTTTTCGGTTTCCTAAACTCAACCGTTTTTTTTGGCGTTTGAAATAAGAAAGTTGATGTCAACACCTTTGTTTTGCCATAGTGCTATGAATCTGAAAAGCTCTTCTTCAAGTATACCATAGTTTCATGCCAGTTTTCAAATGAAGTTGCTACTGGAAATTTGAACATTCTGAGACAGTTCGGTGTATTAACAATGTCATATTTGAATTAGCTCTCATTCTTCCAGTAGATAGAAATGTACCATTTACTGCAGTAAATTTATTATTATTACGTTTTTCTTTTACATTTTAGCACTTGAGACTGAAGGATTGTTTAGAAGATCCGCTTACACTTTAAAAATTAAACAATTGAAAGACGTTGCGAACCGAGGTGCCAATTTAACATTCGATTCACCGCACGAGGCTGCTGTGTTACTTAAAACATTTTTAAGAGAACTCAAGGAGCCCATATTAACACAAGAACTGTACGACGAAGTCATACAGTTTCAGTGTAAGTATAATTTTGAATTAGAATATTTTACGTTTATGCCTGGAATTATAAACTTTTAAAAATACTACTGTAGGTATAGGTGAAACGAAAAGAAAGCGATATCTTTATTGGTTAATCGGGTAGTTCGCTTACAATAAAAAAAAACAAAAGAATTTGTTAAATTTTGTTAGATTTTTTATTATGGGGGTAATATCAAGAACTAAATTATCGACATTCTTCTCACAGAACAAATGTATTAAATGTGTATCGAACTTTCCGATGATCTCATTTAAAATAATATTGTTAAGTACTTCATTTGTTCTTCTGTTCAAGTATAGTGGTAGCGTGTTCACAGATGTATAAAATGAAATTAGTTCAAAATTTTCGGGCGTTCATCGTAAAACAACTTTGAAAATGGAAGAAATTGATATTATTTTTTCGCCTTTCACATTTATTGTTTATTTTTGTTTATAAACGTATACGTCTTTGTCGAGCGAAAATGAAAAAGCAGTTATTTTTAATTTTCAGATTGTAATAAGGAAGAACAATTACGGCAAGCGTCAGTTTTAATATTAGAAAAGCTACCTCTGGACAATTATAAAATATTACAGTACATCATTAGTTTCCTGTCAAGGGTAATTATTTTAATTTACCTAGTTCGAAGATAATTGTAATTTTTAAACATGTTTCAGGTAATGGAGAGAGCAGATTTAAATAAAATGACGGCGCAAAATCTGGCAGTGGTATTCGGCCCGAATCTCATTTGGTCAGACAGCATTTCGATGTCATTGTCGGCTATAGGTCCAATAAATCATTTCACGCATTTTCTATTACAGCATCACAGGGAGATATTCATAATCTAAGACCAGTAACTTAACTTATACAATAACCCCTTACTGTATAACGTATCAGTGTAATTGACAAGACTAATATGACAAAGTAGAAACGAAAAATGAGCCATATTTTAAAAACGGGATTATAGTAGCAAATGAAAAATTGTAGATTTTTATATGATCTTAAAGATATACATATAATATAAAAAGCAAATAAAATAAACAAAAAAAAATATGCCAAAGATGTTTGGTTGTAAAATTAATAAGTGTAGAATTTTCATTTTATATGTTAATATAAATATATTTAGATAAAGAAATCTGTTAATATAATTCATAAGCGATGAATATATCTGTTAGACTGCTGATTATATAGAAACATGTGTTGTTTGTTGAATAATTTTAGTGCTTTCCAAATAAAATTATTTGTAAATTTGTCTTAGGAGTACGACTCTTGTGTATGAGGTCTACAATTCTTAATTTAATATGTTGTGTACTACCTCCTCACCATTCCACTATTGTTTTCTTTGTTCATTTTCTTTTTTTTTTTCATTCAGGGCGCGATTTTGGACCACAGGGAACACTAAAAATACTTTCAGTTCATTAGATTATATCTTTATGTAGTCATATGATGTTATGCTTGTACAAAATATTTTACTGCCTTACAAATCACTCATTCTAACCTGGAAAAGTCACAAATCGTGCCTATTTCATGCTATTCCATATGTACAATTATTGTGATTCCTTTATATGTATATTTTTTATCCTTTCTTTGTATTAATATTTTAATTGTATTCTATTGATTTTGTTAACTTATATCAGAAATAAAAACTATAACCAGTGAATTTCTATATTCTGTACCATCTTTTCAAAATCTAATAAGTTCTAACATTTGTGTTACCCGTCTATGTAAGATAATTCTGTAATATCAAAATTCTGGTTTTAAAATGAAAAGGAAACATTATTCGAATAGTTACTGACATAACGGAATTATGTGAAGTGTCAATTTTTCTTATTTATTTATAGAAAAGTGATTGCAGTGTTTGAAATAATTGCGTTCCCAGATATCCATATTTATCGTGAGGTTCATTCGAGGATGCTCTGTGCAATGCGATGAAAATCGCCAACCTAAACCGAAAATTCGGTTCATATCGATAGGTTGACATACGCTAGGAAATCGGAATGCTGGGTGTAGTAAAGACAAACATCAAAGAAAATATATATTATAAAATTATTTTAAATGTTACTAGTTACTGATGTCTACGTAAGTCATTATTAACAAAAGACCGTTTAAATTAAACCTTTTTTACCTTGATTATCAATGCAATATTTAATTTGGTAAAAATCATAAAAAAGCATTCCCTTGCCCGATTCGAACCAAGGGACAAGGCGGGGCAATAATTACCGAGAATTACACGCCAGGCGCTATACCACTACCCTATTACGGAATTATAAGCTAATGTCCGACCAAGTAACAGGCGCGTATACAACTTGAGTATCTAAGGGTTAATACTAAAATTACAGAATTACTTTTATTCTATACTAAATTTTACGAACTCTCCCTCTCACAGTGAGTTCAACTTAGTTCAAATTCCTATAATTCTCTTTGACAGTCCAAATTTTGTTGAACGGTAGTGTACATACGTGCATATGATTTTGACAAATGAATAATAAATATATTTAGTTATTTCATAATTCTGCAATTTCGTCGAACTTTACTTGCAATCATAAACATTACATTAATTTTTTTTGTAACAAATTTGATTCAACTGAGTCAGTTTTATAGTTACATCTAAGAGGTTGATAAAGTACTCTTACAACATTTATATTTTCCTTAAATACGCTTAAATGATCGAATACGTGATAAATCACAATATTGCAACGTTTTTACATACTTCCATAGTTGTAGTTTTTTTTCTTCAGATCCATAAATAATACCTACAAGTCGTTAAACACAGCCTTTATTTTATAATCATTATAAAAATATCTCATGTTTTGTAAATGTATATCAAATTTAAAGTGCATATATTTGCAACAGATAAATAGAAGTGAGGTCGATATAATCTAAGGAACACAAAAACAAACTCATCAGCAGGTAACAAATCATGTGGCAGCATGCTGAAAAAATTATGAACATTGCAGCTGTAAAAATTCTCCTAACTATAACTTATCAGTTATATCTCTTGCACCTCCTATTTACATAAGAATTTATGTAATATGTATGTACATACATATATTGTTTTCTATATTTAAAATATACTCTTAAAATATATAACTATAATAAAATTCTTCTCTGAAAATGTTATATAAAATCGGAATTGTTTGGTAACAACAGATTAATATTTTATCTTACATACTAATTAGTCAATACCAATAATATAAGTACACTTGGGTGAATAATTACATTAGAGATGTTTTTGTGGAAAACAATTTAAAAAAAAAAACTTTGAGAATGGTGGATGGATAAGAAATACTATTAATACTCTGCTATAAGCAAATGACTATTTTATGTGTTATGAACCATTTACAAAGTCACAAAGAAATAAAAGATTTATATACACATAAAACTTGGTTCCCATTTTCTTATAGCATGAATAGTTGCATATGTTGTCTAATCCCACGGGGTTTAGCTTTAAAAGAACTTTTATTTACAGAAGAGAAATTATACATTTTTTACCTACCGTTTATACGCTAAGAATGTCTATCTTGCAGGTTCCGTACACCATACCTTAAGTTTTTTTTAAGTTGTTTTCCCGTTTCTTGTACATCCCACCTCACTTCCAGCTGAGAATTATGTATGTATGTTTTATCTACTGTATGCTTTGCACCCTCAACCAGAAGTGAGTTAAGTATTAATTTATATATTCCAGTGGATTTTGCTTTTATTTTATCACCATATAAACTTATTAAGGTATTTTTTATTTTCATTAAAGTAAATTGCATTTACTGGCTTTGATAACCATTGTCATTAGCACCTAAATTCCTTATAATAATAATAATTATTATTATTTAAGTAATTGATCATTACCAACTAATAAATTGAGTATAGTTATTATTCATTATATGTATTATTATCAATTGTATTAATCTCATTTTGGCACTTTTTGCAAAGTTGTTGATTCCTAGAAACATATCTCATATTAATATTTGGAAAACAAGCATTTAGTAATTACCTAATGAGTTTTCGTAGGTTTTCAGTTTCTATCGTCTTTTGTCTTAGTGAGTCGTGAAGGTGGTCGATAGTTTGCTCCTTTTCTAAAATCTGTTGTTTCAGATGATATATAGTTTCTTCAAGACTCTCGAATATTGCCTATAATGTACGTATATCAATAAATAAATACCATTAATTATTTAAATTGTACCCTAGACTCTTCACTAGATTCCGTGTACATTGGTGGATCACTCAAACAGAAGAAATCTTGTAATTCATGTAAATTGGCAAGCTCAGTATCTGACAGTATGTAATTAACCAGAGTCTGTAGTTTGCTTACACGATCTTCTAAGAAGAGCGGATCGAAATTATTCCCTAGCCATCTTTTGCGAGGTAGATATTGTATTATTTGAGGATGCGTATGTTTTAGTTTATTACACAATCTGACAAAATCAGTGTAGCGACGGAAGACATACCAACAATCACCAGTTGTTTTATTTTCAACTCTCAGTTTGAACACCTAGAACAAAAATCAATGAAATCGACGAATATAGACTTCTCACTTTTTCCAGAAAACCACATGATCGAACAGTGGTTTAGGAACTTATGGAAAATTTAGTACTTTTGAAGTTGCGGCTAGGGCAGAAAAGCATAGCTGTAAACAACATAAAAAGCTTTGTTCTTTTTGATATATGTATAAATAAACTTATTTTAAATATCAGATAACATGTTTCGACTATTTACAGGCCATCGTCAGATTTACGTTAGTTTTAGATATTTTTCGAAGAATGCGTAACCACCACTACTCATTTAATTGTTGTTTAGAGAAATAAAAAGTAGGGGCTATACATAGGGACAGTGGAAAATATTTTAAGTTCATCAGACAACATTTACATACATTAAGTACATTTATTTAGTTCCTTAAAGTATATTTCATTGTCATTATGTATTACACTCTAATTTTAATTTGGCCTTTCTTCTCTAAATAACAATTAAATACTATAACGGATTCTTCGACAAATATCCGAAATAAAATAGGTCTGAAGATGGCCTGGGAATGGCCGAAACAGAATGTTATCTTATTATTTCAATTTGTTTTTTTCTGTCGCTTTGCATTAGAATAGAAATGGTACGGACATGCGCTGTAGAGATTGTGTTGCTGTGGTGGGCATTCAAAAGATTCGTAATATATTTCATGGAATGGAATTCTGTTGAAGGTACATTGACGCAAATGTAATCGCAATGATAACCAACATTGTTTATGTGTTATTTAAAATTATCACATTTGGCTCACAACGTAAATAAAAAAGAAAAACACTGTGTTGCGTCATAAATGCAAAGGGACAAAAAGAATAAAGTTAAAATATTATTCTGTTTTTATATACAGTGAGAGAAATTCAAGTATGGTCACTCGATGACATATGAATCTCATGGAATCAAATCCACGATTCAGGTCGAGCAACAGTAGTTATCAAAAAAAAAAAACCGTTTTTGTGTGAGGTTGCTGTGTCATGCATGTATATCTGATTGAGTATTTAACATTATTATGCCGTCCTGCTAAGATAGAAACACTTTTTTTCAGGTTTTCTTGGACAATAGTGATATTTCATGATTTTTGTTTGTCGTCTCTACAAAATGTATCCATTTACTATAGCTTAAAAAGTCGTGTTGGTTTTTCACATTTTTCAAAATTTCGATATTGCAGGATAGTATTGTGTGGTAAAAAAAACATTGCAAATGAAAACGATATAAAACATATTCGTCCCTATTAAATATAAATATAT
This sequence comes from Protaetia brevitarsis, assembly GCA_004143645.1. NCBI lineage: Eukaryota > Metazoa > Arthropoda > Insecta > Coleoptera > Scarabaeidae > Protaetia > Protaetia brevitarsis. Next base: position 5,460,793 of record RXPK01000014.1, on the reverse strand, counting down.
ATATAAAAAAGATTGTCTGCTCTTTTTAGATACAATTTCAATAGTGTCACCATGGGAGGGGTAATTACACAAAAAAAAGGAAAAAAGAAGGATGAATGTTTTTTAAATGTAAATTTTTGATTTACAAATAGGTTGCCCTGGCTCATTACCTTATTATCATTATACGAGTAATTACCCTACAAGAATCTGCCGTGCAAAGGTCGGTGTTCCCCAGGGCTCCTTATTGATTTCTGAGCTCTTCATTATTTATATGAGTAATACTCTCAAGCATCTATTTTCGCCGATGATACGGCGATCTACGTCGACAATCTTAATATTGTTTATTTTATGTTACACCTAGCATCCCGGCTAAGGGCGAAGGAGTCGTTGAAGCCACTATCGGTTGTAGAGATGGATCCTGGAGATCCATTTCCATTCCGAGTTCTAGTCGAAAGAATCCCTGACTGCAATACGGCAATAGCACATCGGTCGAAGACAACGTCAATCTTAAAGGATTTATGGAATTCAAGAGCAAGGGAAGAAATAGGTATATGTAATGCATATCTACATCCTGCGATTATAAAGTATATTTCCATGTGTAACATTAAACCAAACCATTGAGTTCTTGGATCGGCCGTCCCAAAAGGTGAAAGTAGTGTAAGGATAAATATATTTTTAAATAATTCTTCAAATGACCTGCTTCAATAAAACTATCGGAACCATTTACATATATATGGGAAATAAAAAGTTAAGAAACTTGATAATCCAGAGCAGCCAAATAGCGCTATTTAGGTTGCTTTAAATTTGTGTTCACGTGATTTTCCGGATAAAATGAAGGGTCTGTATAATCTATACTATGCTTTCTTTATACACAAAAATCTTGTTGATATCTTGAAATATTGCATTAACTTGACTTTATTGTTATACTTTTCGATAAGGGCACTACTATTATTTCAGAAACTATAAGACACATAATTGGAAAGTTGTTGTCATTGATACTAAAGGTGAGTGAAAAAATGTTCCTTTTATATAGAACAGGATGCATAATATGTTGTGTTATTTTATAAATACAATAATTTTAATTAAAAAACTAATTTTTGTACAGAAAAGTATAACAAAATTCAATTTATTTTTGGCACTTTCATTTAGTTAACTCGGTAACTTTTATATTTTCTGAAATAGGAATATTACCCCTAGCAAACAGTAATCATACCACCATACATGAGCAAACTTACAGTAAATCTGGCTCGTTCCTCCATAATTTCATATCCAACAATAGGTACTTGAATATTACTTGCATCGATATTTCCATTGCACGAAAAATATCTATCATTTTCACTAATATCTTTTAAGGTTTCACTTGACATATTAGTTGATGTTGAAAAATCAAATCTCTGAAATCTGTCAATGAAATTTATTATAAGACTAATACCATTCATTCTGTGAAGACAATGAAAAGATTGACGCTGAATGTTCGAACACATTAAAAATGCTTTACATTATGTGTACTAACTTTAAATTTAGAAAACACTAATTAAATTAATACACCCCACACCCTAATGTTTTATTTATGAAATTTAGCAGAAAGTAAATTAAAACAGTAATTTAATATAAACGTCAATATTGCGTTGTAATATTGAAATTTAAAATAGAAATTCCACCGTCTTTAATGGCCTTTATTTAACATATCATACTTAAAAAAAATCATGCGTATATGTTAAAAAATTCATACAAATAAACATATACCTCAGTGGTTCTGATAAATATTCCTCCGAGTCTGTAGTAATAGCTTCCTCTGCTGCTTCGCAATCATCAACACAATTATTATTCCTTAAAGGATCTTCGATAGCATCCTCAATTTTTAAATTTGTGAAAGTTGTAAAGAGACGATTTTTAATTTGTTCCGTCATACTAACCAACTGCTTACAAAACAACGATTTAAAAATTATAATTTGAGAAGGATATTTACCTAACCTAGCTTGACAGCTTGTAAATTGTAAACAAAGTTGAAAAAATCATCGTTCAGAAAACATACAAAGTTGGTGCCAAATCTGGCCAAATGTACGTTTGGCATTTATTTTTGTCACTAGCACTTATAAAGTAACGAAAGCATTTCAATCCAAAAAAAGAAAACAATGACACTATCCTGTTCCAAACCATTTAATCAATTCACATGTAATTTTTCGCAATTTTCAACTTTATATTATGCGCGAGTAAGCACTACCTATTCAGCCTATTGCTTACCCAATAATCCCAAATTCCCAATATACCTGTATATACTTGGTATATACATACCTACTGTTGCCTACTACGTGCCTACTACCGTTTACCACTGGGTGGGCTATTGCACGCCTATTGTGTTATGGTCATTTACTTTACAGTTAATTTAATTAGTAGAGTGGGCTAATAATTTGCAGTCTACTAAATATGTAACATATTGTAACATTTCCATATTATATTTCTAGAGCGCTGGTGAAATTACTGACAAGGACAAAATAAAATTACTTCGTGAAATTATTTTAAATTTATATGTTGTAGACTGCCACAGATTATAGTAACTATTTTTTCATAAAATGTTATAAGACTTTCTCGTCCAAAAACAAACAAAAAATATGGAATTATTTAGGTTGCCCCTATACTTTCTTACGAAACATATTTGATTTCAGTACATGGGCATTTGGTAATTTAACACTATTACGATAATTGAATCATAATAAATACACGCAACGTCGTGCAACACGCAATGATTAAAAAAAAATGTTTAGCTGTTACCATAGATAAGCTGTTGCCGTCTTTATAGCTTATATTCACATAATGCAGGATTGAAATATTCAAATTGTCTATAATCGGTCGAGGTCTTTTAGTGCAATAGTATTCCAAAAGATGTCGCCTTCCTAGCTAAGTAAGCAAAGAATTTGGCAGCAGTGGAAACAACCTTTGCTTGTACACTCATATATTTAAGGTGCATCCACACGCTCGGAGTTCGCCGAACTCCGAATGTTCGGCAACTACCGAATCGTGTGGACGATATTTAAATTTGTATCTGTTACCCGCTGTCATATATAACAGTTATAAAAAACTGTAGGTATAATAGTATGACTAGTAAGAGACGAGCTCACTAGACAGCTGTCAACAGCTTTCCCTCTCACTCTAAATACCTTCCCGAATGTGTGGACGGGTGCACGAACTCCGTCTAGCCGAACATTCGTGCGCCATTTTCCAATGCAGATCGGGAATAGGCAAACAGTTTGCCGACTAGTTCGCCGAACCCCGAACTGCCCGTCCACACGACTAAGAGATCGCCAAACTAGTGCTCGGAGTTCGGCGAACTCCGAGCGTGTGGATGCACCTTTATGTTTGTACACTAATTTCAGATTCAACAACAAAGGAAACTGTAATTTGGCTGCCAAGACAGTTCGCCACAATCTAGTTAGGTTATCTCGGTTATGTCATGCAGTTACAAATCTCTACTAATCTCCAAAAATAATTTAACATTCCATCGTTATTTTTGATAAGTAAAATACGTAATTCAGTAGGACGAGTGCTTACATTACTACTTAGGGTTTAAATTGTTTAAAACTTGCAAAGGGAAATTATTTTAAAGCGAAATATATTTCAGTTTTAATGAATCTTTTATCGTTTTGTTTGGAACAAAAAACATTCATAAGGAACGATAATAATAGTTTAATGAGTTTTACCAGCATTACAGTGTAGCGCTGTAGCAGTAAATAAATATAAACAATGGAAAACTTATCATTAATCAATAATTTAGAAAAGTAGACTATACTACAATAAAAATTTTATTGATAAAATATCCCCTTTACAATAAAGATAACACATACAATTCCGTCGTAAGCATATATATTGTCTATGTGCTTTGAAATACTAATTTAAATAATAAGTATGAAATTTGGTACATAAATTCAGTCATCTTTTCACGAGTTTGCTTTATGACAAAGCAATTGTACGTTCGTTTGATCAAAGAATATGCTGTAATTATTTCATCCTGAAGGTTGCATCTGGCAGTCAAGTAAATTTATTCTTTTTACTTGTCCTTGCTGTAGAAGTTGTATTATTCAAATATATCATCATATATAACTAAATCTCTCTTATCCCTGTGGTTGCCCTTTTGAGAATGGCTCGCAGCTGAATATGAATGTTTTACAGTTAATAATTATGATAATAATAATCTATAAATTATACCTAGGGTAGACCATGTTGATGATGAGGTTGCATCATTTATCGGTTCTATTTGTGGCTGACGCCTAGCTAATGACACCTTAAGTTGTATTCCAGAAACCATACTGCCATCCATCTAAATAAGTATTTTCATATGATGTTATTAATATAAAGTTTGTATTTAATACTGCAAAGTACTAACCTCGGCAATTGCTCTATCAGCTGATTCTACTTTATCGAATGTTACAAAACCTCGACTAAAATTTATATGAAGCATATTATGTTATAATCTTAATAATGTTAGTTACCTTACTTTTTTTCTATTTCCATTGAAATATTGACAATATTTCCAATGGTTGAGAAATGTTTTTTAAGAAATTCTTCTGTAATATTATATCCTGCTACATATATTGTATTCCCTTGCCTAGGTTTCTCAGGTTTTTCACGTTGTTTTTCTGTTAGACCACGTTCCTCTCTATCTCTTGCAGTAGCAAATGTATCATATAAATTTTTTATTCTTGGTGGTTTATTTTCTGGATTATCTGGGCCATCATCTGATTGAACTGCTGAAAACGGTTGGTATCCACTAACTTTATCAGATATTAGTTTTCTTTCAAGACCTATAAAGATTATTGTTAGTACGAAGTATTTTACATCTTTTTAATGTACCTCTAGGCCTTTTAAATCCTTGTTCAGGCTGTTTTTGTTGTTTTGGTATAGCTGTTATTGCACCAGATTTTATTAACTTCTTTGCTACTTCTCTGGCATCTCTGGCTTCTGCTGGACGCTTTGGTATTACTGGCTTTTCAGGTTCAGGTTTGGGTGCTTTTAAAGCTTGTAGAGCTTTTTTCTGCAGTCACTAGTTTAAAAAGATTGTGAGAGTACATTAAGATCTGAACGTACCTTTTTCTTCAGTTTTTGATATTTTGTTTTTAACATTTGCTCTTCTTCTGTGCAATTAGCAGGAAAATGTATATAAACCATGTCTGTGTATTAAATTATTGTGAGATCGCCGCAAGTGTTTTATTATAGGTTTATTATTGTTATTGCAGCTATCCATAGATAAAGTAGGAAGTAGGTTAGTTGTCATTCATCTGTGTTCTTTCTATATGCTGCCGCCTACCCATATTCTTAGTAACTAAAACGGGACTCTATAACCACCGATAACCACAAAATAGAGAATATAATCTAGTGTAACCTTCTTATATATTTATATATATTATTGCTCTATTTGTTGTGTTCATAATAAATTTTTACATTTGCCTTTATTAAATAGAAAACGCCGGGTAGAGTAATGCGAAAATGGAGTAATTTTTAAGAACTTTCAATTTCCTAAATGAAAACAAGTGGTAATGACACATGTTTGACATATAACCTTACTTTTGGAATATATTTGTATTCGCACTCTTCTTTCAAGATATTTTTTATAAGCAGTTATGACACGAGTGTCTATTTTTTTTTCTTTTAGTGCACAACAGTAATAATAACATTATTATTATTATTTTGCGCAATTAGCAAATGTCTTAGCCATTTATGACTTCAAAAATGAAATTTTTCGCCAAATCTGTTGCAAAATGTTCCCCACGTTTAGGCGTTTTAAAAGATATTGAAAATCGGCAAAACTTGGCGATAGATACACCACTTGCGATGCTATATACGAGAGTATGCAATACCAATTTCTCTGTACGTTTTATATTTTTGAAATATGCTTTCAGGGTGGTAGCATTCCTCACATAACACATGAAGTTTATCAAATTTGTTGTAAAGATCCGCAAATAATTCAAATACCTGTTGTAAGCACCTATCAGTTCCATGAAGCTATGGAAGAATATCGTGGGACCATATCTGATTTTGTTGGTATATATACATTTTCTTTCATAATACATCTTTTGTATATTGATTGATTTGAAGGCATGAAAAGTTGTATCAGTTGTGTTACTGTGCAGGATCCTGGGGATTTGACACAACCTGGTCACCATTATAAAGATCACATGCCACTCTGGACAAGGTCTGGGAAAATTTTGTTAAATTCCGATAAATACATGGATATTATTGAAACATTCAAACCAGATATGTATTATTTATTATCTGATGGGGATACAAATGTAGCAAGTTCCCAAAAGCGAATAACTAAGGCTGTAGATAATACCATTAATTTTGTTAATAAATGTTTGGAAAGACATAAGAAATCGGATGTCTTAAAGAATGCTTTTGTTATGGCACCTATCACAGGAGGATATTGTTTAAAATCTCGAAAACGTTGTTTAGAGGAAATTGGGACTAATAAAGACTTAATTAATGGTTATCTTATTGATGGTTTACATAACAATGGACCGGAAGTGGAATTTATATCATATAAAGAGATTCGAGATGTTATTGAATTAGTTGTGGTAATATATATCTCTATTGCCCTTTTTAATGTAAAGCGATTTGATTTACGTTTTTTTTTTATATTACATTAGATAGAACTGGAGTGGCTGTATGGCCATATTTTTTCAATGATCTTTCAATGCATATTGTGATCCCCTTATTTTCTTTGAACTATGATTCTCCAAATAGCTATCTGCTGTTGGGGTTTTCTGAGGCCTATACTAGAATTATTTTTCTTGTTCTTCTTTATAGTGGTACAGAAGATGGATTGAGGTTGTTTACCCATTTTTCCAAAATTTGATCAGCAATTCTATTATCATCTCAAAAGTCTTTTCGTCTTTTTTGAGATTTTTTATGAATCCAGACCTTCCTTCCTTGTTTTTATAACAATTCCTTGGATTTTTTTTTGTTATGGTTTTAAATTTTCCATCTTATAAGCTATTGCCAGCAGTAATTATATTTTTTATATTTAGAATGAAGTTCCGGACAATAAATTATTAGCAGTTCATGGTTGTTGGAATCCAGTAAATATAATAAGAATGGTACAGATGGGTATAGATGTGTTCGACTCATCTTATTGTTACATAGTCACGGAGAGGTCATCAGCGCTAAAATTTAGTTTTGATAAAAGTAGCAACCAACATGGGTACGAAATTAATTTAAGACAGCTTCGCTATGCCGATGATTTCCAGCCAATTTTACCTGGTTGCCAATGTTTAACATGCACTAAGCATTCGCGAGGATACATTTACCACTTAGTGGCCGTTCAAGAATTGCTTGGATCTTTATTATTAACAATGTTAGTATTTTTGCCTTTTGTGTAAAATTAGAAAAAAATGTAACTTTATTTTCCAGACATAATATACATCACTTCATGAAATTTTTTGAGCGAATTCGTGATAGTATTGTCAATGGGACCCTACCAGAATTAGAGAAAGTTATTACTGAGCAATTCGATGAGTATCAGGAAGAAATTTTGAGTGGTAAAGAAAAGAAGATTTCTAATGAAGAAAATTAATGGGGAAAATGATTTTATATTTATGTGTGTATTTATTTTATTAATCGAATATATATATACACTTGTCAGATTTTTGTGTTTTTTGAAATGAAAATATTTAATTAGCAGTTTTTAAAGAAATGAATGTGATAATTCTACATCATTCTATTAATTTTTCTTTTTAATATTTAAAAAAATTGCCAAAATAATACCAGCCTTATTCATAGTTTGACTTAGTGGCTACTAACATTCTACTAAGATTCTATTAAGAAAATGCCTATTCATAGTGGTATTTAGTAGCGTACTAGGCTTAGTTGCCAACTAAATCCTTAGTAGCGATTAGTGGTATGTTTAAACCCGAACTTTGCTATTAAATGTAACCTAAAAGTTTTTTCGCGCCAGTCTTCGGTAATTATCGCACGTGGACAATCGTTTTGCCAGAGTAAAGTTTTGCGCGAAGTGTAAGTTAATATAATATGGAATTTGTTGAAGTAAGTATATGATCTTGAAATAATGTTGCAGTGAGGTGAATAAATGTTATTTTTCTAGTCAAAACGCGCCCGCTCCCAAAATTGGGATGAGGTGGAGAAGCACTCTTTTCTGGAAGCAATAAGGGAGGAGTTGCATATAATCGAAAACAAAAAAAATTAACGGTTCTAATATAGGACAAGACAGCTGCATGGGAACGTATTTCCCGAAAATAGGAAGTGCAAGGTATGCAAGTGCTGCTTAAACTTATAACATTAAAAAAATATATAATCTGAATTCTATGAAGGCAGGAATATATCTGATGGGAAGTGCTCCTCAATGAAAGGTCTGTAATGTAATAAGTATAAATTAATGTCATGGTGTTGGCTTTATGCATGCTTACGCTTATGTTAGTAAGCTTATGCTTTGCACCTATTTCAGTATCTTAATTTAACCCTTTCACTATATTTGTTCCGCAGAAGGTACATATTATAAAACATTACTTGCTGCTGTGATAATGAAAGGGTTAAAAAAACTGCACTTAAAGGGGTGATTGCGATGGAATAAGGTTTTCTATCTTTGTGTTTATATTTAGCGAAGTGGTGGTTGTCATTTTGTAGTATAATTATACAATAACAGTTTGAAAGCATTGTACATCTTCTAGGTTTCATAAGAGATGTAAAGCGTATGCGGGAGCAATGGCAGCGTATGAAGGTGGTGGCAAAAAAGAATGTGAGTACCTACAGAAAGCACGCACATGGGACAGGAGGTGGTCCTCCTGCAGCAGAGCCTGCAGACATAGACTGGAAGATAAAAGATCTCCTTCCACATGAGTTTGTAGAAGATGCTTCCATGTATGATAGCGATGCTTTGGCCTGTTGTGAGTATTACTGATGCTATATGGTATGATGATTAATGGAATTAATATGTTACAATCTTTTATAGGGAGGAAACCAGCCACGCACCTTCAAAAGTAGAAGAGCTGAAGGACTGTAAGTAATAAATTTTTATTATCAAAATATTTACTATATAGCAAACCCTTGTAGATGTCTCTTGTGAAACCATGCATATCTTCTCCACCATCAACGCCATCCACTTCAAAGCTTAGCTGTTCTTTTATTGTAAGTATCATCGCCACAGTTTAGTATAACTTCCTAATTGTTTTTTTTTACAGAATTTGCAGTCATCTTCTTTCAGGAAAGGCGATGGTAGATAGAGCAAGGTATTGATGTGAGTTAGATATATGTAAACATTGTTAAAAACTAATTCAGCTGCTTTTCTTTTGTTCCAACGCTAGGATAATGAAGGAAATTCATATTATTGTACAATCAGATGAGGAACAAGCTCTCGAAAATGGATGAATACCTCCGAGCAAGGGAAAAGGGCTGTAAAGAAGATGACTGAATATGAAGAGCAGCTATTGCTGCTAAATAAGAAAAGGATGGCTTTACATGGAGAAGACGGCAGAGTTGTACATTTAAAAATTAGGAATGAGCAGGAGTATCATGAGGAGCGAATGAGATTGTTGCGTGAAAGAATGTGTGAATAATAGTTGATGTTTATTTTTGTATATAGGTATCAAATTTAAAATTATTCTGTACATATTTCATATAATATAGTTTAATTGTTTAGTATTTAAGTGTATATAAATTTCTAAAACGCCATTTAAATGGTCTTATTTTTTCAGATATAATCCTAAAGATTTCTTACATTAAAACCATAGAATTTCAAAGTAAAATAATATACCCCAAAACCTTTTGTAATTAACAATAGTAAAACTTTATTTTATCATCTTCAATACACAATTTTCAAGAGTGATTATAGTGTAATGTAGTTGAAAAATGTATATTATTTTGTATGCAGATATATTTTTGTTAAAAATATTTTCTAGATAGCACATATTCCATTACTATTAAATAAATCGAAGTAAAAATTATAAAATGCAGTTTTCAATTCTTGTAAATCTTCATACTAAAAAAAACCTATAAACCGCAATAATATTTATTGATGCAAATTGAAACAAATATTAACTATGGTATTATAAGAATGAACTGGCATAAGCATACTAATTCAATATTGATGAAAACTAGATATACAAACAATTATTGTGTTATGCTTGTAGTGCTGAGTTATCATTATTATATATAATGCAGTGTACAGATAATAAAAAGTAAAAAAAAAAAAGAAAGCAACGCTTACAGAAATAAAGAAAATACAGAAAAACTAATTAAAATGCCGTCTAATATAATTCTGTCTAAATATATTTCCATTTTGATTGTTGTCGGCATTAACGTGTACATTATCTTCATCTCCATCAAATTCGCCGCCTAAAAGCAGACAAATTTAGGAAATATATAATATCATAAAAAGGCTGTTTCACCTTCCATATCTTTCTCATTATTAATGATGATATTATGCATAATTGCAATAGCAACTATCGCAGCTTTTGTTGTATCAATATTCATGTTCATGCCATTGAAACAACATCTAAACTTATTTTTCATAATTCCAAACGTTCTTTCAATGACATTCCTTGTTGAAATGTGAGCTCTGTTGTATCTCAACTCTGCATTATTATTTGGATTCAACAGAGGAGTCAGTAAATATTGCGAACATGGATATCCATTGTCACCAAGCAGAATACCATCTATTTCCCCATTCTAAAAATATTATCAAAAGTGCATGCCTCATTTATTTATATGCAATTTTCATCTTACTTCAAATTTTCTTTTTAAGGAGCTCTCATTCCAGATCCGGGAATCATGTGTGCTTCCTCTCCATCTTGCAACAATATTTGTAATCTTTCCTTTCGCGTCACAAACCATCTGTTTGAGAAATGTATTCAGGTTCACAGGTTATAAAAAGAAGAATAAACAAATACCTGCACATTTAATGAATAATACCCTTTCTATTTAAATATAACAATTTTCGCCACCCTGGATTTTTTATTTTATGTGGGTGCAATCAATTGCTCCAATTATATTTGGGCAATGGGCGATATCATAAAATTCTTCCTTAGTCCTAAGTACATCATCCTTTCGAAAATTTTATAAAATCGTTTAAATGCCCTGCAATAGCCTCCACTACCCTTTAACCTCCCTACTCAGTGTTGCTGTGAAATCCATGTTGTTCCGCTACAATAGTTCCATTCAAAATAAAGTATGTATGTTTCGCATATATCTCTATAACCTGTATTATCACCATATGCACCTTTAGCCAAGTACCTTATTGTGGCCAAACTTGAATTTCTGGGGAAATGGGTAAACCACGACCACTGTCTTATTTAAGTTGTCACGTACTAAATTGATGATGATATTAGCAGTATCCTTCGTCATCCGATATTTTCTTTTGAAAGTTCCATATCATTTTTCCTCAAAGGATTTTGCCTTCCTAAGTACAATTTTGGATACGAATACGATGAATTTCAGCTTCTTCAGCTTCAAACAATTCGTCTTCATATCAATAAACTCATCAACCATTCTAAATATTTTTTTAATTATGTTTTTGTAAATGTATTAGAGTTATTTTATGCGCCCATACCTTGTTATATTTTGTACGAATATAGTGTTATGTGAAAAAATGCACTGTTTAGATCGTGATGTATAATTTTCTGATAAGAGCAAGAGATGTTTACAAACAATATTCACTTGTCAGATTCTGTCAAAAATCATTAGATTTCACATGCGCATGAACTTTACCGTGTTGTCACATAATCTTTCCTATTAGCATTCTATTACTTAGTAGACACTAAATATGTGACTATGAATGGCATCCGTTACTAAGATTCTAATACGATCTTAGTGGCTACTAGCTAATAGCCTACTAAGACCCTATTAGGGCGTTGACTATGAATAAGGCAGTACATTATGTAGTGTGATAAAATGACATTAAGCTCAACTCTATCGAATAGATATCCATAAGATATGTGCTACAGAGTTCAAGTACCTACTTATCTATAACTTCAAAACAGGCAAATTGCTGCTATTTGAGTATTCATTTTTATGTTATTTCATTTTTATTAATACAATCGCGGTAGATCAATAATCTTCGATTTAAACTTCACTTTAGACTTACAATCGATATAAATAGCTTAGCAATAAATGAGGTAATAAATTATTGCAAGCTGAGCTAAACAGATTTAAAACTTTGTAAAATTAATAAAATGGAAGGGACAGAAGGGAGGGGAAGTTGGCTCGTGTTTGACCCCACCACTCAATATTGTCACGAGCCGCCACTGGTTGTCTGTCAGTTGTGCCAACTTGGTCAATTTTCCACTAAATCATTTCTAGTGGCCAATGGAAAGTTTAGTGGATTTTCTTTAATTTTAGTAATAAATCTAGTGATAATTCATTGAACACGAAGACTAAATTACATATACATATATATGTAAATAAATAAATAAAAGTTACAAATAATAAATGAGAATATTATGATTTATAACATGGTTATAGTTATATCTTCCACAGTGTGAACTCGTTTACCGGTCATTTGGACAGCATGGGATCACCGACGGGTTAGAATTCTATTTTCGTGACGTCACTGAGATTTCTTGCTTTCTACGATAGATTGGTATCACGTTGTATAGTAATTCACTACAATCGCTTTGGTCGTCGGAAAATTCGTTGCTATAAATCCGTTAGAAAACATCGTCAAATATCGATTGAAATTAGTTCATTTGCTCACTTTCTTGTCATTTTAATGAACCGGCGACTCTTGTTTCCGATGTTTTGTGGCCTTGTTTTTAAATTGTGAAATAAAAGAAAATGCTACCACTTCAACAATATATAGCAGAAGAATTGGCTAAAGAAGAGAGATGAGAAAATGCGAAGTGACAATGATCCCTTTACTCTTTCAGACACACATTTTAAAAATGTATACAGATTAGCTAAGGATATGGTTAACATTTTAATTCTACGTTTAGATGCATTGGGGTACTAAAAGCTAAGATATTGTCCAGAAAAGGCTGGTCAAATTATTATTGCATGTGTAACATTACACAATATTTGTACCGAAGGTAGACTCGAATTAACCAAAAATGTAATAGCAGAAAATGCGATGAATATGGTTGAACCCCAAGTTTTACCTGAAGGACAAGGTCAAGAAGCTAGGAGAAATCTAATTGTACAATATTTCAATTAATTAATATTAATAGTAGCCTAGCTGATACTCGAGTGGCTTGCATGCTTGACTATCAGTGCGAAGAGATTTGGCTCTGCGGGGCCATGACAAGCGAAAGCTTAGGCATTACAACCACTTAAAAAAAATTGCAATATAATGGTTTTAATTGGTTTTAATATTTGGAGAATTGTATTTCAATTATTTCTATGAAAACCAAACGAAAACTATGTGCTTATTTGAATTTATTTTAACTTTTGCTCAAGCAAGCTAATCAATCTCTCAAAATTTCCATTCATAGCAGCTATATTATTGTTAATGCTATGAAGGGTCGAGAGAAGTTCATTGTTAGTATTTATAAAATCCTCTAATCGTTGCCTCTTTCTTGAAGAAGGTGTGGAAACTACAACTTCAGGTGTAGTTGGGGTTTCTGTTGTGGGCTCTACTGCAGTTTCTTCTTCTTTTTTATTTATATCTGAATAAATTAATATATCCTCTATACATACTTACAGCAGAGATGAAAAAACTAATATATTTACTTGTATAATAGCTATTTCTTATATTTGGGAGGAATGATTGTATTTACTCCTGTTAGTACAAAAATAGGTACTAAATGGAATACAAATTATGCAGAATGCAGTTTACAAGTTCGCACATTTGATGAACATTTTTATATTGCCCGGTTTCCCGCGTACTGGGCAGTATATTTTATCTTCGTCTTATTAGCAGTATTAAACGAGACAGAGAATCGAAACGACACCCGAAACTTCTCGCTTCGTAGCGAGATGAAGACGATTTCGCGCGGGTGTAAAGACGTGAGGGGACGTCAAAAGCCAGCGGTCGTGATTCCAAAATATCGTCTGTAAGCAAGCGTCCACAGTTGCTAAGCAACGTGACGTCATGAAAATAGAATTCTACCCGTCGTGATCCCACTGCAGAACTGATTCAGGTTAACGAAAATCCGGGTACGCGGACACTAGGGTAAAAAATATAAAGTAAGACTACCTACAGAAAAATTACTTTTTGTCGTAGATAAACAAACATACGCACAAAACAACCCGAACAATTATATTTTTAAACTCATTTTAAACAATAAGGACAAAACTATTTGATACAACGCCAATTTCTAAAAAAAATCGTCAAAATTGATCCGGGTTATCTGGAGATCCAGGTTCACGGGTCCGACTTAACGAGGTTCCACTGTATATTGTTGTAAATTATTAATATTTGACTACCTAATACGTGTTGTATCATGTTCATATATATAGCAAATAAATTTACTTTGTGTAATAGGTTTTTAAAGTAACATTTGGCGAATTATAATAAATAAAAAAATTAATAAAAGGGGATTTTATAGTAGAAAAACTATTAATTACATAAATATAATATAATATAAAATATTTTTGCTTTTCTTAAAATCTTTATAAAGTAATTCCTTTCCCAATTCTAGTGATTTTCTGGTGGAATTATAATGTCGATCTAGTGAGATATGGCTTCTATCAATAAATTGGCAACACTGTTGCCTGTTGATATAGTATACAGTTAGCCAATACCACAGCCAATACCCATTGAACCACATTGATCTGTATTGGAAAGAAAATAATAAGCAACAATTGTCAAATTATTTATTGTTTTAAATTTATTTTATTAAAATTTCCCCATGACGAGGAAAACTACCATTAACTTAATATACATATCTGAACTTAAATTAAATTCTAACAAATAACTTATCAGTTAAGAAGAGACTAGAAAATATAAGAAATCATGGCGCTTACATTCGGACAGATAGTACAGACTCCATTTCTACAAATGTTGAGATCTGTTCTGTTTAAAAATAAACTTACCAGCACTGACTGTACTTTTTAAGAACATAGTGCTGAACACGTGGACAGGCTAACTTTTTTCCACGGATATTAGATTTAACAGATTCTAAATATAGATATATATATATTATATGTATAACCATTAATTTGATTTGAGCAAGAAAAGCACATTCTATAAGTCTTTGGGTGGGTTAAAATACTCCCAATGATAGTGATGTACAACTGGATTGCCTCCGTTGCCCAGTAATATTAAACCCGCTATCAAAATTAAAAGTATTAAAATCATAACATGCAAGTCTTGTTTACCGTCCGCGTTTCTCAATACATTCACGGTTATATGTTTTATAAGTCTTCGGAAAGCTCTCTCACTGGCCGACGCGCAAGCTCGTGTTAACTGGCCAGCTAATAGAGGTATAGAAGGTTCGGGCGTTCTGTGTCTTCGAGTGCGGGGAGTGGCTGGAAGTTCCTCTTCGGAACTAGATCTTGAAGGAGGTCTGGGAGGTCTTTTTCTCCTGGGAGGCATGGGAATGTCTTCATCAACGAAATCGTCTAATACGGGAGATCTTAATACGAAAAAAGATGGCGGTGGTTGCGACCGTAGGTATAACCTTTCTTCAGGGTCGGGCGGTCTAGGTGGAGGCGTGGAATCTCCTAAAAAGACGTTGTGCGAATTTTCAATGATTTGCGACGGAATAAAGATATCTTCTTGCGATTGCTGGAGCCTCTGTATATCTGAATGTCTGGGCGGCCGTTTTGGAGGCGTGTCTAGTTCTTCAATCGGAGTTTTTTTTTGGTCTGAGGGAGTGGTTTTCAATTCCTCAATTAGCCTTTCTTCCTCGGACGTATCTGGAATTAAGGAAGGAATTTCTTCCACAGTAGCACTTTCGAATTTCTCATGCATATATTCCTCAACAGAAGGCAGATCGGTTTTGTAACTGGCCGCTTCTTCCAACCCTTTTTGATTTTCTTGCTGCTTGAGTTTATTTTCCAAATCTAATTTTATATTTTCCTCTGCTATTAAATCGTCCAAATATTCTATTGTCGTTTTTAATGTCGTCGGCGATAATTCAGAAACAGATTCAGAGATATCTTCGGCTCTTGACTCAGGAGATGTTACGACTAAATTTTCTTCAATGAGTTCCTCGCTTTTTAGAGTTACATCTCTTTCCTCAGATTCTAATGATGGTATTTGATCTTCTGAAAGGGATTGTTGATTATCATCTGCATTAACTGGAGAATTTGTATTCTCTCCTTTTATATCTGAACTTACTTCTTTGGTGCAATCCCATTTTCCACAGCTTCACTGACGATTTCCGCCGGTTGTTCGGATGGCTCTTCCTTGGATATTTCTGAACTAGTTTTTCCTCCAAGTGCTGAATCATGTTGTGGTTTTTGTGTTGTGGACTGACTTTCATTTGCGCTTTCAGCTCTCCTTAATTTTTCCACAATCTCCTGTATAAAACTGATAGGTAGTTCCATACCGCCAATCACTAAATTCCCAGATTTTGGATTGATTTCCGTGACGCTGATCGAATCGCTATCGATTTCTGAAACCTTAATTTTGCTGGCTAATAATTCGTTTACTGTCAATCTATCGACATCCAAATCAGACACTTGCAGTTTCTGAGCTCTTAATACCTCCACTTCCGGACTACTTGCGACTGGTCGCTCAATTATCCTTTCTATAATCTTCGTTTGAGGATCCGCAAGATGTTTGAAACTCTTCGGAACGTCACTACTTTCTTCTTCGTGATCTACTTCTCTATGGACGGTGATTATTTTTTCAGTTGATCGTGAAAACGAAGCGATGGGTCCTTCTTGAAAGTCTTCAGGTATTGGTGTCACGACCAACGCTGCATGGGTAACGGTTTCCACGTTTTCAAATTCAGTTATGGGCTTGTGAAATTTGCTGGTGGTTGGTATTATAATTTTGTCTCCCTTTTCTTCGACCAGTTCTTCACACACGACATCGTCTGGAAGAGGTTCTGTTTGAACTGAAGCTTCGGCTTCTTCTAATTTCATTTTCACAAGACCTTCTTCGTCATTTACGTTGCTTTTGTGCGTAATGTCTTTGAAAGGCGCATCTTTATCGGATTCCTTAGTCTTCCGTGGAGGTCTAGGTGGAGCCGGTAATGGCCTATCTTTCATTTTCTGGACGATTTCACCGGATTGCAAACGAGAATGTTCACCTTCATCCTCGATTTCTATATATTGCCCCAAATCTACGTTTTCCTTCTCTTCTTCACTAGAATGCGGAGATCTTTTGCTTTTGGGTACCAGGGTACTGTAATTCCTCATCGGTCGGACGGGTACTTCGTCTTTTAATGGCCTTGGCACCGTAAAGAATTTCGTTTCAGGTTTGGCACATCTCTTTTTTCTTGATGGCGGTGGCAACGGAGGTTCCCGATACTTATTCTTCTCTATAACAGCATATCCCATGTAATCACAAATCTGCTGCACGCAAGGTTCCTCCACGCATGGCATTTCCGCTATTTCTGGAGTTTGAAGTTCTTCGTCAGGTTGATTTGTTGTTCTTGAATGCGATCGCGTTCTTGATCTAGTTCTAGTGGGTCTAACTGGCGGTTCTTCAGGTGTGGGTATTATGTATTCGTGTTCCAACTTGTTTATCTCCACCTAAAAGACAAGAAAAACTACATATAAAATAATTATGTCGAAATGTGACTTACATCATGTGGTGGTAAAATTTCTCTGGCGAGATTGATCTCGTCAATGATCGAGTCGTGTTCGGAGACTAGACTCTTCAAACTCCTTTGCTTCCGAGGTGGTGCTTCTGGGAGTTCCTTTTCGTTCTCCTCTAAATTCTCCCCGTTGTACCGATGAACTTCTTCCCTCTGGTAAGGATGCGATACCAGTATGTTCGGTTGTTCAATTCCGTGCATCTTTTCGTTTTCGTAAAGTTGTGGGTATTCCTGGCGATAGAGACCGCCAGTGAAGTGACCATCGACGCCTCTGTCAGATAAGAGGATATTATCTGATGCGGCTTTCCTCATCGTTTCAAATTCCGGTTCCTGGACGAATATGGTCTCTTGGTATGGTGGTTTTTCATCCTTTGTGTGTTTTTTGTGTTTACTTCTTCTCTTAGGCCTGGTTGGTTGTTCGCTGTACGGTTCCGGATAGTCCTCCACCTCAGATTCTTGCTCGTAGGCTATGCGTTCTTTGGAAACGTTTGGGGTCTTCTTCCTCTTTGGTTTTTTAATCGGTCTTCGTTTTGGTACTTCCTGTATCGATTGGTCGGATATATCAAACTCTCTATCAAAACTATCATCGGCTTGCATTTTCGCAAGGGGATTGGTCGGTTGTTTGAACGCCTCCTGAATCTCTTTACTGGCGTAATTGCCCATTTGCATGAAGTATTCGTCGGAGTTGATTTTTTCCAAGACACCGTGTTCGCGAACATCTCCGAAACTGCTAACCAAACGTATATCCGAATGGCGTTCTTCTGGTTCTAATTCCGGTTCTAATTCGGGTTCCGGTGATGTTTGAGGACGCTCGATTTCGATGACCTCTGTAACCTCAGGGACATCAGGGACGTCATGGACCTCGGTAATCTCAACTTCTAACTGGCTATCCTTCGGTGGATTACTCTCGTCTGGGATTGCATCATTGAGGTCGTGACCGCGGAAGCTGCCATGATTCCAGCGACTCCTGCTGGATTCAGCGTCGCGGAGCGCAGTGGCTGTGCGCATCTCTTGACTCTCCCTCAGAAAAGCATCGTCCATGTCGATATTCTCTGTCTCATATCGAGCATGAGATGATAGATCGTTCTCCTCCTTATCCATGGATTCTTCGGAGTGCAGAGGGATCCGTATCACATCGGGGCTTTTCTTTTTCTTCTCGGTCTCTTTCGTTTGACGACCCTTAGACGATTTCTTGACTCGCGGAACCGTGGCCGATTCGCTAAATGCATCGTCTTCGACGTCGTCCGGTTTCTTCTTCTTCTTGAAGAACCTCGGGTAAGTGCTGAAGTCGAATAATTTTTTCTTGGAATCCCCGGCGTTGGATTCCGTCGAATATTGTTTTACAGGACGTTTCCTGGTGGAACTACCACCGCCCTTCTTTGGCAACGTGAACGAGGGCAGATTCACGCGCATCTGATCTGGAATCTTGGGCATGGTTATGTTGGGCTTTTGTAGTTTGAACTTTTCTAAGTTAGGTCGTTGTGGCATGTGGATGTTAGGCTTTTTTATGTTCTTTAATTTGGTGCGCAATTTCCCGGCTTGCGTTTTGAAGGCGTCTTGTATCCTTTTGGCCGAACTTTCTTGCGGAACGTTCTCTTTATTATTCGGCGACTGTTGTCGCTGGCGTTACGTTAATTGGAGGGTGCTCCTCTTCCGCTTTGTTGAAGAATTTATCTTCGATCCTCGCTTGCATCTCTTCCACGGTGAGTGCGTCACCTGATTCGTCTTCACTTCGAACGACATCGTCTTCGTCCTTAAGTGGTATTCGTATTGAACCGGTGGCAGATTTCTTAGATTGTTTCGACGAAGATCGTTTTACTGAAGTGTCCGCAGTTTGGCCTTCTGGTGGAGATGATAGCTGCTGTGTTTCAGTTTCAGCAGGTGGATTTACTGGCTCGTATTCATGGTCACTGAAAAAGAAATATGATATATTTATTACACAGAAATAACTAGTTACAGGCCAATTACTATGTGATATTTGTCTTTTTTTTAATAAACATTTTTTTTTTGTAACAGAAAGTGAGCTACATTAAAATTATCAATGGACTATAGGCCCATTTTATAAAAATCCATACTTCTTAGCGAGACGCTGTTATACTTTGCAAATATTGAGTATTACGGTTACTAATTATAAGAGTTTCTGGAAGAATGCCAAGAGATACGGATATATTTCTAGAAGTTATAAACCTGTTTTCGCAACAACTTGAGTACATGACAAAAGGATTTCAATGGAAGATTTGTCATTTCTTTTGTAAGCGTTGAATGGCCGAAGTTTGTATTAAGGAAACGAACCATGACAGTACTATGCAATATATTGAAAATATGTAATTTTGATGTTCGATGCGTTAACATATCTACATTATACTTATTGGAATAATACGATTTCGTATACAATATAAAATAGAAAGTACCTACGTTTAAATTGGCAGGACAGGTGTTTGGTGCTAAACTTGCCAAAATATTATGCACTATTGTTAGAATAGGTAGGTGAAGCTAGTCTTGATTATTCGTAATTTGTTTCAGAATTTAACCTTTCAATCTCATAGAATGATATTCTTAATAGGCATTAATGAAAGAGTTATAACTAGAATGGCCAGTACTAAGATTCATGTATGTTTAACGTTTAACACAAGTATATAGTACACTGTGGGGAAAGAGCAATATTATTTATTTATTTAACTATAAATATTATTTAAGTAGCAGAAATGGTATAGGATTGCTGAAAAGTTTGTAGCATTAAGTGTTTCAAGATTTTTCTCACTAAACCGCTTTCATTGCGATGATAAAACATGTTTATATTTTTTAAAAGGCCGTTCACACATGCATAATTAAAATAATCTTTATAGGTAGATAACGGATCAGATGCACCACCCCCAATGTATAGTCCGATTTGTGCCAGCACAGTAACTGTTTATCGCACACTATACAAACTATTTTGGCACCACCATAATGTAAATTCTGGAATTCACCGATATACTTTTCTACATTATGAAACAATAGTCGTTTTCTGGGATTTTTTACGTCCGACGTTGTATACAATAAGTTAAATGTTAACGGAGAATTGTATTATCTCGTGTCAAGACTCAAGTAACACTGTTACTATACTAGATACCATGGTATAAGTATATTAGGTATACTCACAAGAAGTACGAAAATAAGACTTTTCTGCGCATCATCATCGCGCGTCATCAGACAGCCATTTTATATTTTTTGAAGCGTTTACAGTGTATGTTTGATTAAGTGTGTAGTATTATAAACGTTTCTTTTTCCATTATTTTGTTTTTATTGTTTATTTTTATCGTTTTGTTGACGATTTTTATTTTAAATATGTTTTCTGAGTTGTTTTATTTTATTTTGTATCTACGTACAAATACTACGTTTTGAGGTGAGAAGTTAATTAATTGTTATAAACTTTTGTACAAATTTTGTTTATAGGTCGCTAAATTGTAAAAAATGCCTACTTGTGCGGTGAAAGGATGCAAAAATCACAATTTTTATAATTTTTGATTATCTTTGATTCAATAATTTTTTCCTTCTTTAATTGCAAAAGATGTACGTTTTCCTCACAACACAAAACCGAAAAATTTCAAATTGTCTGACTAGCTGTGATAAAAATTTTTTTTTTTAGCATAACAACACGCGTGAAAGTAATTCAATGTTAACTATTTAAATGTTTACAGTTTTTCTTAAACTTCATTCTACTTTACGGATACTCCCTACGCGAATCGGTGGGGGTGATTTTACTGCCTTGAAGATATGCTATGGCTAAATGTTCTGCATAGCGCGGGGCGAGTGCGGCCCGTGTAAGCCACTCTAGTTATAACATATCTAATATCTTTAAATTTATTCTAAGAAAATTTAACTTTTTTTTTTAGAGTTTATAGCATATTCCAAACGCAGACGCACAAAAAAATATAATGGTGTGTTTTCTGCAACAGGAGATATATACCGGGTGTTCCAGCCCATAGGTCGCTGTGCATAACGTTTTTATTTATAGAAATTTTTTAATAAATTTTGAGATATGTTATTCTCTATAAATTTTCAATTATTTAAGCCCCATTATAATTTTGTATTATTTCGAGTTTTACTGAAAATATGATCAAATTTAAAATTTTAAATGGAACGCCCTGCATATTTCGGCATATTTGGATTCTACGTAATTTTTCTAAGTTATTGGCCATTAGTCATTAGCATCAGTACACTTTTATGTGAGCCTTTGAAATTTGTCAGTATTGTATATACAACCCTGGCCAAGTGGGCTTAGGCATCCTCCGTGAATCCATTTTATTTCATGTCGTTGAAATTATCTCTGTAGGAGATATTTTAAGTGTATATATAATCGTCTTTACAGTTTTAAAATAGTTTTTACAGATGTTTTTACAGCATGAAATAAACTTTTATGCAATTTCTAAATTACGTACTTATTTACAAAATTTATTTAAGTTAGAATTTTATTTTTTTATTCATGTTACATTGATTATTCGCAAAAACATTAGGGTAGGTACCTGAATGTTTTGTTAATTCTAATTGAGGCGTGTATTATAAAAACAGCATAAGTCCAAAAATGCCACAAATCAAGTTAGTGTGCTATCTTACAAGAAAATGAGACGCTATATGTGCATAAAATTTTAGTCTTTTGTTTCTTCTTTGCATTTTTAAGTCACATGTCACACACAAATATTTGGAAAAACTGAAAAAAGCATATAGTAAATCCAAATGGATGCACTCCTATATATACAACAAGAAGTTAAATCGGTACCTTAAACCTAACTCAAAAAGACACCCCCAAAAGGGAACCTTGAATTGCGTGTACGGATTAATTAAATATTATTTTATTCTAAAATATTCTTTTTTCGGTGCTTTTATAAGTAGTAGGGTTGAAACATATGTACAAATAATCCTAAAATTGATCCATGAATAATTATTTTAAACCTAAAATAACCAATAACAAATTGCTCCTACTAAGATCATTCAAAGAAATTTTATTTTTTATTTACACGTTCTACCATATAGAAAAAAACTGAAAAAAATAAATATACAAATGTATACAGTCTGATATAACAAAAAGCCAAAGTGGCGCCTTAAAGCAAACTCGAAAAAAAAAACACCTTTCAAGAGGGGAAATTTATGATAACTTTGAACTGACTGAACGAACTAGCCTCTGTTTTTTTTTATGGAATGCTCATAATTCACTTACATACCGTTTTTGAACGTGTCAAACAAACAAATCGAGTGACATCGATTGAGTTAATTTTTTGTCTACAAAATCTGTGGCAGTAGTACTCATTCGTTTTAATTTCAACTCTACAGCTTTAGGGGCACTTTTTAAAGGTTTATCTGAGTAGAGAATCTAATAGTAAATAATAGATTTATGACATTGGAATTTACCAATTACCAAATAAACTTATAAAGTAAGCCACATTGATAATTTAAGTTAGAAAGGTACACAGAGATAAACAGGTACTAAAAGGGCTGTTCGAACATGCAGTTCGCGAACGGTTCGTGATCACGTGAACCAATCAGAGAACAGGTTGTAGTTCTCGCGAACTGGAATGCATTGTCTGATTGGTTCACATGATCGTGAACCGTTCGCGAACTGCAAGTTCGAACAAACCTATAAATACCTAGAAAGCAACAATGGTTTTGAAGCGTGCGTGAAATGTTACCATCTACTTAAGATCAAGCATGTACTACGAGGCTGTAAGACGCGTACAATAGCAAACTAATATGAACTTAAACTAAAAGAAGGACATGTGTTAAGGGTACATGGTTGATTGATCGAAATAGATATTAATTTTGATAAAATTGGAAACAAGTAGATATAAAATCAGCATCCTTCCATCGGTGTTGCTTTTATGATATAATATTCTGTCAATGACAGCAATCAACTAATATCCAGTATGCACTATGCATCGATATATTACTATTTATTAGAAAGATTATACAGCGTAATATAAATTATAATATCAAGTATTATCAAGGTTGCTATCACCACTCTTATTATTTAGCGTGTAGTCAGGAAATATCAAGTAAGATTTACTGGATTTATCCAGGACATATTGGTGAGTTTGATTAAATTCTGAATTATTCCAGTTTCAAACTACAGGTACCTTTTGTAGTGGAATTATACTTGCGTACTTATAAAGTGCTGTATTAGTTAAGATTTGCTAATATTGCAAGAATGATGACAGGCAATAATCACGCAAGGAAAGGTGTCGTCGAATCATAAGTTCGTCGTAAGATTTATTAACATGATCCATCGTATTGAACGAAAGTATAGCTATAACGGTAGTATTAGAATACAACAACTAGGAAACGTAACATCAACAATGTAACAGAAAAGAAAAATATAAAACATGGTACCAGCAAAGAAAATACTTTTATTTAAAAACGACCAAATAAAATGTTGAAAGAATATTACATGCCGATTCGTGCAATTAAAAGTGTAAAGGTAAAAGTGCCGAAATTATGGATGGTAGCAGCAGCAAAGAAGAAGAAAAGGTAATTGTTGTACAGGCAGAGAATAGTGGTGGTACTACTGCAGGAACAACTGGAACTTCGTTCAACGTCTTGGAAGTTGGAGGTATTCTTTGCGTAACCGTCTTCGTAATGTTGATGAATTTCATTTGGCGACTATGCACGAGAAATATGAATAAATGGATCAGGAAGAAGCCAGGAATTGATTACAGTAGCTCTTCGGAATGCAAAACACCAATACGGTATCCACGAACTCCAAGTATCTGAGAATTTGTTTATTTGAATGCGTATACAGGGTGATTCATTTTTTTTTTTGGGGAAACTTAAACAGCATATTCTACCCACCATACTGGTGTAAAAACTCCATATAAACGTATATCTCTAAATGTTTCGTTCTCGAGTTACAACTTGTTAAAGTTTTTTTGATTGTAGCGAGCGTAGACGCCATTGCGGAAAAATCGAGGAAATCGGTAAGCGGTCCCGAACCCGTTTACAGCAGCTTGATGAAAACATTACTATCAATCTTTGCATCAAAGTGGGTAGTTGTCAAACCGAAAATCATACGCTCAGTTGTGAAAGTCATTCGATTCTGAAAAGTGTGATCGATAACGTTATTGTTCACAATTATTCCACGAAAGTTTAGTAGTGAAGAATATGCAGATATTCACTACGTGTATGGATTCTGCGATGGTAATGCTGAAGCATCGGTTTGTGAATATGCAAGGCGTTTTCCAAGGAGGAGAGTTCCAAATGCCCAAGTCTTTATCGATACGCACCGTTGCTTTCGTGAATTGGGTTTACGTATTAATCATGACCAACTTTGCAATGGTCAGAAGAAATGATAATCAAATTTTGTGGTTATTTGACGTTAACCGGCGACTCAGCACTCGTAGAGCAGCTCAACAAGTGCAATGTTCGTAATCACGGGTATGGCGTACATTACGTACAGATCATAGAAAATGTAATCATCTCCAACCTGTTCAAAACTTACAACCGGGGGATGCAGAAAGAAGGATAATCTTTTGCGAGTGGCTCATATACGAATACGAAAACAATAACGATGTCTTGCACAAAATACTGTGGAGACGAGCTTCATTTACTAGAAGCGAGTGTTTAATAATCATAATCTCCATGTCGGGACATGAACCACACGAAATTCGACCACGTTCTTTCCAAAATGAATTCGCTGTTTGGATGTGGATGGGAATTTTACATAATAATGTTTGTGGACCTCACTTTTTGCCTCCACGATTAAACTCTTACCAATACCTTAAACGATTTACTTGAGGATGTACTACTTCACTGGAGAAATGGCAGCTGGATGCAAGTAGATGGTGCACCAGCTCATTATGGATTAATAGTGCGACAATGGTTAAATACTAATTATCCACAACGTTGGATTGGGCGTTTAGGACCAGTGCTGTGACCTCCAAGATCGCCGGATCTTAACTCTTTAGATTTCTATGTGCGGGGTACGCTGAAAAATAAAGTGTATGCGACCCCTATCAATACACGAGAACAGTTAATTTTAAGAATTGAAGAAGCTTGTAATAAAATGCGACAAAATCCATTACAAATAACCCGCGCTATTGATTCACTGATTCGCCGTTGTAGAAAATTTGTTAATGTTAATGGATTTCATTTTGAACATCTTTAAAACTAAGGCTTTAGTAGTTTTTTTTTTTGTTAACAATTAATGTTACTTTTGTCATATTAACAATTTTCACATTTAATAAAGAATCTGTGTAATAAGCCTGATTTAATGATAATTATTATTATGTTTACCTCGATTTTTCCGCAATGGCGTCTGCGTTCGCTATACAATAGAAAAACTTTCACCAAGTTGTAACTCGAAAACGAAACATTTTTGGATATATGTTTATATAGAGTTTTTACACCAGTATGGTGGGTAGTATACCCTGTTTAAGTTTCCCGAAAAAAAAATGAATCACCCTGTATATGCCCCATAAACTTTTATGATCCTAACGTTTGATGGTGATAAATGAGAACTGTTTGATTCCTAATAATTTTGCTGCCTCTTTAAATATATTGCTAAAAATTCAGTGCCTTGATCGGTAACAATTTCTTTTGGAATACCAAATTCTAAAATAAAGTCATTAATAAATATTTCAGTTACAGTATTCGTTTTAAAATAAAATTACTAAATAAAGATTTGCACTTGATGTATTCCAACAGTTGAAAATCTGCGGACGATTTTTGACAAAAACGTATAAAATATTTTATAAAACGTTAGTAGTCTAATTTATTCAACGTGTTTATTTACTCATTTCTTAGCGGTGAAAATGTACTGCAGCTAACTTTGCCAAAATATTTCAAAGTATTTATAGAGATGTCGCGCACGATTGTATAGCTTTATGTGTATAATCCACGTCACGGCTAACACAAAAGACCAACAAAACGTAAGACGTTCCCATTTCTTTTTCATCCCGTTTCTAGTTGTTCTCAAACGTGACTCAATCAGTTTACGTACCGAATATTAAAGACCACCTTCTTTTCCGTAAACAAATTGGAACGTTGCTTATGCGTCGGGGATTCTCTTTGCGTGACGGGAAAGAGAGCATCGCCTTGGAAATATTGACAAGCGCACCGCACGTCCAGAGAGGTTGCCGAGGATTCGGTGGACGAGTGTCTGGTGACGTTGTGACGTCGCCGATATCTCCTATTACCTTCGGATTTTGATCTGAGGTGGCCGTCCAGGGAGTTACGCCACTGTTCTCTGGACGGACGGTATTCTTGGTGTTTGAGGCGTGCCGCTTCCGCGGGATTCATGCTGGTATCATTCCATCGTGGGCTACCTGTCGGTTGGAGCCGCCTGTGTACGCGATTCGAAATTTCACCGGCCACTGTTTAAATTTAGTACGGTCCATTGTTGGGCCATTTCTGTTGGCCCGAACGGAAACGATTGCCTCACGAAGTGACATCTATTTTTGACGCGAAAAGGAGACTGGAGACGCGAGTATACGGGCAAATGGAAATGTAGTTACTCACTAACGTTAGCCGTTCCAAATGGTTTGGATATCTTGCGTAATATTCAATTACGAATTAAAATTTTGTTGCGGTTAATGAAAATTTTTAATTAATTGACATTAGATAACTATTAACAGTGTACAAATGCCCCTCATTTCACATATTTCAAGAAAGATTATTTTTTCTATGGGCTGCAATATTTATACGAATCTCGGTATGATATTTGACAAGAAGTTAAGATTTGCAAAACACAAGACGAAATAATAATAATAAGAATAATACATACAGACATAATCCGTCTTCCTCTACCTTCACAGGTGTAGAGGTAATAAGAAAATAATAATATATTTTATTGTAGCTTGGTTGAAAAAATAATACAATACCAGTACGATACGTCATAACCAATTGTCAAATACAATTTACTTACCAATCAAGAAAGTCTTGGATGTTATAGGGTTCCAGATTACATAAAAAACTAAATAATTTCTTACAAAAAAATTGCCAAAGAATTGATTATTTTGAGCTCATTTGGTAAAACATTGAAAAATTTTAACAGATAATTTAGACTATTTTGGGTTAAAGTTAGTTTAGTTTTAGGATAGCAGTAATCGGTTTTGTTTCTAGTGTGATAATCATGTAATAATTGATTTATATGATTTTGATCGAACAGATGTTTCCTTTTAAAGAGAAATCTTAATGACTTAAAGGTATAGATTCCATATAAACTTAGAATTTTAGTTTTTAAAAAAGGCCTGCATATGCTGGTTAAAATTGAGTTTATGTAGCTAAAGTACGTAATACCTATATTTTTTTTTTGAATTATAAATTTTCGGGAAGTATCACTGCAAATATTTAAACAATATTAATTCTGACTTTGCACAATTAATTTGCAGTTTGTTATCCTGTAACAAGTTTTCAATGCATTGTAGCGAGGCTGAGACAGCTCTAGTGACGCTGTCCAGGTTGTTCCGCATCCCAAGGAAGTAAATATCATCCGTGTAAATAATAGTTATAAAATTACAGCCGATCGTTGGGCATTCAACAGCATGGATGTCGTTAAAATACAACAGGAAAAGCAGGGGTCCCAAGATACTATCTTGTGGAAATGAATCATATATCATGAAGAAGGGGTCAGTGGTGAAGAGTACAAAAACTGTGAATGGGTTTGGATGCGTGGGGCTCAATTTTCGCGGTATGAACAATTTTTCTGAGAAACATTGGTGTAGGTGGCGTAACTACAGAAATATGTCATGCGTTTTACATACAAATGCGTCATTGCAAATGCTGTTATTTAAAAAAAATAACAGCACAATACACTATTATTATGTATGATATATTCGTTTCCTTGATGACTTGATACTCGGAGATCAAGACGAAACCTTTGGGTAGCGAGCGCGATAATCTCGCATTGTTTCGCCCCATTTTTATTATACGCACAATCCGATATAGATTTCAGTAAGCTCGATAAATGAAAAGTCCATATTAAATGAAGAAAGAAAAAAAACTAAAGCGCCCAAAAAACGTGCAAGATTGAATAAACACTAAAATTAATAAAGAGCGAATTCATTATTATTTGGAACGGCTGAAAAATACATAATACAACATAAATAGCAAAGGAAGAATGACCCAATTAAATTTGACAATTAGTTCGACCAAGTTCAACTATTTAGAACCGGTTGTACGAACCAAGTTCACTGCTACTTCAGCGTGAACTTGATTGATACAACCGGCCTTTAGAATGTTCTATTAAATACTTGCATTATACTGTTTTAC
Source organism: Protaetia brevitarsis (assembly GCA_004143645.1). NCBI lineage: Eukaryota > Metazoa > Arthropoda > Insecta > Coleoptera > Scarabaeidae > Protaetia > Protaetia brevitarsis. The sequence continues at coordinate 5,431,925 of RXPK01000014.1, read as the reverse complement.
GCATTTTCAATGAAAATATTTTAATAAGGAAATGTCAAAAAATGAGCTTATAATACGAAAGGATACAGAAACGTATTTTTAACATTTAAATTTTGACACCTAGAATGTATGCAACCAGTTATGCACTGTGGTTGTAGGCAGTTGGAATTATGAAAATCTGTGTAAATAACCGCTAAATTAAGCATAAAATTTGCTTAAATTCTGGAAATAACATAGCAATGTGTATAAAATATTTTTTAAGACTACACAAAGTTAACACAAATATGTTGCGGCTGCTACAAATCGAATATTTTTTTAATTATATTAAAAAAAAAAACAAAATAGTTAAGATAGAGTCCTCTGGCGATGGTGCATTTAATTTAAAATAGCTACCACCAAATACAATTTAAATATATTATATTTGCTACCACTAACGTTATATAAACAACATTACCTACCACAAAAAGTGTCGCCTTAGCGAAGATATATTAGAAAGATTCTATGTTAGAAATAAATATTTTTGAAGTTAAATCTCTAGAAATTAAGTAACTTATTCGACATTTATTCATGAAATTTGCCCTTTGCCTAGATTAGCGTAATTCTTAAATATACGTAGAATAAGTTATCTAACTTCAAGTGGCTTTTATTAATAGAAGTTTTACATTTAGCAGAGAAATCATCAATTTTTGGTCTATCGTTTATAAGTTAAAGATGTCTATCTTAATTCCATCCACCATTTTTCACGTTTTTTAAAAGTTATTTTGCACCACCCTTGTTGGTAATCAACTGTGGCAGCAGTGCCTTGGATCTGACGCACACATATAAGGCCGGCTTACAACGATTTTGAAAACTATTGATGTAGCGGTCGGGGTTTGGATAAAACAACACACACACTGAAAGTAGGTATCTTAAGGGCAGAATATATGGTTAAAACATAAACTTTTACTTAGAGAACCGTTACATTTGAGAAAAGGAACGCCTGAGATATAGTTTTCATCTAAAAATATTTACGCGTTGAGATAAAATTTTTGGCACGCAATGGTCTAGCATGCCACGATGTAAAAAATTATATTCAACTAACATCGTTCCGTAATATTACTACCTTAAATCTTGTATGAACAAAATAATTTTTTTCAAATGAAAAATAATATGATGTTAGTCTATATAGTTCTGTATGCTTCTTTATTTAAGATAAATTGGTTTCCTTTTTTTATCAGGCTTTGTGGATAGGAGCATAATGCAATGCACCTTATGCAACCATAATTGCAGTAATTGCTGAAGATCGTGTATTGAAATATAGGGTTATAAAAGTGGTTTATGTGAAAGATTGATATTGTCTTTTAAGGTATATATGGACAAGGATAATTGTTCTAATAATAATAATATTAAGCAATACTAACGAGTAACCTGGAATTAGATAACAGTATTTTGACGGAGCTGAACTCGGGTTATACAAGATTTTACATATCTAAAAAAACATGTGATTTATTTCAGATCGTAACTGCATAGTAAGAGAACGAGGAATTTACTATATTTGCATAGCTACGCATAGTATTTTTCAAGATATAAGAATATCACATTGAACGTCTCTGGTTTTATTGTATCTCCTGTGGCGATAATAAATTACTCTGACCCGTCATTTAAAGGTACGATTTTCCTGTTTGCAGTATATGAATCCGGAGCCATATTGACTATAAATTACGGCCCTATAAGGTAAAGTAAAACGCGATTTTAAAATTTAAATACATAATAGATAATATACATCAGGCTTGCTTACAAAAAAATACAAGTCGGTGACAATACATATATATAGTAGACACATATACCGAGTGTCTCAAGACGGCATACCTACTAGAAGTACATAGAGAACCAAATATGAGAATGAATTCAAATTTTGTACCTGCAAGTTATTTAAAGTGAACTACATTTATAAAGCATTTGCAGAAATGCAACGTTGCCGCTTCTATCAATCCAGGTACAACTTTTTTTTAATATAAAGCGTTTTCGCGATAAAAAATAATTTCAATATGTTTTTGGGAAAATTCGACACTTACAGAACTACAGATATCTTTGCTACTTATAATAATAAAATTTTAAACACAGCTTTAACGAAGCCTTGGGCTAACTTGGGGTTATATCCAATTTAAGTAAAATATACAGGCCGTTTCATAAGTTACGTTTACGAGATATGTATGAAAAATATCTTAAATCATTTTTTTTGAAATACTTGCTGTATTTTAGTCGCTCTTTGCGAAGCCAAATGAATTTGCTTTTCATAAATGTATGGTATTCCTATACTCATACCTTTGCAATTTTGAGTTATAAGCATTTTTCTTTTTAAATACGGCTCTATCTGATTTAATTTTATTTAACGAAGGCTGTGAATGTTTGACAGCGACATCAGGTGACACAGGGGAGAAGGGTTAATGAAACCTTTCCAAATTTACGGCCAATGAACAGTAAAAAGTTTTGAAGATTACAAAGAAATTTTGGTATTTTGGATTCTCATTAAAAGTACGTTGGGTTTTGGCTAAACCCATAAGAAAACGAAGAGAACATGACTAATGTTTTACCACACTTTGAAGCACCTCATCAATTATCAACATGTTGTGCCGAACAAGAGCTAGGAATTTCGTGGACATCAATCAGAAATCAGAGGATTCTAAAGAAAAACAAAATCAAATCTTTAAATGTGCTAAAGTTCAGGGTTTAGAGATTTTACAAAATGGGTAGAATATTGTGAGCAATTGTTGCTTTGCATTGAGGAAGATTTTAATTTCTTAAATAAAATAATATTATTCTGAAATGCAGTAAAGAGAGATGCAGGTTATATATGGGTGTGGGTTATGTAACCAGCGTGAAAATGTAGCTTTTGATTCAGCAGTTGCAAATTGGTAACGTGTTTGTAAGTATTTGAAACGGTTTTAATTTTGTAAATTGGGATTTTGTACTTTTTCAGCTAGAGAAAGTAAGTCGACATTATCTATAATTCGATCTGTGTTATGAATTAGTTTATAAATTATAATTAACACTCACGTTGATTTTGACCATTTATGATAATCCTCCTCCAACGAAGTCGTCTTTATGATTTTGTCATCTAAATAAGCTTTTTCCTCGTCAACAGACATAGACTGAGATTGGTCCATCATTTTCAGCTCTTTAGTTTGTTGTTCTTTACCGTCGACCTTCTTATTATCGGAAGTTACTCGTACATCTTCGTATACGCCATGCGGATCTTCCTGTTTCGAACGCCTTTTGAACGAGACCTTCTTTTTAATAGAGCCGTTTTTAGCTGCAATTCTTAATTGTTCCCCGTCTGTTTTCGATAATTGTTCCTTCGCGAGCTCTTCGTTGATCATCTGAACAGCAGTTTCGCTTAGCTTCAAACCATCTTCTTCATCATACATTGGTGACTTAGTGGTATCAGCCGGTCGTGGTGTTTCATCCTTGGGTGTTGTAATTTCCTTTTCGGATGGTTTTGGAGTTTCTTTCTTTTCTGAGATAACGACTTCGGGTTTTTCCAATTTGCTATCTGGAGGTTTTTCTGCAACTTTTTCTTTTGCATTTTCTTGTGCTTTCAGTATCGCGCTTCTAGCAACTTTTTCAAACGTAAATTTAGCAGGCGCTTCTTTAACTTCGACGACGGGTTTCTTGATATCCGGTGGAGGTCCACTCAATTCGGGAGCTTCCTGAGTTTTCTTTGGCTTAACGCTGGATTTCCGCAAGGTTTCATTGCTCTTAGATTTCTTCTCTTCCTTGAGTTTTTTTAGGGTGTTTTTCCGTGCGATTTTGTGCAATGAATCCATGGATGAGGCTATTTCTTTCTCCAATTCCTTCGCTAAATTCCTTTGGCTCAATTGTTTCTCTAGAGTCGGTAAATTTGCTTCGGTTATTTCCAAAACATTGCTCCGTTCCGTCGTTCCAATTGGCCTATTCTGCTCGTCCACGTATTCCACTTGGATCACATCTTCGAAGAATATGCCTTCGATAGGCATGTCTGGGGTTATCTCGTCAACGCACTCTTTCGCTAGTGTTTTCAGATCTTTCAGTTTCGTGGTATTGAAGAATTTCTTACCATTTTCCGATGCAGGAGTGTCTGGCACGTTAGCATCTAGCGTTTCGTCGTCAGATGGTGGTGTTAGTATGATAAATTGAAGTCCTTCTTTTTGTTGTTGTTCGTTTTCTTCCTGAGGTTTGTCGTTGGTGCTCTTTTCGTGATCATTCGATGTTGTATTGGCTGATGGAGATGTCATCGAGGATTCCGGCTTCGATTCTTCAAATTCCAGGTATGAAAACTCGTCTGTTTCCCCAGGCGGTGGCCTTAGTGGTATGTGTATGTAAACGGGCTCATCGTACTTCTTCGATGTCAAGTAGCTCTCCAAGGTCATCTCCTTTTTACCCTCCTTTCCATTCGATTTATCCTTTTTAGGCTTCTTAGGAATGTCCAATTTCGATTCGGATTTACTAAAACTAAATTTCGGTAGTTTTATTTTCTCCTTGGCTTCGCGTAGTTTTTTCATCACACCCAGCTTAGATAAGCTGATCCTACTGTAACTGCTCTCTATAGATAATTTCCGCTTGCGTTTCGGTTCTTCCGATTTGGCTCGGCTTTCTTCCCTATCTACATCCATTTTCTCTTCTTCTTTACTAGGACCAGGCGTTTCGACGTGTTCGATTATGATCGGCGGATCTTCGTCCTTATCCAAATATTGGCTTACGTTGTCTTCGTTCGAACTGTCCGCCGTTTCTACGATACCTTCGCTCACTTCGAGGTAATCTTTGCCGTTATTCACGACTTTATTTTCCGTGACTTCTTGTATGTCAACGCCGCTGCTTGATTTTTCCAAGACTGATGCGCTCTTGCTAGGTCTAAGGGTGTCCATTTTGAATTCTGCTGTATCGATTTTTTCGTTGTAAGGCTGTTTATTGAGATGCGTGTAAGGATAATGGCCTTTCTTCTTCTCCCTGCGGATATCTTCCCACTTGTAAGTCTTTATTGGTATCGGCGGAATGTCTTTTACTGAAATAGAAACGAAATATTAACTGGTTTTGTTCAGAAAATTTCAACGAAGGTTAATTGTTGATGATTCAATAATGAAAATGATGGATATGTCATATAACTAACAATTGTGTTAAATAAGTTTAACGAATGACCGCTAGATGGAACTAATATACAACCGTTTGACAGCTGACATTTCTACCTAAATTGACATTTAATCTTGGACGCTTATGCATTTAACTAGATTCATTCATCACTCCCACTAAATTTAAATGATTATTAAAACAAATAACCAATTTCTAATTAATGTATACCGACATATATATTTTAAAATTACTAAATAACACTTACATCTCTGATATTTGATTTTGTAACTATTTCTCTTAAATAATCCTTTAATCGACATTTTGAATAGAATAAAACTAATTCAGCAACTAGCTTATTTTAATTTTCTACTATTCCACAACCAAGTATGAGGATATTTATTATATCAAGCTGTATATAATACGCGTACGAGATTTGTTGTTTGGTTAGTTTATCGCAATACTTATCATCTTATTGTATTTATTCTTGAACATCACAATTTTTCGCGTTAAATATCTTATTTTACCTGGCAGTATATACGCAATGCTGAGAAGATTCATAGATAAGAACTTTATAAACAGTATTTCTTTGATTTACAGATTCGAATTGGTGTTTAATAATGGTGATTAAATATTTGCTTTTTCACTCATAGTTCACTCAGTATTTGATGAGGTGTAGTTTAATGCCTAATAGCACAGTAATACTTTAAAATTTATATTTCTTGTGTGCGATTTAACTGTTTTATTTAACAATTTTGGACTGAATTTAGAAACAAATTATTTTCTCTTAGTTGTGTATTTTTTTTTGAAGTTAATAAAAAGAAAGCTTTCAAATTGAGAGTATTGTCTGAAAACTTAGTGTTTGTAGCTTTCTGTTTTTATAGTAGTCGTATAAAGGCATTAATGGCTCACATAAAACGTGAAGCAAATGAGTTGATCTGTATTTATTTGTCTTCAGTATAAATGAAGCGTGTTTTACAAAAACAGCATATGCGCAAATACATAATTTTGCAGAAATCCCAAACGATAATTGACAAAAATATGTAAACCTCTTGTTATTTGCATGTATATAGAAGAAGAAACAAAAGACTAAAATTTTATGCTTATATAGGCATTTCATTATCTTGTAAGATACTTACATTAAACTTGATCTTGGAATTTTTGGACTTCTGTTGTTTTTGTAAAACACAAATACGTAAGTATAAAATTAGATTTAGGCATAAAATCACATGTGCAATAAATTTCAAAAAACGCACAATTTCACATCTGCTATTATTTTTTGACTAATCAAAAAAAAAATACCAGATGTAAAAAGATATTAAAAACAATACATGTTGAATTGAATACTAGACAAACGCAATAGCGTTCAAACCATTCAACAGAATGGTGGAAGAGACAGCATTTTCAAGAGGTATCAGTGCGTGTATTGGCGATTGATTGCTATGTTAAGCTTTGTAAAGCGGCTTCTTCTAAAGACAAGAATAAAGAATTGCTTTGCTGACATTTCAACCTCTGTCTTTTTTGCTCTCTTAGCAATGATGAAAACTTTATTTCATTTGTAAAAAAGACACATAACGATTGTAAAAATGTCGCAAAAGCTACATGCAGCAATATGCTTCGTTCGATTCTAAATCGAAAATTTTAGTGTTAAAATGTATCATGCTTCCTAATAACTTCATATGCATTCAGAAATTATTAAAAAAAAATCATACATTTGGCAACATCGCTACATGTATATTATGGTAATTGTAGATGCTTAATAATTTCTGTATTTCGATCTTCAAAACGTCTTTTTAAATTCTACACATTATTGGAGGTATTCAAATTATTTATTGTCAAAATAATATATATTAAAAAATCTTTAAATACATCGTATTTTATAACAGTATTAGTTCTCTGTTTGGATATTTATCTGATAGTAAATTAGTAACACTGTTACCTAAGTAATTAATTCGAATTGAAAATCATCTGTCTCTAAGAATAGTTGTAATCTATACAAGGTATCGTCTGTAATACTTGTTCGACATTTGCTGGTGTAATTTCCAATACACCAACGTTAATTCTGTCTCTTACTTCGTCAGCTTCGTGCGGAGGCACTGCATAAACTTGCTCTATAATGAAACCTCAGACAAAAAAGTCTAAAGGATTGAGAAAGGGAAAATTCGCAGGTCATAAGAACCACCGCGACCAATCCATTAGTTTGAGAAGTGTTCATCCAACCATCATTTAAACTTTGCAGCTATCTCTATTAACAGATATCGAAGAATAAGGCTTAGTTAAGCACTAAAAGTCTGAATTGATCTGAATTTAAAAAATCCCGTGAAAACAAACGAAGCATGCATTAATATAAGCACTACTTTTATATGTCAAGCAAATAAAATCTCTTTGTTACTGGTGTACTTGAAAAGTTAATTGGTTATGAAGTTATTTGCTTTACATTCAGTGTGAGAATTCTACGTGTGGCTTCCCTAAGGGCCAAATTTAAATTCCCCGCCCAAAATTTTTAGTGACTTCAACGTAAAGGCATTAAAATAACTATTGATGTAATACAAAATGTTGGGTAATTTTATGTTTTAAAGTTGAAGTTACTAAGAATAATTGCGGGAAATTTAAATTTGGCTATTAGGGTTAGCATAATTTTGCTATTTAACATAACAAAAATAGTTCAAAAAATACACGTAATACGTTTTAGGTAAATAAAAATTTTTCTTTAATCTATAACCATAAAATGGTAACAAAATTGTTTTGTTTAGATAACAAAATCTGCTTCTTTGATTGTATTGAAGCTCGTAATATTGTTAAACTGAGCAAAATTTGGTTAATTTAATACCTGAGTATATCTTTTGAAACCTAAGGTGGTAAAGTGTATTGAAGTGTTTAGAGTTTATCAATGCCGCAGTTTTGAGCAATTGCGTTATAAAACAGTAACAAATTTTAAATGTAACAACAACTTTCGATGGTACTCTATCTCCATACCTGTAAGAATCTTCTGAGAAATAAAAATTTATTTATTTCTCGTTATACTTATATTTAGAGAACTGTAAGCAGTGACACTGAAAGTTATTGCAAGTATTTTATGTAGAAACAGCAATGTTGAGAATATTAGTTTTTGAATGCTTAATTTGCAACTTATGTAACTTATATGTACTTATATGAATATTATATGAATTTTAAAATAAAACTATTGTATTGTATATTCATCCAAGATATATAGGCTAGAAGAATGGAAGATTTGATTGATGTAAGGAGTTTTAAGAGTCGTATATTTTTAACTTGTTTGAAATCAGTGCAAAGTTCATTTTTACGTTTGAATCACTTGGCTTAGAATTTTGATGAAAGAATCGCTATAAATACTATTTTATTATAAACAGTGTCCTGATTTTGGTATTTGCTAATACATTTTTTTTAAACTTAGATTTGCTATTCGAAAGCATATAACGTCAAATGTTACCTTTCATTTCGATGACATTAACAAAAACCAATAACGGGAAATAATTAAATCACTTCTTCACCAATATCTACCATTTAATTATGAAAAATCTTCGCATTTCGTTGTCGCAACGACACGATATTTCTGTGCACCAATGAACCGATTTCGCGGGAAATAATTGACTGGCCGTTGAAGAACTGTACTAAAGTAAATATACCGCGCGCGATTTTATCGTTTACAGAATTACTCCGGTAAGTGTAATTGTGGCACTTTGCCAGCCTGGATTTCCTGTCAGGACAAACTATACCGCTGTTGGGGGCGATACGAACACTTTTCCCTAAAATATTTTGCGCATTCCGTGCACACCTCTATTAATAAACAGCCTAATGGGTGTTGTGTTAACGTCAATCTGATGTAATCTCTTCCCGCTGCGAGCCGGTACTGGATGTCATTTGATGATAATGATGATGCAAGGCGATATCTGAGATTTATCGAAATTTTTGCATATTCCAAAATGTTAATGCAGAACAGGTTTTTCTTCGAGAAATACGTATCTACACGTATCGTTTGAAGGGGGGTTTCATAGTAGTAAATAGTGAATAGTAAACTGTTTGGCCTTTGAGAAATATATTTTGTGTTATTTGTAAATCTTTTTCAGCTACCGAGAAATGAAGGTTAAATTTTATGGTAACAGGCGACATTAATTTTAACAAAATTTATGAACTGTTTATTGATATCTATTTTTAGAAAGCTGCTAGCAACATGTAAAACTATATTTATTCAGGAAGTAAAAATGAATATATTGAGAAAAATAAATAGCTGTCAAAAAACCTTAAAATGCCTAAATGAGAACTAAATCACAACAGTCCTTACAAATACCGTGTTTACCATTTCTTTTGAATTATTTTTAAGACTAATATTTGCTTCAAATGATATTTGAATTTATAAAGAGTACATATGATAAAAGAAGCTAACTAACATAAGATTATATTGTGGTCTTCAACATTTATTAAAGGAAGGAACGATTAGGCATAGGCCTCAATCTCCTGCCGGCGATCAAACCTGGAACATGTCAAAGAAATTCAGCTTTGCGAAGGAATTCACCCCAAACCTTAGTAACGAGAGCGAGTGGGATTATAACACCATCTCGAAATTGGATAGAAATGCCATCAAATAATTCACTGATGGCTACAAAACGGCAGAGGGAACTGAAATAGGATTATATGGGCCTAGAACCAAGTACTTCGAAAGCTTGGGAAATTACCCAAATATATTCCAGGCGAAAATACACGCTATTGAAAGATGCGTCCAGTTTAATATTGATAGAAATTATCGAAAGCAGGAGATTATCATCATGTCTGATAGTCAAGCAGCCATCAAGACGCTGAGCTCATATGAAATCAGTGCCAAGATAGTCTGGCAATGCCCAGGGAAATTAAACGAGCTAGGCAAAAGGAATAAAGTAACTCTCCTGTGGGTTCCGGGTCACACAGGGGTGGAAGAAAACGAGGTAACGGACAAAAGAGGGGCTGAATTACCTTTTGTAGGGCCTGAACCCCTTTGCGCGATAAGTAGCAGTAGAATACTGAAGAAAGTGACAAGAGAAATAGAGCAGAGAAAATCTAATTATTGGGAGAATCTCCGGGAAATGAGGCAAAGTAAAATTCTTCTGCGAACCTATAACCAGAAGAGGTTTACAGAATTATTCGCATATTAACAGGAATACTTTCAGACCATTTTAAACTGAGAGGACATCTGAGTAAGTTTGGATTCGCAAAGGAATCTTAATGTAGATTTTGTTGGGAGCCTGATGAAACGCAAATCCATTTCCTCTCAAATTGCATAGCACTGTGCAACTTGAGAGTATTGCATCTGGGAGCATGTGAAATCGAAGAGGGAAACTTACCTAACCTGAGGCCTTCTTGTATCGTACACTTTCTGAAAGGAATAGGATTGGAAGGCCAGTTGTAAAACAGCAACAAAAGGAGGCACAATAGATCTTTTAGGTCGCAGTGTAACATCACCCTGCCCACATACATACAGTCATGGCTATAGACTATGGATTATTTTCAAACTGCTGCTTTGGTATATAGTTACGCGTACGTGTGAAAAGGATATTTACTCCAAAAATGGCATTATTTTTTTTTCTCCTTCTGGTTGACATAAAAATAAAACAAAAACGTGTCCAAGTTAAAGAAAACAATCAGTTAGCTTTAATATTTCTTTTTAAAGTTATTCTGAAAGTACAAAACGGCAACGTATCTAACAGAACAACTCTTGACACGAGGGAATTTCTTAGACGCTATCCAGCTGCCGCATTGGTTGAGTCTATTCTCGTTGCGAGCTTTGCCATAAGTCTTTATTTTAGTTTTAGAATGCCTTAAGTTCGTTATAGCAATATTTAGATTGGTGAAGGTCGCGCGGTGTATTTTAGGCCTTCCACTTTGAATTTTCTGTCTGGTCGATTATGTTATGCGAGTAGTAACGTTGTTTACGTTACTACCAGTAGGTGGTACTACTCTAATATCCGGTAAAAATGTATTTCTTTACTGAGTGTCTGACACGTTAGCATATAGAGAACTGAAATTCTATTTTCTTTCTTAAACAACGTGTCATATTTAAGTGACAGTAAAGTAAATACAATTTTGGATTGAAATTTTTAACAATTAAAGCATCCAAAGAATTTTTGTTTAACAGACAAGTAATGTCATGTTCATTAAAGATTTTGTGCAGTTGTTTTGATTTCATTGTATAGCTATTAAATATTTATATACAGGTGAGTTTTTTTATCTTGAGACAAAGGAATATCTTTAAAACACTGCATCAAATCAAAAAAAGATCGTAATAAGATTTGTTATAATGTAGGGGGCTCACTGAAAGGTGCCGAACTCGATCCCCCCCCTCCCCTCTCCCTCACCCCGTCAGAGTGAGGGGGTGGGAAATGGGAACCCCCATTTTGTATTGCAGATTGGGATTCTACGCCATCAAGTATGTAGTTTTTGTTTGAAACTTTTTTTTTGATTCGTAACAGATTGCGCTGTAATCGCAAAAAACATGATTGTGATAGGGGATGGGGATGCTAGATTCTCTGATAACTTACTCAGGCGCAGCAAGAAAGAAGTTAAAACCATTACTGGGTTGGTAACTGGACATTGTCCCCTGAAAAAGCATCTATTCAACACAGGCCGAGTAAGCGAAACGTGCTGCAGAAGATGCGAATTATAAGAGGAAACGAGTTTACATGTAATCTGCACATGTGAGGAATTGAAGATACTCAGGCAGAAATATTTCGGGAGAGATCTATTGGAGCCCTCGACGGTTCTCAAGTTCCTGCTGGGCAAGATACTGGGCTTTATAGAAAACACCAAGCTGCTCGAGTGGAAATAAGAGACTTAATAAGGACGGTACAATAAGCACCTAGCTCAAGGGCCCGGACTTTAGGTGCCCACCCTAATTTAATGAATGAATGAATGGTTAGTTATAAGAAATCAACGATGGACAAAATTCCTTTGTACAAATTAATGTGAAAAGTTAACTGCGAACAAAATTTGTAAATGAAACTGCACCTATGAAATAATGAAGAAAAAAAAATAAAATTTTTAAAAGATAGAAAGATAAAATTGGATAATCAGAAATATAGAAGCAGTAGCATTTTCTGATACGATATAGCGGTGTTTGCTTTACAACCCTTATCCAAATTTTCTATCATAACCTGGCGCAGTCAGTAGGATTTAAGAATTTTGTATAAGAATGGATACGTATACCGAAAATAGGCTGTAGTATAAATTGCAATACATGATAAAATATGTATATAATTAATTCTTCTAGTTAAGGGTAGGTGTAGAAAATATAATAGTTAACTGTCAAATCATTTGCTGCGTTAAACCAGGTAAAACTACCACCACTATCAGGGAGAGGCAGTTAAGTAGCTGGATATAGATAGTTTTGTTATCTATTTATGAAGTGTTATAAACATGTAGTCGGTGTAGAGAATTTAGTAAGTTTGGTCCAATTATTAGAGGATTGGAAAACAATTAACAAAAAGTAAATTTGACAACCTGAACATCAAAACTTTTTTTAAAGAAACATTGTAGACCTGGTCCTCTACAAAACGAGTTTGTTTGAAACTTGTGGAGAATTGCAATTTTTGTTGCAAATCTAAAAAAACTTGTTTCATTTTAGATGCTGTCATTTAAATACATTGTAAGGTGACTGTTGCAAAGATGGAGGCTGTTGTGAAAGAGTGACTAGTAAATAGTGAAGGCTACAGAGAGATTTGAAAAGGAGAAATAATGAAAGCATCAACGTTCAATAAAACTTATGTTTAATTCTACAATATATATTTTTGTTAGATTTTCTCTTTTCTCAACTTGAAATGGTAATGGAGAATTTATGTAAATGGATATTTTAAAATTGTGATGAATTATATATTGTTGCACTATTATATGTTATTGCTAGTGGATGATTTTTGCCCTATTTACGATGTTAGAAGTGACACAAAATAACAAAATTTTGACTTTTCAAGACTTTTCTCCTCTAGTTTTGTCTGGTTTTGTCATAAATTATATTTTACCTGTACAAATATGTTCTAATTGCATTGTATTTTTTTATCGCCATACAAAATAATTTGTTTTATAGCGTTTTTAATTTTAGCTTAAAACTATACCCAACACCCTTAAGTATAATTTTTGTAAACTCAACAATATTTTGTTAACAAAACCTGTTTCGTTAAATTAACATCTGTCGTTTTCTCAGTATAACTTAATGAATGTCATTTAAATTCTTGCGCTGCCTCATTATTTAAATGGATATTGTATTTATTTCACAATATCATGGTGTATTAAGCTAAATTTTTAAGGTAGGTAGCTGGTATCAAATGTAATACAACGGAAAATTAATAATTCAACCCAATGCATTCTGTTTTTTTTTTTTTGGAGTTTTTAATTTAATGCATTAATTTTTTGAAGGGCGGAGATTAATTTTGGAAGTCGTTTTGGTATTTTCCTAAGTTTTAAGTTTTTATTATTGTTCAAAATAGAACACATTCGTTTGTTCTTTTTTCTTAGTCACCCACGCATTAAGTGTGAATAGCCAGTACCAAATTTAAATAGATAATTATTAACATTGTTTACAATTGAATAAAACAATGTCGATTTTCTTTTATATATGAAACGTTTCGAAAGCAAATATGTAAAGTGATTAAAGAATTGTATCTTATTTATATCGGTGTTGAATTTTCACATTATTTTTGAAAAGTATGTGCCGTAATGTTCGAGATACGAGTCCAAACTCACCCACACCTGTAATACGCGAATCATTATTTTATTTAACACAGCCAAGGTTGCGCTTGAAAATAGAGTGCGAAAAATAACCCCGTCTGCCAAGTTAGCAATGGTGTATAAGCTCAATTTTTCTTTCTGTACGGTTGGCTGCATCTGGACACTTAAAAAATATGATCGTAATCAGTTTACTTTGATTTAAGTCATTATAATGAGGTATATACGATATTATGGCAGTTAGTTTTATCATATGAGCTTTCCATAATTGCAAAAAAAGGTTATTGCCCAAAAATTTGCGGCAGTGTTGTCCTGAAAACTGGCGCTCTTCGTGTTATTAAAATAGCATATGCTGGGAGGGAATATTTTTAAATTTTTAGTATACAACCGAGTCGGAAAAGCATATTTATGATCTGCATTTTACGCGAGCGACGAGTTGTTTTCTGTTGCCGCCGTATTTAGAATCTCATAAATATTTATCCAGCGGAAAAAGATTGTAAAACCGATGCAATAATGTTCACACAAAATTCGGTTAGTACAGGAAAATATTCGGTGTGTGTACTTTACCTTTCTCATTCTTTTTAGTGTTAACTTCGTCCATCTCCAAAGGCACCGTGATTCAAATTGAAAATTTCCATGGCGACTGGATCTTCTCTTTCCTTTTTTATTGCTTTATCATTCAGCCTTGTTCGATGTACGTCTTGTATGTGTATATAATAAGTTTAATTGTTGCGGTGATAGTTATACGAAAAAAAGAAAGAAATCCCGATATATAGGGCGTATATTTGAATTTTGTTGCGCACTCACGACCAATAACGTCCCTATAACTGTTAGGTGGTTCTCCAACGGTCGGCCCGATTGTACTGGATCTATTTTTGGGGACGACTATTTTCAAAAGAGCGCTTGACGTAGGCACCTTATTGCGAATTGGCCGATCCATCCCCGACATGTTGAAAGACCGTGATCCAATCGTCTCCATTTATTTTGGTTTTGTTTAATCGCGACCAGACGCACCCGAAGGTCTATTTAGGGAAATTGGATACTTTTTTTTTAAAAGGAAACAGGTCAAGGTCATCCCGAACTTCCAATCGAAAATCATAGACGCCTGATTTTATGAGGCATATAAACCACGCGATATTTTTGGGATATAGATATGTCACGTGAATTCCGAAACTGTCATGTGAATATCCCTTTTATGTGAATTAATGTTCAACGTAAGTAAGATCACAAGAGGACGTTCAATAAACAAAGAACAATGATTGAAAAACTTTAAGTAGGTTGAACGTGCTGCTTACTTATTGGGGTTTGCTTCAAATGTTTGGCTTTATTCCCAACGTGACCTTCGGGGGGCTTCATTTCTAGCGTATACATTTCAGAAAATTCGATGTTCACCATTCTTAAAAAAATAGAGAATCCACTTCAGTCATAAAACAGCACTGCTCACAGTAAATGAGATGTAACTAGCAGACATTGTTAAATTTTATTGCCTGAAAGAAAACCTATTAAAATTTATTGCTGTAATAAAAAAAAATTGAAAAAAGGAGATGGAAGTTGATGGATGGTATAAATAAATTAAAAAAAAATATTTGCTGTAAACGAGAAATGAGTAATTAAAAAAATAATTAAAAAATACAAAAAAAAAACATTTATTTAATTCCATTACAATATAATAAAAAAAAAAAAAAACACTAACAGATTCCTTCTCATATACACGCAATGTGTACTTACTCCCGACAGATGTCCATAGTAGTATCAAATTTGGTTCGATTCCAAATGCATGTCAATTGTCAACTGAGATTTCAAAGTGTTAACCTAAAAATTGAATGATTGGCATATAAATAGATCAAAAAGCATTCCTGTAGTTGTAATTAAAAGTGAACAGTCAATTGATCTCGTTTCTGAATTTTTATAAATGTCTGAGGTGAAATTAACACAGTTGGATATAAGTAGAATCATATTATAATTGATTATTTATATAAATTTCTAGCAAGCGAAGCGTGCCGTTCCTCCTATTTTGCGAAAGATATTGGATTATGATGTTCAACTTACATATCGGTTTGTGACTTGGGCGAATACTTTTCTACCATTTAAATCGTTGCGTATACATTATCGAGCATTAGAGGTACGTAATTTAAAATAAGATTCTCTTGTTCGGTGTAAAAAAGTTATATTTGGAATTTCATGTAGCTTGTTCGGTGGTTGACTTCTACACTTTTATCTAAACATTACTTGATATCACTGTAGTTTCTAAATCTAATTGCACTTGATTTTAATTGAAACAATATTTTAAAGATTAGATTAAATCTGTACTGTTTTTGGTTTGTTAGGAATGTTTAAGGTTTTATTGTGATTGTTAAATAAAAACTTGTATTAATCTGTATGGTACTTGTACAGTGACATCAAAACAAAATAAATCACCGGTAAGGTAGGCAACTGAATTAACGGTATTTGATTACTTTGTGTTGCCTGTAATTATTGGCGGTTCCTGTGACGTAAATCTGTTCTATATCCACAGGGGTGTATTACCGAAAAATATTCATTTTTAGTAAGATGATTTTAATATTGCAAATCAGTAAAATAGTGTGTAAATTACCGTTTCGAAATTAATCATTTATGGCGCAATTTAATTTTGTGGCACTACTTCAAATAGTTCTATTACCCCAATAAAAAATCACACAGGGAGACAACACTTGAAAATTATCCAATATAAAATTACAACTGCCTGACTATATTTAAAATGCTGCAGATGTTGAGGTTGTATTAATTACGAAAATTGAAATTTATTTGTGGAAGAATTATTAAGTTTGTGAATAGGCAGAACCATCAAAAATAAAAAAAAGTCTAGTAATCCACGGATATAAAAAAATATATACTATAAATAAGTTGATTTGTATTTTATTTAGTAGGTATAAAAAGGATGCATGTATTCATAAATAATTTTATTAAAAAAAATGATTATTATCTTTTAATAATTACATATTAGAATTTTCAAAAAGTGTTTCAAAATTTGTATCTGGTAGTGGTTGGCGTGGTTGACCTCTGCAGGAAGATCTTTTCCATATTTGTTTCAAACAATTAAATGAAAAGTCGCCCAGAAGCGTTTTTAAAATTTGCACTTAATCATTTTATTATGACAAATAAATTGTGAATATTTTTGTTTGAACTTCCATAGATACGCTTTTTCCTCTAGCTGCAAATATTAAGAAAAAAAACTGTAGGGAGAAAACGTTCATTTGTTATTGCTTTAGATTTAACAAATTCATCAATTAAACTTTTATGATTTAATAATTATATTTTCTATAAACATTATAAACAACTAACTTACATGCAATTTAGGTATAGAACCTTTTAATCAATTTCTTTAAGAACTGATAAAAGTTTGCCACTTACATACATTGCATACAGGAATTGTTAAAAATATTTTTAGTATTTAATGATCATGCCATAATTTGCGGAGTAATACTTTATGGTTTGAAGGATTGCGATTCACAAAACAGTTTAACTGTTTAAATTAAAAGAAAATTACAAACAATAGCTGTCAAGATCGCATTTTGTCATAGCAACCTTTTACTTATAGTTCATAGCATATTTCTTGTTTTTACAGTTTCCTAATTATTTGTATTATTAATGTTACGTAATTTTTTTATTACAGTTAACATGCCACGGGGTACCTTGGTTAGTTTTTTGGACGGCATTTACCTGGCTATTTAATAACCAGTCTCTAGTTCAAATGCAAGTTAATATGTTATTAGGTATTCTTAGAATTTATTACTGTTTCCAAAACAAAACCTGTATCGTTTGAATTTTAGGTCTCGTCCTGGATCTTATTTTTGTAGCATTGATAAAAGCTTACGTCCGTAGAAAGCGGCCTAAAGCCAACATAAAAGATGCGGTCGGGGAAATGGGACCCGATGTTTTCAGCTTCCCATCGGGCCACGCTAGTAGAGCGGCATTTGTCGCTTACTTCTTTATAAATTTATTCCCAGTTCACTTCCTATTTTATCCATCATTATTAGCGTGGGCGACCACAATTTGTCTAACAAGGGTACTAATGAACAGACATCATATTCTGGATGTTTTAGCAGGGGTTGTCCTGGGATTGTGTGAAGGGGTTCTGGTAGGACTGCTCTTAATAAGTGACGATACATCAAAATGGTTAATGAATTATTTGACTGATGAAAAATTGGATGGTGGTGAATATCACGTTTGATGTTATGCTGTTCATATTGTACCAGTCATTTTTTTATGTTAATTATGTAAATAATAATGTTTATAGTTTTAACTAATTTTAGCATGAAAGTCTTGTATTTACTAATTTGTATTGTAAGAAATAAAAGCACACATAATTTACTTTATCATACTTTATTTTTTTTTACATATATTTTTACGCACATTTTCAGATTCGCAACAAATAAAAAAATAGCATTCTGAAAAAGGTAATAATCAATGAACAGATTGACTATAATAGCCGTCATAGCACTTATATTTATGTAGGTACAAAAATAGTCTTATGCGAAAACAATTTAAAATAAATCATAACAACGATCAACGATTTGTTTATTATGCACAGTATAGCATTTATACTTACGAGCTAAGGTATTAAAAAATGGTCAATGTAGAAGTTTTGACAGTGTCTGCTGCAAAAGAGGGAAAAAAGATGTAAAAAAATGGCGTTCTCAATGAGGCGTGAATAGAATGTTACCTGCCATTGAATATTTTGTATTAAAGCGCACGATAGCCAGCTTAGTGTGAATAAATTTTAAATTAATTCAATACAAAGATATCACAAGTATTGTAGCGTAGTAAAAGACTCAAAGTATTCGATCACTACCCGCTACATGAGAAATTATTAATTCGGGACAATTGTTTCGCAAACACCTGAGTTTTCGAAACAATTCTCCGGAATTAATAAAATCTCGTGTATCAGGGATATGATCCGATATTTTATGTGTTAATTGTGTGTCTATATAATTGCAAAACCATTTATGTTCGTGAGTTCGTGTATCTTTTTCGCTTAGCTGCTATCGTATTCTTTAAAATTGCACCGTACACCCATAGACATACATTTTATAATGATTAATATCGTGTTGTGCACGTGTGAAACACAGATCACTAATCAGTAGTACCAACTAAATAATCTTAAAGCTACCAGCTGCGTTAATAATAGGATGCTATTAACGTTAAAATCGTGAATAAAACAAAGACTAAAATAATAATAAAGAAAACGAAAATGGTAACGTCTGAAATTCTACTACACATATAACTACTAAGTATATTATGTAAAATTTGTGCTATAGTTACCGCCCGACATAAATAAATTTCTAATATACAAATATGTTGTAAATAAAATTGTATTTTACGTATATATTATAATAATACTACATCATATATTTATATAAATAAGTACGTTTATAAAATGTCGCTCTGTTGCTTCCGAGTCAAACACTTATTACAATAAATATTATATTAACAATTAAAGGTGAAATACTGCGGCATTTTGGTAAGGAATGGTATAGTAGTTGGAATATGTAATGTTTTTAAGCACATTTATAAAGCCCAGAAACACTCTACACTGAAGAAGGATGTCACGGTTGTACTCAATTGCCAAATTGATCGAAATTGATACTTAAAATGTATGGAAATTTTCCTATTTTTCACATTGCATTTTGCACACGTTTTATGTAGGTATACACAACGCGTTCTGGATAAGTTAAAAGATCCACAAGATGGTATTACAATGATCGACAAGAAAGGAACATTTCTTGTGCTATGAGTCGGTGTAATAATATTGTTTCAACCCTACTCACGATTGTTAGGTGTTGCAGATAGCAATACAATAACAGCACAAAGTATTGTTGTCTACTGCTGCCGCAAGTGCAATTACCATCTGCTGTTTGCCTTGGAAGGTAACAATGTTTAATAATAATAATAATAATAATAATAATAATAATAATAATAATAATGTTTATGAATTACATAGACACATTTGTGTTTGTAACATGTCAAACTAAAAATAAAGATAATTTAAACTGCGCATATTCTATGGCAATGCAATTTACGGAATATATATATATCTTTGACGTCTATCTGATAGTCACGAACGAGTTGGAACAAACCTTACATTAACATACATAATTACCGACACAGCGAAAAGTAAAATTCAATTTTATTACAACCGTAAAAGTAACAGTTTATATATTATGATGTGTTTATTAACATTCTTCTTCCTTTTCATCGCGAAATAATAAGCATAATAACATATTGAAAAAGAATGTGAATATGGTTTAGAGAATCATAATCTCATATACAAATCAACTATTAAATCAATATCTTTTTTAAAAGATGACTATAAATAAATAAAAAGTGAAGTTAAAGAACTCCAACAATGGCGCAAATTTGAAAAACCGCTTTCATACATAAAAATAAGACTTAAAATTGAATAGATATGAATGGTAAGTATTGGACCACATGAAAAATTAATAAAAAAAAATACGATAATAGAAGAGTCGTGATGGTAATTTATGCTGTGTTCCAATATCTATCTGAATTACACTATACATGTATGACACCAGTGTTGCCATTGGGTTAAATATATTTGTAACAGAATTTTGTTAAAAAGGTAATAGATTGGCCTATGTGCCTATTTTCTCTGTAAATTTATACAAGTATAACAAAAAAAGTTTTAAGATCTTTAAAATTACATTTGACCCAGGTAGCAGAATGATGTAAAATGACGTTTAACACACGTTTATATTATGTCCATTACGTGATATTGACGTCTTAAACGTTATTTTACGTTACTCTGCTACCTGGCTAAAAACTAAAAGAATCATAAATAATAGGGGGTCTATAATACAATATGATCAATTAAATTTATCCTGTAGCAAGCCATGATTTAGTATAATATAAATAATATTATGGCTTGCTAGAAGGTAAATTTAATTGAGCATGTGTTACTATTATACTATGCCATCAGACAAATTCCAAAAAGTAATAGATTTTCACAAAAAGTAATGGATGTATTACAATTGTAATAGACACACATACATGACGTCAATTTGACGTAAGCAGGCAGCACCCTGACTAATCATAAGTTGTTTTGTGCATCAAATTTACATCATAGAGTAACTTGGAGCAGATATTGGAACGCAGCATTAAATTTTCTGATGATTCTAAATACAAAATAAAGTTAAAGGGGGGAGAAGAAGTAAAGTAAGCGAATTGATGATAATTTGGGGAATAAAGTTATTGGTATGTCATCTTTTACTAGTAAAATAAATTAACGTTTTGATCAAGTACCTGAAGAGATCCACTTAGGCTAAGAAATATATTGGGTACTCGATTATTTTCAAGAAATGAACTTTTACCAGCAGATTTAGAGTTTAAGTCGTAATCAGATAACAATAAGGAATTTCTTTTGCGAACTATAGTATATTAGCTAATGGTTTTCCAAATGTAATAGAAAAAAGTGTTATGACAATAAATGTTCTTGTAAACAATGAAGTATTTAGTAAAATTTTATTCAAAGGGTTAGGAATCATTAATGTGCAAAAATAAATAGATTTTTTATTATTTAGTATTTCTGATGAGTGCAGTTTAAAAACATATTTAATTATATATATTTCTTCACTAAAATTTTAAACTTGGCTTAACTGTTATTTATGTTACCCATAACACAGAAATCCCTGGGTGTTTTCAACGATCGTTGCAGATTTTATAATCTATTTACGACGCTTTGTGTATTTGTAAGATGTATTTATAAAATGAATGCAAAACGCTGTGTGAGAAATTAGGGAAATTCACAAACAGTTTGATGTATAAATTTTGGCCAATCGGGCAGAATCGAAAATTCAGAACAACATTTACTATTAAAATATCTATCTTTATAGTAATATAGAAATAAATAAATCTCTATCGTAGTCTAAATCTTGCAAGTGTAAATAAATGCAATGATTGAATAAAATTGTTACCAATAGAAATTTCTAGTAGATATGACAATCTTATTTCATTTAGCATGTTTTAAAATAAACTAATTTTAAGTTAAATATGTACCATCTTATTTTTTTTTTTTTGGTCGTAGCTTACGTACAATATGGAATTACTTTGTTTGTTTTTTTTTCTTTAAACGTGAATGATGATTTCAAAAGTGACGAATTATATGATATTCTAGTAATAGAAAATAATTAATTGCTAAATTAAAGTATCACATTCATAGTTAATATTATATGTTATCTTATTAAATATAATATAATGTAAAAGTAAAAATATGTTGGTAATAAATATATTTCAGGTAAATTAAGAATATGTGTAGTCATTTTCTCGCATAAATATTAATATTTAAGAATTATATTGAAATAAAACATAGTTCGTTATTGTAGCGCTATTTTAACAAAACTATATATTATTTATCGCCCTACGTGGCTCAAATAAATTGGTGTTATTTAACAGAAAGCTCTGTCGGATGCGTTATAATTAAGATATATATAAATATATACACATATAATATTTAAGAAATATAAAAAATAAAATTACTCCACATAAACGAGATTTAAGAAAGGAATGAAGCGTGAATACTTAGGAATATTCAATCCATTTGGCTAGATAGTATAGAGTCAATGACTACAAATTGCGACAAAGTAAAAATTAAGATACATATAATATTCGTAGTGTTGCTTTTATCGTGTGGCTCAGCTCGCTTTATTTTTCTGAAGTCAAAAAAGTGAAGTGAGCTAAACCTGGCAGTAAAAAACGACTACTGGAGATGTTTACAACCACCTACCAAAATATGTTACGTAATTTAGATATTATCCACGGAAAAGAAAACAACAAGGTGGAATTCTGTAAACACGGTTACGCATTCTGTTATGCAGCTTTTGTTGCTTATTTTTTTGCACCATACGCGCCTTTTAACGCGGTAAATTATATAATCGATTATTAATTAAGATACACGTAACCAACGAATTTAAATATTCCACATAATCTTTTTTTTTTACCACAATTTGTTGTGATAGAATTTGAGATCGAAAAAGCCTTGTTCAGTGAGGTGACTGGGCGTTTTTCTCGGCGTTTCGCCGTCACCCTTGTCGGGCGTTTTAGACGTCGGCGCCCCTTGATCGTCAGCGACCGATAGTTTTTTGATATCTTCGACGATGTCGAAGTTGTTCTTCGTGTGAACGTGGTGTTGTGGGCGCATTTCACCTTTAATTTCTTCGTCCCCCTCGATGTCTTCGCTGGTCTGCAACGACAGCGACTGCGGCCTCTCGAGCTTCGGCTGGGGTGGTAGAGGCGGCGCCACCGTCGGCGCTTCTTCGTCCGCCTCCACGTCGTCTTCGGCTATTTCCGCGTTATCACTGGAATTTTGCATGTTTTTTGTTTTGTTTTTGTTTTGTGTGGTGATGTGTTTTGTATTGAATTGGATGCGATGGTTTATTTGAATGTTCGTTATTGGGAGTATATTCTAGGCCTGAAAGGGGAAAAGGAGAAAGCAAAAATAAAAAAAAATACAAAAACGTGCAAACATAATAAATAATAAAATAAAAAAAAATGCTAGCGAGATTAATAACATAAACCGAAATAATAAAAAAAAACAAAAATAATTCGTATATTCGCACACAAATGACCTGTACAGTATCAGGCATAAGAGTCTGCAAAAATATAAGCTATAAACCTTTCAAGCTAGCAAGTGACCTTCGTCATCCTTAGTTACCCACTAAACATGAAATGTGTATCAAACATTCCTTCTTTCCCGTAACTTGTAAATCAAGTAATATCACAAAAAGAATGTGTTATTAACGTGTACAGAAACATACAATTGTCATTTTGCCATGTTTCAGAAACATTTTTAATTGTACAAATTTAAACACGCACACCTACTTTCGCAATTGTCAGAAGAAGAAGAAGAAGAAGAAGAGATTATGGTCAGATGGTGCGATTTTCTGTGTAAGTTATTGTGGTTTAGTGCACTTACAGAAGTTGCAAGTTTGTTTGTGTGAATTGAATGGGATGCTCATTTGGCCGTTGTCTTTTTCAAGGATGTAGAACCGTGGTAACTCTGTTTTAATACTTTATAATACACCTTTGTTTTTATAAACATTTTTTTGTGCCTCCGTCCAGAAACACTCATTTTGCAGTACTTCAAAGCAGCAAGAAAACTACCGTTTTACTGCCTAGGCAGGCAAAAATGTCACTAAAGGTTGGCCACACTAGATTCCATATGACAGACGTGTGATAAATTGTCATTAAGCTACTGTTCAACCATATTAAGATGAACTGGTATCTTCATTGCACTTATTGATAAACAGATATTAAACTAGAAAGAAAACTACAGAAAAAGATTTATTCTCGGAAACGTCAAAGTACTAAGATATGTTACATGTGTGCCAACTTCTACTGTCAACTCCCTAGTGTCAAAATTTCTTTTCTATTTTCAATTCAAAATTAAGATTTGTCGGCCCAAAAAACATTGTGTATCACACGGCCAGAAACTCTTTTGCGAGTATTCGTAACCGAACTCATATTCGCAAAACTGTAGTTGCTGGCCTAGTGATACAAATAACTATTTGGCAATAGGAATTTACGAAAACTTGCTTGTAAAGTATCTACCGAGTTTTTATCCTGCTATACTACATACCTACATAGCAAATGATATGAAATCGGAAAGCTTAAAAGAATATAGGCTATACTTTGAAGCTTCTATAGCCACTATAGACGTATTGAAAGGTAAGTATGTTTTATGAAATTATTTCTGTGCAACTAATTATTTTAAATAAGTACCTACATATTTGCATATTGAAAGTATTGTGTTTGCATTGAAAACTAATAATATCTACAATAGAAGTTCTTTTTCAAATACGTACGAACGTATTTTATTTTATGAGGCTTGTTTACACCGAGACATTAATCTTGGATTAATTTTAATTGATTCTTATGTTGAATGCAAATTTCATTTTTAATACAGTCGAGTTACATTTTCGTGTCAATTAAAACTTATTCAAAATCAACGTGTCGGTGCAAATAGTAGTAATGGCAATAAATAATAGTTAGAATAATCTTCCCGAATGCTTTGCATCAGACAAACGTTTCGTTTGCAATGCCTGCATAAAATGGTGCGAACAATAGCAGTTTCAGAAATGTTTCAGAGACATCTAAAAAGTGTAGTTCGATGACGTTTCAAAAACAAAAATGTTTACTGGGTAATGATTTAGTATTTTTGCGTGTTGTCAGGTTCGCTTGTTGACACGATCAGTTGCAACTAATCAGAGAGGCTATAATTACAGATAACGAAAATATAGTGTGTAAAGTGACAGAAATCTGGCACACTTTATTCTGTGTCAATTACAAAATTAACAAGGCAACTTTGTACAGGCCTGGCAGTATTTATGGTGAAACAACAAACACGTTACTGCAATGCATTTGGAAACATTTTACTATAAAAATTATTAGGATAAAAAAATGCGCTGCAGTTACAGACTACGTTTAGGTACGTGGGCATTTAGCAGGGGTGCAGTTAAATCGCTGTAATTTAAAAATATGATTTATCGGTGCTGTTTAGACATGGCATATTAATAAAATAGTATTGTCTTTCGACGTGTTTTCGACTTTGGATGGAACTGCTCATGAAATTACTTATGAAATGTGGTGTCCCAAAATAAAAAAAAAAATCATTATAACAGTAGTTGACAGTAGTACAGTTTGTTTATGTTTATACGTTAGGTTTGCAGCGGTTTATACGTAAAATCTCGTTTTTTTCACATTAATTAATTTATAACAATATGGCCATGTCCGATCATGTTTAAATTACACATTTCGTCTTTTGGCTTATATTGGTAACAGGAAAATAAAATGCTTGAAACTCTTTACACGGAATTTTATGTCAGATGTTATTACGATAAGGCTATTGCTAATATCGTTTGATTTACAAAGGTGTTATTATTAAAACTAGTGTAATTTGCTGTTTACATGATGTTTACTATGTTTTAAGGAAAAGCGTTTTATGTATAACTAACATAGCAAGCTCGTGTAAACGTAGTCCACAGATAAAAAAGACGTCTATATTGTTTACATGGCAGATGTATGTCTGTAAATGGTTTTATTGCAGATATATGTCCTATCTATCTATCTATCTACATAAAAAATTTCGGCGACGTTTCGACCAAGCACTGGTCTTTATCAAGCTGTCGATGAACTAAACAAAATTGTTAATATAAATAATGTTACCAACATAATAAATTCAAAACATCTGCTATAGTGTAAAATTATTAACGATAAATTGTTATAAATAATGCATAAAACTGTGTGGAACAAATCGGGATGCTCATTTAGCCGTTGTCTTTTTTATTCACAAAAATTATTGGTATGGCAGGTATGAGGCATGTACCTATTACGAAGGTCGCTTGCTAACTTCAAACACTTACATCTTTCATTTTGGTATGATTGGGCTTAAACCGAATTATATTGATAGTGTTTAAAAAAATTGTTAAAGATTGATATAAAATAAAATATCCCAAATTATCTATCCAAATCTCAGTAGCTTTTCAGAGAAGGCGTCCTATATTTAAATATAAAAAAAGTCGGGAAGATATTTAAATATAAAAAAAGTTTTCGGAAAAATTCCATTTTAGATTTTATTTATACCTTGTTGTTTTGAATGTTATGTTGCATCATTCTCTTGATACTTCGCAAAAGAATGAGTTGTCAGTGACTAATAAGGACACCTCGCGGACTGTAAAAATAGATTAGGATCTGCGTTCCTTTGAGTCAATCCCCCCATGAAGTGTTACCCAAGGGCACCCTTTGTTTTGGCGCAGTACTTTATTCCAATGAGATACGCTATATATTGTTACGTAATTGCATCGTATGGTGGAAACCAGTGTAAAATTAAATTAAAAGACGCGAAATGCCTAGATGTGATAGTTTTCGAGTTATGCGTGTTTGGATGTAGGAATATATCACGCCGTGATAGGGGACAAGCAGAAAAATATGTACAGTTTCACTAATTTCTTATACTGTAGGTATTATAATCTGTATATGCAAAATGGCGACAGATTACGACTTTAATTTTCTTTTGTCAATAACAAAGCACTATCATTATTAGTTCGCATTTGTGTTGTTATAGTATACCGATGAAAAGTAATAATAATAATGTGACAATATCAGTTTATTGATATTAATTGAGCTTTCATTATACCTAATATAAAAAAAAACAATCGAGTTAAGTATAATTAATGCATAGTTTGTATGAATACTAATGTAAGAAAGAAACTGTATTTCGAAAATTTATTTTGTGTAAGGCAGAAATAGCTCACTTCTTTCTTTTTTTTTTAACAAAATGAAAGCAACTAGTGAAGTGAAAATATGTGTATATACATTCTTTATGCATTATTATTCTACTCTTCGTCACAATAGTGAAACTCCTTGTAAAACTGTTGAGAAAAAGTCTAAATACAAATATTGACTACAACAAGAATTGAAAATGTATGTTCGTGGTATTAGCGGATGAATTATTGAAAACAAAACTCAAGCAGTTAGGTAATGATTTAATTAACGTTTCTTTGTGCTACACCACAACTTTTTCAAAATTACCAAATATGTATACAATTGAAACATCACATTCTTGAAAATTGATAAAATTAATTTTAATTATTTAAGAAATAAACATAATAGAAAATTATTGTCCAAGTTTTGTTTGTAAAATTTCTCTTTGAATTTATGTAATACTTTCTAAGTTAAATGTAAAATGCAAATGTCACTTGCAAGTCACTGCAGTTTCAATTGTATATTAGATATTTTTATTTATTAGTCGTGGTGCACCACAACGAAACGTTAATTAAATCATTTCCTAACAACTTGAGTATTGTTTTAGTTAAAAATTAGTTTGTCAAGACGAACTGTTGCCCGACGTATAGAAATGATGGCTAATGATATAAAAACAACTTTGACTGACCGTATGGCTGGTTTTGAATCATTTTCCATAGCATTAGACGAGAGCACCGATTTGTCTGACACAGCTCAACTGGCTATATTTATTCGTGGTGTCGATAAAGAGTTCATTGTTACTGAGGAATTGCTTGCTTTACAGCCGCTAAAAGGAACCACTACAGGAGAGGACATTTTTAATGAAGTTGAAAAGGTATTCACAAGTTCTGGTTTGCCATGGTCAAAATTAGTTGGTGTATGCACAGATGGTTTACCTTCTATGGTCGGCTTACGTAAAGGTTTCATCGGAATTTTGTATGAAAAAGCAACTGAATTAAATGTGCAAAAAGATGATTTGATAGTCCTTCATTGCATTATCCACCAACAGAGCTTGTGTTCTAAGTCCATTCGATTCCAGAATGTTACGAATGTGGTAGTAAAAACCATCAATTTTATTCGATCCCGAGGGCTTAACCATCGTCAGTTCAAGGCGTTTTTGGATGAAATATCAACCGAATATGACGACGTAACATATTATTGTGAAGTCAGATGGTTAAACAAAGGAAAAATGCGGAAACAGTTTTACGAGCTTAGAAATGAGATAGCAGATTTTATGCAAATAAAAGATAAACCACTATCTGAATTGAGTGACCCAAAATGGATGTGACATAGCATTTCTGGTCGACCTTACAGGCCATTTGAATGATTTAAATTTGAAACTTCAAAAATAAGGACAGTTAGTAATTGATTTGTACAGCCATTTGAAAGCGTTTCAAAACAAAATCCGCTTGTGGGAAGCACAGTTGCTGTCTGGTAACAGTTACCATTTCACCACGCTCTCTGCGTATGAAAATACTGCTCAATATGCTGAAGAACTCAATTTACTGTCGGAGCAATTTTCGAACAGATTTAGCGATTTTAAAAACATGGAAGACAGTTTCAATTTATTAGCTACACCAACAAAAAGTAATGTATAAAATGCTCCAATACACTTGCAAGTGGAGTTGATCGAGCTTCAAGAAAACTCACTCCTAAAATCTAAATTTGAAGTTGTGCGATTTCTACAAAAAATACCTCGAAGAAGACCATTTTCCGGAGCTTAGAAAATTCGCAAGAAGATTGATTTGTGCGTTTGGCAGTACTTATAAATGCGAACAGTTCTTTTCAATGATGAAAGTTTTTTTTTTTTTTTTTTTTTTTTTTTTTAATCCGTTAAAACCTTTCTACCGTTAGGTGTAAGGTTTAATGGTCAAAGTTAATAAATCAAAACATCGTACAAGGCTGACTGACGATAATTTGGAAAATTCTTTACGTCTTTGTATCAGTGGAATTCATCCAAACATCGATGGATTAGTTTCCCAAATTCAAGCTCAAGGGTCTCATTGATTTCGTTGCCGCTATTTAACTTTCGTAGTTTGTAATAATTCCAAATTTCACGGTTTAATTATAATGTTGTACCTATTTTTTTCACTTCATTTTCTTATTTTAATAAATTGCATTATAATAACATTGTCGTATTATTTCATGTCTGATATCTATCGCTAAAAATTATGAACACTACTTTAAAATGCACTACTTTTAAACGCGGCTCGCGAACGTATTTGCACACTAAAGTTTGGCCCACAACATATCAAAGGTTGCCCATACTTGCTCTACACTTTGATTTCTCGTCTTGATGATTTACATCTATAGCACAACCAAGAAATCCTCTCTAAACCATTCACGAATGCAATGGCATATAATGGAACATGATATTTTAGGGTTTGCAAATATTTTATAATATAATTTAATAATTCTTCGAAAGAAGTATTAATTCAAAAAAAAGTTCAAAAGTTTTGCTTTTAGTTTTTAACCTTAACCGACATTGGCTACAGCAGTATAACAAAACACAAACATAATCTAAAATGTTCTCAAGAGAAAAGTATTTTTTCGGTATTTTTCTGAAAAGCAAGTGAGATTTGTATTAAGAGCAATTTCCAGAAACACTTTCAATATTTGCTTTGGGCAAATCCAATCTATTCTCAAGTTTTTTTTTATTAACGTAAAAATGATAGTCACGGAATTGCGCTTATGATTAAGTGTAAGAAAGAACACCAAATTAAAAAAAAGTGATTATAAATCTGAATTGTGAATTGCCATCTTACCTTATCATGAGGAACAATCTGGTGGATTGTTATTGGTGGTAACTTATAAGAACAAAATTATAAAAGTTATATTAAACGTACCTTTTGTGTTCAGTAGGCCGATTTTTTTTAAGCATTCCGTACTGCAGTTTGTATTACAAGAGTGTGTGAAAAGTTTTTGTGAGAATGAAATTCGCTTATCTGCTATGCATTATTAGATAGCGACACTAATGTTACTATTATCTTTATCGTAGGGAGTCAAAAATATGATAATTTTTTGATGCCATAAGTATTAATCTAGCGAAACAATATGTGAATCAAAAAATAGACTCTACGCTATGTACTTCCAACGACACACGCAGTATTGTTGTTTTGGGACCTAAGCTATGCCCTAAACGCTGAAATAACGTCTCTTTCGTAACTTATTTAGAAGTATTTGAAGTTTTAGATAATCCTATTAATTAAGGTTTTAGGTACCGCTTCAAAAAAAATCTCATTGAAAATCATTTAAAGAGAAGTTGCTTTTTGAATTAAATGTTCATGTACATAATGCTTGCAGTGTGGTTACAAAAGAGTTTTGGGCATATGGTCATTTGCTTCAGCAACACACTTGTCCTTAAGCTATGGAAGTCATGTCATATAATGTCTGTATGTCAAGAATATAATAAAAGGTTGAATGTTCAAGTTGCAAACGTTGAATAGTCGTTTATAATGCGCCAAATATTTAAATGTTTAGTATTGATTGGCGGCTCGTGACAATATTGACTGGTGGAGCCAATTACGGGCCAACTCCCCCTTCCCCTCTTCCATTTTATTAATTTTACAAAGTTTTAAATCAGTTTAGCTCAGCTTGCAATAATTTATTACCTCATTTATTGCTTAGGGCCATTATTACAATCGCGATTTAAGGAT
Source organism: Protaetia brevitarsis (assembly GCA_004143645.1). Taxonomy (NCBI): domain Eukaryota; kingdom Metazoa; phylum Arthropoda; class Insecta; order Coleoptera; family Scarabaeidae; genus Protaetia; species Protaetia brevitarsis. The sequence goes on along the minus strand of RXPK01000014.1, from coordinate 5,401,209 downwards.
TAAATATAGCCAGGTGGAGTTTATTTTTTTTTTTTTATATCGGTTGTAAGTCTAAAGTGAAGTTTAAACCGAAGATTATTGATCTATAGTTTAAACCACGATTGTAATAATGGCCATAACTAAAACAATACCGACACAAAAAAAATCCATGTGCACAAATTTAGAAGCCATTTTAAAATGAAAAATACGTTTTTATCGGGAATGCTTATCTACCTAAATATAGATAAAAACGTATTTCCTTCAGAATTGCATATATTTAGTTTTTAAACTGCACGTACATACGTGGGTCACTTGTTTACATTCCTCCACCTAACTAACGCAAAATTATTCAGGTATTTTTGTGATTTTATATCGACGAATATTTAAGCGAAGATCGTCGAGTAAAATATAATGGATATTCCAAGCATAAGCGGAACTAAATAATAAAAGAAGGAAAGACTTAAAACATTTAAAAAAAACAAAACTGCAAAAAATTAACTGCGAAACAGATATATCTGTAATAACGGTCTCGCTGTTAATTTTAATCTGTTGTTTTTGTTTGTCTTTTGTTCTGCCGTGTGTGTTTTTAAATGTCCTTTTTCGACTTTTTAATTTTTAGATTTTAGATACAATAAGCAGACGTATTTCTTACAAAGAATGGGAAATACAATTCTTATTTTCTTTGTTTGTTTACTTAAGTAAATGGCTTGTTTTTTTTTTACTTAAAACACTATTATGATGTATTTTGCAGGATTAACTCCCCTACTATATTTATTATTTCATTTTCATAATTTCTACTCTAAGAAAGATATGAATGGTAGTTTATTTTGTTTTGAAATACTATAGTTATTAATTTGCCATGTGATCCTAGAATAATACTACACTTTATTACTATAATTAATAAATATTAAATATTCTTGAACCCAATTTTTTATTGCGGAGAAGTGTCTAAACTGAAGTCCGTATGCGACGGTCTTCTACATATGTTTCTACTTTCAATAGGCCCGTGGCTCTTTAAGAGGAGCCGCCCCTGCCTAGTATCATAAACGTCAAAATATTCCACATTTTAGTGTTTTATATTGGGGGTATTTTATTGTTTGGTATGCGAGTTATAAATCAAAACTGAATGTTTATTTCGTTATTTTACTGTTTTAGTATTATAAATGGTTATTCAACGTTTTAGATGAGGACGTTCGCCTGTTTATTGCATGACATACAATTTGGTTTGGGAAGTGTTAAGTCAAAAATTAAAATGTACTAAACATCAACAGCGAGGAATTTTATTTATTTAATTATTTGTTCTGCATCTAATAACCATTTTTTGATTAAAAAAAATAATATTTATTTCCTCAGAAAACTTTCCCACACGTTCTTGTGACATAAACTGCATTATTCAAAAGGAAGACAAATTAAATGAAGTACAGCAAAGTAAATCAATTCTTTTTACTAGGACAGAAATATTAATACATTTTCACTCTCTAAATTATTTATTTATTTCATTCACGTTCTTATATTCGATTCATTATCCCATCATAATGGGCTGCATATCTCTAGAAATGAACGTATTGATAAATATCGAAAATTTCATCTTTTACTATGGTCTCACCCGCTCGCATTGGGTGCCATCATCTGTTCCGCTCCTTGCGTGTGTTTTGCATTTTCACCTACAGCATTTTGCATATTACCAGTATTACTGAAATAATTAACAGAAATATTGATTTTTTTTCTTTAAATGTTCTCAATGTTTCCTTTTTCGTAAATTTTACCTATCGAAATACTGATAATTTTTATTCAACTGAGTCGCTTCTACAGGTGGCATAATCGTGGATGGGTCTACTTGCTGTGGTACTTGGGAATACATTTGTTGTGGAATATCGGGTTGTGAGTATTGAATGTTTTGTATGGGCGGCTGATAATTGCTCATGTTTGGCACTGACATGAGTTGTTGTTGATTTACAATAGGCGGTTGTGGTGTTTGATAATTCATCGGATTTTGAACATTTTGGTTTTGGCGATACATATTTGATTGCATGGTCGCATTTTGTTGCTGACCGGTGAGATAAGCTTGTTGATTTTGTTGGTGTACAGCTTGGCCCTGATTGATATCGTTAGAAGGTTGATTGGGGTAATTATTTTGACTAACTGGCATATTTGGTACCGATCGGTTCGCGTCAACAGTCATCGTTCGCCCTTGTACATTATTGGCTTCATAATGTTGCTGTATTTGTTGAGCACTTTGCGCAGGACTTGTAGGATATTGTTGTGGAGCTTGTTGAACTTGTGCTTGGTACATTGGTTGTGGTTGTTCGTTTTTATACACAGGTTGAGCATATTGTTGCTGAGACATAGTTTGCTGTGGTTGTTGAGAGTGGTACGTAGCTTGTTGAGATTGTTGAGGATATATTTGTGATTGGACGCTTTGAACAGGGTTCTGTGGATATTGCATATTTTGCTGCTGGTTTAAAATAGGCTGTCCACTTTGTTGTCCCTGGTAAGCAACTGGTTGGCTAGTTTGTGGATTTGCACTAATTGGTCGCATGTTTGTTTGGCTAGCACGTGTGGCGGGTTGTTGCAATGCAATGTGTGTACCGGAAACTGTTTGTCCGTGTATAACTTGTTGAGTAGCTCTTTGATCATACCCACTTTGCGCGTGTTGATTATAATTGACTTGAGGCATAGTTTGCGGCGTCGGAATGAATTGAACAGACTTCTTTCGTTGCAATTGTACATCAGATGTTTGTGGTGAAGCTTGAACGGGTTGAATATTCTGTGCCTTATCAGATACGTATTGCTGCTGCTGCGGTGACGGCATTTGTATATATTGCTGGGTTTGTGGTTGCATATTTTGATATGCGTTTCCTTGTAATTGATTACCTTGTGCATAAAATTGATTTGGCTGTTGCTGTTGTGGAATGAAATTCTGACGCAATTGCGTATTGAATTGATTTTGATTTTGATAGTACGGTGTTTCATTGTATTGTGGCGACTGTGGCACGTTGTATTGTTGATTTGAATTCGGTTGTTGTGTTTGGTACAACTGCTGTTGATTTTGTGGTGACACATAATTGTTTTGAGTTTGCATATTCACGGGTTGAGGATTTTGTGTCTGCACATAATTGCCCTGAGGTTGCGCGTTCATAGATTGCGGATTTTGAGTCATTGCGCCTTGAATTTGCTGCGCGGTCGCGTAATAATCACTTCCCGGCTGCTGTTGAGTGTTTTGCTGTTGTTGGGTGTTATTAAAGTTTTGGTTTGTACCAGGCATATTGGGCATCGATTGGGAGGTCGCTTGGTTTCCACCGCTGTAAGAATATGTGCCGTGGTATGATGATGACTGGAACCGTGCGTTTCCTAAAGTTACCTGTTCAGCTGCTGTTGTCTATTGTTGAAAGGAAGCGAACGTGTCTTGGTAGGCTGTCTAATGTTTAGGCTTGTTCTGATCGTGCAAAGCGTTTATGCTATTAATCGCGCATGCTAAATTAAATCAAGATACTTACCCCACTGGTTCTTGCGTTTGCTGTGCTAATGGGGATTGGTTGTGTATTATCTGGGGATAAGTACAAGAATTTATTAGTAGAAGCTGCGACAGATTCCTTATGATTTAAATAATAATACTGAAAATACAGTGTGTGGTATCAAAAAAAAAAGTAATTTTAAGGAGAGTATTAATATATTATATACACCAGCGACTGTAAGTGTCTACTCATCTGCATATTTTCAGATTATTCATTTACCCATATGAATTTAATAATAGGTGTATAATTATTATTAAACTAATCACAAAAATCGCTCTGCGTATATGAAATAAGTTGATTTAAATCTAAAAACTATCAAAAATCCTTTTTGGGGTCAGATAAAGAGATTAAACAAAGGCTGATTTGACGACAGCTTTTATTATTGCCAACATGTAATATATCAGAGTAAATAACACAAGTCTTTCAGTATTTGAATATTTAATATGCATTCAACTTTCGTAATGCGAAGCAATGAATACACAAGAGTTTGTGCATCCTGCAAATTTTCAATAATGCCGGAAAAAATTTGTCTAGAGAAGCACGTGTGCAAATGGTGGCTTACCAAAGTATCGGTAAAAGCAAGCCAAGAACAATAAAGTTACTGAAGGTAAATCGCAGAACTGTGGATTATAATATTAAAAAGTAGTGGCAGTGTAGCAAATAAAGAACGACTAGGATGACCAAAAATAACACCTGCAGAAGATCGTGCAGTGGTAGTGATAAGTAAACAAAATTGAAGAAAAACAGCGCCAGAAGTTACCGCCGAAATCAATATATTTGGTGGAAATCCTGTTAACGTAGCAACCACAAAAAGGCGTTTACTTAAATTTAATAAAAGTAGATTTTATAGAGGTCATTGAAGAGGAATGTTATTTTGCCCGGAAAAAGACTAACTAAAATTTCGTGTTTCAGTACGTCTATAACACCAAACATATTACTAATATTGGAGCTTAGATGAAAATTTGTGATTTTGAAGTGCACCTCTGATAACTTTTGCTTACTTTTCATTATTTCATTGAAAGCACAATAAAGTTCATTTAATGAATTCAATGGTGAATATTGCTTCAGTTTATCATATAATTGCTTTTTAATAATTTAATACTGCTTTTATCTTGACATCGGGCATGCAAGTGCCGGAACCTATTATCTACTAACAATATTGAGTTGAATGATGAGCTTGGGAGATCTTTTAACTTTCCTGATTTAATTTTTTGAAAAGCTGAAGTAGTAGGTCCATTCTGGTGTGAGAGTACACTTCTCGCAGGAAAAATAGGGACACCAACAATTGAGAATTTTAAAATTTCTTGGGTGTAAATGCAGTTTTAAACAGAAATATAAATGTATTGAGAGAAACGTTTATACATTGAATAAACACATTGGAGTTTCGGTGGCGGCGTTTCCTTTAGAAATACCTAATACGAAAATGCTTATGCAAAAAAAAAATACATAACAACAAAAAGGCCTCTTGAATAAACCGCTTCAGTTAGAAATATAATATATGTATTTAACTTGTTTGTTCTGTAGAGATAATTCTTTTTTAAGAAAACATATGCTGATGGAACTTTTAAAATGATATTACTTGTTAGTGTTGCTTTGATATTATTCACTTAGTTCGATTTAGGCTCGCAAGTATAACTTTAGCAATAGACAATATATCAATCAGCCTCCTTAGTTTCGGGAGAGTGTGATTTTCATAGATTTATTGACGACACAATTATTGATGTATTAACTATTATTGTTCGTTAATATTCTTAAATATTGCATTATTATAAAGTTTTTATGTATTAAAAAATTGTCAAAAATAGTTTTAAGGTTATTTATAAAATTCTTAAAGCAATTAAGTTCGCAAAGAAATTATTTATTTTTTTAACCCTGCCTTTATTGTATATTCAAAAAATATATTTTACCTACGGTCTGTGTTATCCAATGTCGTTCTATTTTCTTGAAACATGGCCAACACTTGGTCTGTTTACAAACTGACTTTATGTAGCACAGGTTTATTAACAATTATTTACAACATTATTGCATTTATATACATAACAAACATCGTAAGAAAGCATATTGTTCGTCAATCTCACAGTCAGTTAATGATAAAATATTTGTTTTTGAATTTGATTCATTTCTACTGTCTGGACCTGTGCTACAGACCAAAAGTGTTTCAATAAAATAGAACAAAGACATTGGATTACACATAATAAAAAAAAATAATTTCTTTGCAAACTTAATTGCTTAAAGTTTTCTTTAAAGTAATACAATATTTAAGAATACTAAACAATAATAATAAGTAATGCATCAATAACAGGGTAAACATAAATCTGCGAAAATCGCATTGTCCCAAAAGTCAGGAGGCTGATTGACAAATTTCTGCATAACATCAAACAAGTTATACATATACTATATTTCTAAATGCAGCCGTCTATTCAAGAGGCCTTTTTGTTTGTTATGTTTTTATTTTTTACATGAATATTTCCGTATTCGGTATTTCTAAAGGAAACGCCGCCGCCGCACTCCAATGGGTTTATTAAATATATAAACCTTTTTCTCTCTATACGTTTATATTTCTGTTTAAATTTTTAATCTTTACCTGTTGTCGGAATAATACACACAAAAAAGTGATTTATGGCTTTGATAAGTGAATATATCCTCTGAAAGCTGCATTTACACCTAAGAAATTTTAAAATTGACGATTACTGGTGTCCCGATTTTTCCTGCGAGAAGTGTACAAGGGTGATGCTCTTCCTTAACTGCTGCAGAACTGCATCAGCATTGCTTGGTGTACTTGAAAGATATTGTAGAAAATGGAATAGAATAGAAGGTGCCTTGAGTACTAAAAAAACGGCTTAACCAATTCAGTTCTGACGTCCACTGTGATGGACACTTCATGAGTAATCCAATATTTGTCAAACTTCAAAATTTTTATCCCAATAATACAAGGTTAACGTGTATTATTTATTGTGTCTGTTATTCTCTCAGAATGATCTTGCACTTGCTCTATCAATAGCGAGTGATACTAGAATTTTGAAAAGAATTTCGTTCACCATTTTCTGAGCTTGTACAATCGATCAGAACCTGCCATTAGCATAGCATCTGTGATAGCTAAACAACAAATTAAATTCTGGGCAAATCAGAAATTGCTCTAATATTGTCCTGACTTGGTGTATGCGAAGGAGTGTATCTTACCTGATCACGTCAGAACCAAGAAATTGCTTGAAGTTAATCCTTAAAAGTATTAAGGAAATGGTCTCTGTCTTTATAAGTCACTATAAACTCAGTAATTCAGTAAGTATTTACACCCAATCGGGCTCTCCCATGAGACTGAATGCCGACTATGTTTAGAAGACCAGGAGACAACAAGAATCGTACATCCATGCAAGAGTCAGGTATGTAACTTTTGGGAAGGGCGATCGTTCCGTAGAAAACCTGAAAACAATCTCATTCAGCAAGACACTGAGCTACCTTACGGATCCAAACTTATCGGATGAAATTTAAGACATTCGCTCTACAATAGACCCTAGTGGTCGCAGTGGACGGGACGATTAATCGAAGCAGGTGGATGCTATAATCGTGTATAAATCGTATGCAACGGAAACATAAAAGCTCAAATTTTGTTGTATACTTACAGCACTAATGAATACATCTAATTATCAACATTCAGTTGTCCAATAATTCAATCAATCTTTTATGTAAGGTTTTTCAAAGCAGCAAGATGAACATGTACCTGAACCTGAAGTGATCTAAACTAGATAGTGGGTTAGGATAGTGGATTTAGAATTTAAAATTTGGATAACCAGAAAGTTTTGGGCGCGGATGTCAGGATCTCAATTAAATTGGGTATCTACAGCACTAATCGAAAATAGGTACACCACCATCGTCAGACTTTTTTAAAGTGCTTGACAAAGCCCTTATACAGTGACCGGCAGAAAGTGTGCAGCATATGGGAATTTTTTTTGTCTTTGAATTTAGTAAATCTTTTTTCTTACAAATTATCTCAAAACTAAAATAACGCTCATCAAATCTGCCGAAAATTTTATTATATACGAGGGAAGGTCAAAAACATGAAAGTAAGCTAAGAGTAAAGTATCTTAGTTTTTGGGTTTAGAAGATTCTTTTATTAATAAATATTGTTTCAAATTCGACGTTATATCCATATGAAGTTTCTCTTAATTTTAGAAAAAATAGATTTAATCGTTTTTTCAGAATTATCCTGTATATAAAATTAATTGAGATCATACAGCAGTTATATCCTACTCTGTGTATAATTTGTGGGAGAAAATTATGCACACTATGCCAGATTACTTAGCTTAAAATTTTTTATAGCCTTGAAAAGGAAAACTTTAAAATGGGATTATTATTTTTGCTGCACAATATGTTTTATTTTCAAATGAAGTAAAATAATTGCATCTAACTGAAATTTTTGAAAAACTTATGATCACTTTAATTTCGTCTTTCATTTTAAAGTCCAAATGTTAATCAACACATGTAGAACAAAAAATAAAACATAATGCATTTACAATAATGTCAACAGCAAATATTTATTGGTGTAAAGAATAAACATTAAACTTCTACATGTTTCTTCTTTCTACATTTTATCGATGTATAATTAAATTCTCTTGCAATGTTCCATAAAAAAAAACAGGATTGATTTCCGCGGTACATTGTTTAATTACATTTACTAAGTTTTCTATTATCATATTTCTAAATGGTCGAAATTTGTAAACTTTATTTTTTATGTAACCCCAGAAAAAGAAATCCATTGGGTAAAAGTATGGTGATCTTGGAGGCCAGGTATTTTCCGAATAGCGGCCGATCCATTTGTTCGGAAATCGTTGATTTAGCCATTCTCTTACCTGTAAGGTGGAATGGATTGCTGCACCATCTTGTTGAAAATAGAGATTTGCTCTTAAATTTAAAGAAAGTTCATCTAAAAAATTACTAAACTCATTTTGTAAAAATTGTAAATATTTAACCGCATTCATATTCTCCCGAAAGAAAAATGGCTCCACAATTTGGGTATTTATTATACCACACCAAACGCTAACTTTAAACGAATATTGGTTTTTGCATTCAATTATAAAATTCGGTTTGTGGTTAGCCCACCACTTGCAATTTTGGGAACTAACCATGCCGTTGCTTGTGAAGGTTGTTTCATCTGTAATTAATATTCGTTTTTCAAAATGTACATCATCCTCCTTCATGCCCTGGAACCAAAAGCAAAAGTCCATCTCAGCATGTAGACCTCGTTCTTGAAGAGTATGAATAAATTTAGGCTTATATGGCAAATGCTTGTTTTTGTTTAAAATTCTTCTAATTGATTTTTCAGGAATACCAACTTTTTCTCTTTCCGAATTGGCATGGTAGGAAATCCTGATACAGATACCAAAACATTTAAATTATTTCCTTATGTAATCACATTTTTTCGATGCGATTGTTAGTAGATTGCTACTTTGATTTTTACAATATGTAATTCTGAAGCCTAAGAAAATAATCGATGTGCATGCATACGTGCACAATTTTTAATAGTTCTATAGCATATGCTACTAATAAAGAAGCATTTGGTAGTTTTTGGAAACGAAAAGTGGTCTATGTTGTAATTATTTTATATAATTTCAAAACAAATCAAGGTGTGCAGCAAAAATAATAAACCATTTTAAAGCTTTCCTTTTCAGGACTATAAAAACTTTTAAACAAAGTAATTTGGTATAGTATGCATGATTTTCTCTCACAAATTATACACAGAATAGGATATCACTGCTATATGAGCTCAATCGATTTTATATACAGGTAATTCCGAAAAAACGATTAAATCCATTTTTTTTTGCTAAAATTAAGCGAAACTTCATACTTGGATATAGTTTTGAATTTGAATATTATTTTCAATATTTATTGATAAAAGGATCTTCTAAACTCAAAAACTGAGGTACTTTACTCTTAGTGTACTTTCCTATTTTTGACCTTCCCTCGTATACAATTAATTTTTTGGCATATTTGATAAGTGTTATTTTAGTTTTAAGACATGCAGAGGTAAACTGTAAGAAAAAAGAGTTACTAAATTTAAAGACAAAAAATTTCCCATACACTTTTCCATATTTTCTACCGGTCACTGTATGTTTGCCAGACACTCCCGATGAGCAAAATCTCCCTTTTAATCGTTGCTTTGAAAAGCGTGGTTATGAAGTTATTAAACTGATTAATCGAGCTATATTGTCAGAAGTTACCAGCACCTACTGTCGCTAAGTAAGACAGCACCTTCTCACTAACTTCTAAATTTTTCGAAACGGTATGTGTGCATCATTGAACGTCTGTGTATCTAGTTTTAGTTTGTTCTTTTCGTGTCACTACATACTTAAGATTAATTTATGGTAATCTGGAAATATTAGCTGTCGCAATCAGGTTACGCAATCATTGTAAGTGGCTTGGTAGTGATGTAAGGGATATGGCAGATGTTATTAATCAAGAGAATTTGGCTTATGGATATCGTGTTCCTTCCTCGAATTGTAAAACGTAGGATTTCATTTTAGCCCGAATTTTGCCTGGCACGCGAATGGTTTATATCACGAATATTACCATTTACATGACAACGATGTTACACTAAAATATTGGTTGACATATCCGTGTGTATACATTTGCAAGCATAACTCTTCTACTGTAGTTTGATTTATTATATATAAAATTAAAAACGATCAATACGAGTTGTATCAAAACTAAAAGAAATATATTATACCAGTAATATACAATAAATACGGCTTTATTTATTTCTCATCGTTCCGTTCTTAAAATAATGTAGGATTTTAGATAAAAAGTAATATGAGATTACCTGCCCCATACTGCACGGTGGCCGAGGAGCTCCATATCTCCCATACGGTGACGTGAAGTTGGATTGCAAGCCGTTAGCTGGTTGGTTAGATTTCCCTGTAGCCCTGTCCAGTTGCAGTTAGTGAAAGAAACAGTTAATTATGACTTTAATTTCGAAAATTGTTATTTTTATGGTTGTAGTGCTGGATATTAACCCCTTATGTACATAATGTTTAAATTGCAATGCTTTAGGTAAAGGGTTTATTACGTGTGGTAGGTATACAATCTTCGTAGAAAACAACGGATCATTACTTCTTGTATTGTTAAAAGTAAGAGAAAAGACTTAAACGATAATAGGATTATTATAGGATTTTGTGAGATCCATTGTAAGTTATTCAGTGTGCAGCCTATTTAAAAATTAAATAGTATCTACACATCCTCGAATAACTTCCATTTTTATTTTACTCGTAAAAGTTGACGAGAGTGGCAATTAGAGTATTCATTTATTTTCAGCATGTTTACAAGGTGGTAGCGGATCTGATTTTCAATTCTTCCAGGGTATTTGCATTAACTAACAAATAGATGTCGTCAGTATAGTTCTATGTTTGTATGGTAGATCGTCGATATACCGAATAAAAAGAAGTGGGCCAAGAATCAATTTTTGTGCAAGTAGCCATTCGCTTTTTTTTGTAGTTCGGATTTCTGGTTGTTTAAAAGAGAAAGATAAAAGTGAAGTAACTAATGCTTGCACATAATACAAATAATGTAGAAGTTTTTTCGTGCACACTGAGTCAAATGCTTTGCAAGGTCGAGCAATTATTATTTGTCAGAGCGTATTATTTGTTAGAAAGATCCTGTGTTTGCAAATTTTGATGATTTATCTTATCCAGCAAATAGGAAGTTTGATGATCGAATCGATACTCAGCTTAGGCTTGTAGTCACTGAAATGCAGTGATTTTACGCAAATTGAGAAACCTTTATACGTGTTCCAGAATGTGGAAAATGATGGTAGATGCCTGTCATAGCAATTCATTAGTTGTTCATTTATTGAGATATTAGGTTTATAAAAGTATCTACGATAATGATTAAGTAATTAAATAATACGTCATTATAGTAAATCGCTTCAAATCAGAAACAAAAAAAGACACCTCAATATATTTAGCCCTTTTGGACATTTGTAATGTTTTTACGGGCGGTACAATCATACGAATAACGCTGTGATATTCTGCAATTGCAGTAAAAAAATAACTTGATGGACTATATTCCACTCAACCATCCCATGATTTTATGAAAATTATTAATTAATCAAATGAAATAATACAATTCGTAGGGAATTCTTGGGGAATAATTTTATTATTTATTTTGTTCAAATGTTGATATTTTAGTTTAATATGATTGCATATTAGAACAAGGGTTTTAATTTTAGTGAGTATTTCTTTAATAATTTCAGATTTTGTTTGTGAAATAAAGGTATTGCTGTAATGATACATAATTCAAACAAAAATCAATTAATATTTTCAAGTGTTTAAATATGGTTAATAATAATGAAATATAAGGCAAAGTCAGGTAAGTGTGTAACCGGGGCAAGTGTGTAGATTGGCTACATTAATTTTTAAAGTTAAAATAAGGATATCCTCTGTTATATTACTAATGTATTAAACTTCATACTAGTTTTACAAATAAAAATTCACATCTGCTAACGTGTAATAACTTAGATATCTTGTAAATTTATCATACCTTATTAAAAAGGTATCAGTATAGTATTACACACTTGGCCGAACTAAAGGATAATGCTATTAATATATAAAATGCGGAACGGTTACACACTTGCCCCATTTTGCTGGGTAAGTGTGTAGTATTGACGCTGTTTAAAATTTCTTTTTTTCTAGTAAACCATTGATAATTATAAAAGGCGTATCTATTGAAGGCTTACAACTGGGCATATATTACGTACTTCTATGTGTAAAATTTAACAAAATGTCTCATTATGTGAGCAGTGTTAGATTTTATTCACACTATGCAATTTTTACTACACACTTACCTTACTTTACCTTACATTATTTTCGAAAAAAAATAATTTTAGTGATTTATAAAAATTGTGAAATTGCCCCATACCATGAGACGGTATAGCCTTGGCAATGAAATTAAAAAATAAAAGTAGTCCGTGGAATGAGTTTCTAGCCATGAAAAAAATAAATATTTATATTGGCGATAAAAAATATATCATACTATCTACTATATCATACTAAACATAAAGAGGGCAAATATTACTACAATTTCATTTCATGATTCGTAAAAAATTAATGGTTTTTTGACCTCATACATGATCCTTGATCTTGATTTCATACGCGATTGTATTCTAAACTTTTTTCTACAACTAATAAAAAAAAAGTTTCCAATTTGATTCCGATTTATAAAGACTAGTTTAAAAAAAATCTAGAGTTTGATTTATACAAATAATTCTAAATTGTAATAATTGTAGTAAAAGAAACCGTATAAGTACATATTTTTTACCCTAAACGTAGGCAGTAATAGTTTTACGACAGAAATTACAATAAATATTTATGTCAAAGTGACAGGAACATTTAACTTTTTTTTGGTAGAATGGATATATCAGTTCCGAAAATATTTCAAGGGAATACATAGCTTGTCATCTTCTGTTTTTTGTTTCATGAATTTTAAAATGTTGGCAATATCTCTGCCTTGATTCTTGACTGTGAATAAGTTTTCTTTTAACAACTCTCTTAGAAGTCGACGTCATGGTCATGGTTGCAGCTAATATAATATTACAACCATTTTATTTATTTGTATAAAAACTTTGCCATTGTTGTAACTCCTTTCAAGTGTCTTCAAAAAGACAGTTTTGGATAGAACGATAGTAAAATAGCAAAATAACTTACCACTCTCTATAAACAAATTTTGAAAAATATGAAAATAGACTATTATTTTGATATTGACAGATCTGCTGTTTTCCACCGTTTCTGAACTCAATACGTATACACCCTTAAAGCTAGTAAAATAGACTCGTTCCACGATTCCAGCCCGAGACGGATATGACGCCGTATGTACGTCTTATATTCGCTCTACTGGAAACATAAATTAAAAGCTGTTTAGTCAATTATTACATCACAAAATTACAGTACTTTTTTAATACTTGTGCCTTTTGTTAAATTTTAAGGTTGGATGTTTATGACAATTTTTACCAATTCGAAAAGGAAATTCCATTTGAAGGTAGATGGAGCAAAACACTTATTTTGCGGAATATGAGCCTAAAAAGATATCTATACGAAGTAGTAGGTTAACTGTTATGTATGTAAAGTTAACATATGTTGCAGTAACTTTATATAGACGAGAAAATAAGAGAAAAAATGATTGAAACTCAAATGCGCTACACACCTTTACTTTATTTTCCTTAGAAACGTTTTCGTTTTTAAAACTTAATCGCTAAAATGAGTTTTGTGACACTAAATGTTAGGTTTTAAAATGACATGTGTTTAGTAGCCTTGCATAATAATGTAGAAACATTGAGAATTATAGACTTAAATACATATTAATCCAACAAGTGCAAAGGCTGTTGAAATGTACAGTTAGGTAATACCGGTAATACCTAAAGCATTGCTTGAGAGTAAAATTGTATATAGTAGTAATTATGCGTGTTCAACTTACGCGTTATTATTTTCTGAGGAGTCATCTTTGCGTTCGGGAAAGAATCCGTCGTATACCACAAAGTTGTTCATCTGCCTGACAGGATTGTTTAAACTGTAATGTTTGTTAAGGAAACCAAGGAACTTGTCGCTGGGTCGATCTATCGCCATTTTTACTGGTTCCGTTTGTTCTTTCTATAAGGAAAAAAGAAGTGTACAGACCAAATTATGCTTATAAAGTTAAGGAAACATTTTTGATAAAAATGAAGTAATTATTTATTTAATACGGAGATAAAGATTCTGTTTTTTTCTTCTGGAAGGCGCAAGTTAGTTAATAAAACAGGTGGAATGAAATTGAATTCTCCTACGGAATACAAAAAGGAGTCCATTAATACTAAATTCGTTCAAGCTGAAAATCGGGATTAATCTCCACAGTCTGAGGAAAAACAGAAGATGCCGTTGTTTATTTATTCAACCGAAAGAAAACGATCACTGCTTTTCGGGGTACGAAATACAAAACTTATAGACGTGGTGAAATCGATTCCTCTAAATGGAGAAAGTGTTTAACGGATGGATTTGTAAATAAGGGTGTGAATTAAGTTTTTAAATAAAGCCCGCATTACCATTTTATAAAATACACAGAAGTTACATAAAAAAAGTTTTCAAGAGAAATATAATTTATTACGCGACGGAGACTTAATTAAGACATTTAAATCTGGTGGAGCACCCCCATAAAATTTGTATTTATTGGCGGATTTTGATCAACATTTAAAAAAAAAATGTGCGTGGAAAACTGTACTACTTTTGAACAAAGTTTCACATTTGCTTTTTTATAGAAAGCAAGATATATATAATTGTGTGGAGATGAAAATGCAAGAAATCATATTAGGCATTCTTTTTACAAAAAAATATGAGCACGCCATTGGAGTAAGCGCAACCTGAAATGGGTATGTACCAAATTTTATAAAAAGCATATTAATAATTTTGTTACTAAATTAAGAATCTCACTTTATTTTATGAACCTAACACAAATAGATCAAGTAAACAAACGAAATTTCAAAAATGACTGCTAATAACATTTTTTATTCGTAATAGCATTCAATTTCAAAAAATAATATCTCTGACTAGGTATCTCCTAAACTCCTCCACTGAACGGTCGTTTTTTTAAATGCATTTATAATACGTTTTGGACAAAGTTAATTTTCTCAGTTGCTATGGGGTAATATCACATGCTTGACTTATTCTAACTCGTAATTCTTCCAGTTACTGTGGTCTGGACTTATATACTTTCTGCCTAAGGATACCCCATAGGAAAAAGTGGAGTGGCGCCAAGTCTGGTGATCTTGGAGTCCATTCAATTAAAGGACTGTTTCGTCCAATATATGTATTATTTAACGGGAGAAACTTGAAACTTTAAATTCAAGCGAGGCAGAAGTGGTAAGTCATGTAACGCGTCTCAAACTCTTTTTTTTCCTAAAAGAAAAAAGACCAATAATTCTATTGTCAAGTACCCCACACCATACATTCATTTTATTTGAATATTGTCTCTGCATTTATGATCCACTTAGGATTTTCAGCAGACCAGTATCGTGAATTTTGGGATCATATCAACCCATTTGTTGTAAAGGTGGCTTTGTCACTGAACAACATTTCCCTTAAGAAGGTTCTATTTGCCAGATATTCTCCCCGAGCTCACAAACAGAACTCTAATCTTCTTTCATCATCTCTCTGCTCAAGAGAATGCTAAATTTGGCTAAACGGCTTAATCTTGTTCTTTAAAGAGCAAAATTCCTAGAGAAAACATATCCCTAAAAAAAATATTATCTATATACTATCTATACTATCTTCTCTATAGGGATATGTAAGTCCGGAGAAGCCGTTCTCAAGTTCGAATGAGAACTATTGTGAAAATATTCCAATATTCACTCATTATTTCTAATCATTCTCATTGTTTACCGGTGTGAACTTGGCAAGCAACTTGATTAAAAAAAAAACTAATAGTCCGATTGTACTTTATTAGTACCCGTTTGTACCACCTTCGGTTTCGTTTGTACCTCAAAGCGTAAAAACATTTTTAGCAAGATATTCAAAAATGGACACCGCTCTTCGAAAGAGCATCGTTTGTACCCGTCTGTACCTCCTTTTAAATCGTTTGTACTTCTACCAAACCGGAAGTAGAAATATTTAAAAATAAGGAAGTCGCAGAGAGAAATTTCGCTAGTTTTTGAGATATCGCAGAACGGCTAACGGTATTCGAAAGAGCATCGTTTGTATCTGTTTGTATCTCCTTCTAAATTGTTTGTACTTCAACTAAACCTAAAGTAGAGGCAATTAAAAATATGTGGAAAAGAGAAATTTCGCTAATTTTTAAGATATCGAAAATGAAGGCATCGTTCTCAACGTTATTTGATATGGCACATGTGTATATTTTTAATTATACAGGGTATTCCACGTAAGTGGTTCATTAAAAGTTTATGATGTTCTATTATTTACTTACAATTGAGGTTTTGGCACCATTATCTGTTCGATTGGAACTATAAATGTGAAATACTTTAACCAAAATATCATTTCCGGTTCACTGGAAATGGATGTCAACTTTGTTATTTTAAATGGAATGATATAATTTTTTATTCATTTTTGGATTCTACGATCATAAATACGTCAGTTTTCATTAGCTAGTCCTATAGCTACATGTTGCCGTTTTTGAGTTATTCAAGTTTTTCTTTTTTTTTAGTCACAATCATTGCATCATTGAGAAATTAATATTTCGGTTAATATTACAAGTAGAGACTCCAAAATTGCTATGTTATGAATGTAGATATAACCCTAAGAAACGGTACACACACTTTACATTCTAACATACAGGGTGTTCAAAACTGAGGAACAAAGTGACACATTTTCAAATGCAGAAAACTCAATTGTTTTAAATAGAATAGCCTGTATTTTAATTCGAAATTAGGAAGTAAATATCATTCCCTATCACTTTATATTAGCATTCCCTATACCTATCTTTAATACGAGATATGAGAGATATGAGCTATTTTTTTTGTTAAACGGACTAAGTAGCTCTATCTTTAAATGTTTGTAGCTGGCTCTGAATGGGATTAATGTTAAATTCATTGACTAACCATAAGTGTTTATGTACATATATCATCGTAATTACACTTTTGTACAACGCAGTATTAATAGAAACGACTATTCGAAACAGCGACATTCTTGTTTGATTATTCAAAGAATAATACATGAATTTCATCTTTCTATTTAAAATAACAAAGTTGACATCCATTTCCGGTCAACCGGAAGTGATATTTTGGTTAAAGTATTTTACATTTATAATTCCAATCGAACAGATAATGGTGCCAAAATCTCAAATATAAGTAAATAATAGAACATCAGAAACTTTTAATGAACCACTTACGTGGAATACCCTGTATAGGTACGTAGTACGTCTGCAAAAAGTGTAAATTAAAGGTTTAAAGGTAAAGTGGATTTATCAAAATTGAATATACTGATAAGAAGTAAATAAATAAATAATCTAACGAGTCTACCGCCGACATTATAGTATTGTGATGTATCTGTTTATTTCTCTCTCCCTGTGTGTGTGTTTATTTTTTAATAAAAATTGTAAGACATATCTTTTTTTGCAGAAGAACTATTGATGAAGCTGCTAAAGGCTGTTTATTGTTAAGTCATCGAATATCTGCCAATATCGTGTTATTCGGTGGCAATATGCAATATAATGACCAATATATGACCCGTTTTGAGATATCTCAAAAATTAGCAAAAATTCTCTCTGCGACTTACTATTTTCAAGTATTTCTACTTCCGGTTTGGTTGAAGTACAAATAATTTAAAAGGAGGTACAAACAATGCTCTTTTGAATGACGTTGTCCGCTTTTAAATACCTTGTACTTGCTTGCTGAATTTTTTATTAACCCTTTCTAATTTTTTAACCTTTGAGGTACAAACGAAAGCGAAGTACAATCGGATTGTATCACATTTTTTTGTTTTAATAAAGTTGTTTGCCAAGTTCACACCGGTACATTGTTTGTGCTCTTGAGAATATGTCTTGATACACTGCCTGCTTCGTAGAAAACTTTATTTATGATGTGTACTGCTGTTCACTGTAGGTCTATCTGGATGCCATTTATTCAATTCTTTGGCCGTATCTTTTGCCGAAAGAACATTATCACCAACAAGACACACAAGTTCAATTTTCCATCTTACTCTTACAATTAGCTGTTTCATGATGACACCACTAAGTTGTACAGTTTGACAATATTTTCACAGGCACTGATAGAACTATTGCTTTAAGTCAATTTCTGATATGTCACTTACGTTTGATATTTTATTCCACGGTTTACTTGATCAAAATAATGTAAATTCACAACAAGACTGTGGTCCTTAATTTTGTCACAGAATTATTAATATGCAATATATTTTTATGAAATTTACACATTTCAGGTGGCGCTTAATCCAGTGGCGTACTCATATCTTTTCTAAAAAATGCTTACTGTGATTTTTTGCATTTTCATACCTAATAGATAATTACACAGCATGCCTTGGTTTTCTATAAAAAAAAAATGTGAAACTTTGTTCAGAAGTACAATTGTTCATACAAGTACAGTTTAAAAAACAGTTACTCAAAATCGAAGGTGTCCCGCTTGGGTCACATTGTGTAATTTAAAAACGAGTTTTGAGGAGTTTCAGGTAAACATAAATCCATTATCAAGGGTTCCGCTGTTTATAGAATATGCATGCTTATTTTCGTTTGCTGGTGCTGTAACATATACATTAATAAATTGCTGCTACGCTAACTTTCTTGAAATTTTTAGTAATGGATAGAGTAAATATATATAGCTAATAAAAAACAAAACTTTGGTGTTTGAAGATTGTAAACTAACTGATAAACAAATATTTTGTATATCTTATTACCTTTTCATCTCCTATCGCAACTATTTTTCACTATTTGCTGAACTATTAATAGTTATGGTTTAAAAGCATTATCAGAAATGAAAGTTTTGCTCGAGAGAATAATTACTAAAGCCAGTGTTTGAAGTGAAAGGAAACGTTAGTATCTTACCGGATATTCTCCGTAGAAACCATTGTGAATAAAGAAACGCATCTTCGTTTAAGTTGCTAATAACTTCGAATTTGATATCAACATAAGTATGCACGAAACAATGTTGGTTCTGTGTCGATCAACCGCCGCGCATCAAATGTGCACTGTTTCTTCCCTTTCATCAAGTTTAAAAGTCGGTTAGAATGTCGGTTGCGTGCACAACATTTTCAATTGTACCCTCGCAAACCTCTTGTGAAATCTTTCCGTGCTCCACATGAATAAACTAAATACATTACATTTTTAATGGGGGCGCCCGAGTTTATTTATTTATAACAATAAAACGACCATTAAAGCAGCGGCAACAAAACGAAGACATTATACGGCTTTCTGTGGGTTTGCTACGAATGAAAATGAGTCGCGATTATACCGTGGAATCCTTACTACATTCTGAATCTTACCAGGTAATAAAGAAAAGAAACTTTGCCGAAAATTTATTACGAACAAAATGCGAAGTAAAATATTAGTTTTTAAGTGTTCCCTAGCGGATATTTTTTTTACAATTGCGAAAGTAATTTACCGAAATTAATAGTCTGCGAGAATCCAGACATTAAGCAAAGAATGCCGTTTATGTATATAGTTACCGTATGTTATCTACCATGTGGCGACTGGCAGCGGTGCAATTATTATATTGCATTGTCTGTATCTATTCGAATGGATGAAACTGCTGGTAGTTATTATGAGCCATTAAAAGAGATTTGTGCGAAAGTAACTTGAACATGTCTAGGTAGCTTAATTTTGTGCCACATCATTACTGGCGCACTGTTAAGTTAGCTATTAGTCAACTTTGCTCGAATAAAAATAGGAAAATCACCACAAAATGAGTCATTAACATAATATATTATTGTTTCATGGAACAGTTATTTTGGTTTAATGCGCAACAATTTTATTTATTACATTAGAATTAACACCAGCGTCTAAAAAGAGGAAACTCGTTTTCTTTTTTTAAATGTACGGAGTGCTATTTATTTTGTTTTTGTCAACCATGCTGTTACTCAATCGCGCCATCGATTAATGTAAAAGTGATCACGAGCTTTACAACTTAAAATTATTTAACATGTACAGGATGTCCAGTTTTGCAATATTATTATTATGCAACTTTAGTTTTTTTTACAATTTAGAATTTTTTGACCTAAATTGAATTGTAGTTGTGCTTAAACCTAATGACTTAGGGCCGGTTTCACAATAAATGTCACTTTAGCACTTTAACAAAAGTCTGTGTATTTATTTATGACAACTTTAAATTAAAGCGATTTTAAAGCTTTAAAGTGACGTTATGAACCTCACCTTAATATGCTTCGGGCTACACTATTTTTTTTGCAAAAAATCCAAATTATATCCATACGACATTATGAAAAAATCATCATCAAATATCTTTCTTTTTACCTATTTTCTGATAAACCTTTGTTAACAATCTAATGCATCTTAAGATAAAATAATTAATATAATACATTTCCATTACCTTAAAATACATCTGAATTTCAAAAGACCATTTAAGAAAAGTTTGTTTAGCTGGCGTTATTTATGATCATAAAAGATGTAAAAGTAGGAAGATGATTGTTAGAAAGAAGTCTATGTTGTAAGGTATATATTATTAATCTATACAACATTATTTATACACTCTGGTACTAGTTTAGGCTTAAAAAGGCCGTCTAAAAATTTATGGAAAGTTGAATTTGGAAATTACAAAATCTAAATTTTTAAAATAGAATAGCGATAATACACATTATAGGATGCTGGCTGAGGAATTTCTTGCAGGAAGATAATTGTCAAAATGTATTCTTGTTATCATCGTGAATGTTTATTTTATTTTTTTGTTTCCTTAATAATTGTTATTTTCCTTTGCTGTTAATTCTTTATGCCAATTTGTTGTTAAAATTATTAGAAATGTATCGAAATATGACCTATTCTAATAGATTATGGATATGGCATTTGCTTTTTAGCGAGAGTGAGGAGAACTGTTTATTAGCGTTCAAAAATTGTAAGCAAGGATATCCTCATCGCAGATATGCTTCACGAAGAGCTTTCGAACGCTTAAAAGTGCAATTTAAAAAGTTCTAATATGCATTATATTGTCTTTATTACTGACAACAATAAGATTTATGAGGTTTAGATACGCTAATAGAAGATCCAAAGACAAGTTTAAGTAAGAAAAATGGTAAATTCCATTCCTGCAAACTGCAACTGTATCGATAGTTGTTGGTATTTGGTATTTCCTGCAAAACAAATTAACAGGTTTGTTAGAAGGTGACTACTATAGTCTTATTATGTATCTATTAATTGATGGACTTTTTAACTTGCGATTTGGTAATGCCAAAACAAGAGTCAGTGCCAGCGAATGAGCTTTATGGCCAGATGTTCCACTGCCACATTTTCCTTCGTATCTGAGTGAAAGAATTTCCCTTGTGTGTATTTAGGGCGCTTATATGTCAATCAGCTTAGAGTTAACACTTGTGGAACTGATAGGCTGTCAGAGAAGATAGCGACGTTTTTACCTAAGTCTTTTTACTTCTCAATGATCGATTCCTCCTTTGACCTCACCCTGCAACGTTGTGTTCTTGCTGAAAGCTTACCGCAAGTCTTCTTGGTCTTTTTCCCATAATATATTCTAGCTCCTACGAAATAGTCAGTTTTAGAGCAGTATGTATCCCAGTTCGACTCTGCTCTAATTGGAATGCCTTTCTCCTAGTTCTCCTTATCTAATATTATAACCGGACACTTTCTATCTAGGTTGAATTTTTAAACCATGGCGTCATTTAGTTATGATAGCCACGATAATTACCTATATATTTTTACGCAACAAACTTTTCTTAATGTTTTAGTTCATTATATGGTGTCTGTGATAAATGACACTCTATATGCATAAAACTATAAAATTTAGGTATAGGAAGTGTTAGGTATGTTGAAAATATGACTAAATAAAGTATCCTACTAGAGTCCGTTGCAATAGAGAATGGTACACGCCGTCACCAAAACCTGCGCAAAGCCTGACGTCAATTACGCCCCGCTGCCGGCTACCACTCTCTGTTATAGTTCATTTATTATAACAGACGAGATACTACGTGAGTCAGTTTGCAATGACGTCACGACCGTGTTGCAAATTTTCTGTTCGTCAAAACGTAAACAAACCGTTAGGTTATTTAACTATCAAACACTTTTGACAGGTGAATAAACAAACTCTTAAAAATAACATTTACCGTTAATATTAGTGATGATTCCTTTTGAAAATCAGAATTTAAGGTATGTTAATCGTGATAGCAGTGGAAAAAAATAACAAAAAAGCACAAGTGAGTACAATAAATTTAATCGGGACCATTATCGCTTAAAGTATTCACAGTAACGATTAGTGTGCAAGTTTCTTCTCTATCTGAACCAGTCTCTCCGATCTGCCATATTTCATGCATCGTTTCGTAACAAACATCCTTTTCTTTGAGGACAAATAATATCTACCACAACAATGTGTTTCAACCATAGAAATGTCTTTTTCTTTAAGAGCACTGTTCAAAATGTGTAATGTGTTATGTTAGTCTGAAAAATGTATGTGAAAGAACCACTTCTGTAAACAATATTTGTATATACTCACTGTTTTCATACATGTCATAAATTGCGTTTCCAATAGCACATTGACAATGAGTAGAATAATCAATTTTTACAACATTTATTTCGTATGCATTTTCGTTTTGGATTAGTGGATGTAATTCCTTGTTTGCTCATGAATGAAATTTTTGTTTATGTTTGCAACATGAATGTTTAGAACACTCGTTACTCTCTAAAAACGAAATACTGTAAAGAATATGACATTAAAAATATATAGATTTTATACTCCTCGCACGAAAGTTAACGGGTATAATGATCCGTTGTTCTCGCGTTCTGCGCCGAAATACACAATTAACGAAACTATTAACTCCTTCGACTGTTTACACAATGGTTTCTGTATGGTTTAGTTGTAATAACTACTTATTTTAAATAAATATATACCAAGTATAAACGCAAATTCCCACACTTTACTGCAAATGCAGAATATAACCCTTTGACAGTTGACAGCTATAACTAAATTGGTGGGAATACATTGGGAAGATGTGACAAGCATGCAATTTAAAACAGTAGGCACCAACATAGTATCTTTAATTGAACATAAATAAGTTATATGTTAGTTGGTTATTTTAATAATATAGTATTGCATGGCCCGAATTTGCAAGTAATGACGTACCTCGTCTGTTATAGTACATGAAGTATACCTAGCAACGAGGCATCGTCTACCAGTATTCGTTCATTGTGCATCTGGCGTCATTTACCATTTTCTATGGTCAAATGACTACGTAAATATATACACGCTTTTTCATATGAATGAAAATGTTAATGAAAATTAAAGTCTGAAATTCAGATGTATTTTACGAACATCTTTATAAGATAATGAAAATGTTTTGCATCAATTGTTGTGCACGCAAATGCATTAAATTGTTACCAAAAATTTCTCAGCGGATAGTAGGTGATAAGGAAGATATTAATTGTTTAAGAAAATTGTGCGTTTAACATTTTTTTAAGAAGCTCTCATATAGTATCTCAAAAAGCAATGAATTTTATCATAGGGTAGGTATGTAACTATGTTAGACAATTGTGGCATATGTTGAATAAAGAAATTCAAAAGTTTCGTTTCATTTGAAAAAATAAAATTACATAACATATTGACAAAGCCGAACATATAGAGAGGACTTCAGATTAAGTAACTTTTACCGAAAACATTTTCCGATTAAGTGATTGTGTATGAGCATGATTTACGGATGTTAGATAAACGCCACACCCTGTATACTTAAACGGATTCATGTAACTGCAATTATTTTGTATGATACATGAACGTTAGTCCTTCCTAAATGTTTTTTTAATGCTTTTTAATTGATATTAATCGACTAAACCGTTTTGTAATCGTCGGATATTCTGTCTAAATATAGTATGTTACACAATTTATTATTGCCACTGCTGCCTTCACTTACATCCAACATGTACTCGAATAACTTCTTGCCCAGTCCCATTCTCTGTTTGGACTCGTGAATGTAAAAGTCAAGAACGCAAGACGGTTGTACTTGATAGTGGTGGCTGTCGCGGTCGAAGACGTACAATCCTTTTTTGCCAGTCTTGAGCATTCCTGTTACCGCACCTTTGCCACTGTAACAGAATAAGAAATGAATGAATTCGATGATTTATTAAAGAGCAATGTGTTTGATTTGTTTTTGTTTAGACAAACCGTAGCATTTTACATTGGAATTTACAGATAATTGTAGTCATAAATAGTGTTTATAATGGATTTTTGTAAATGATAAGGTGTTAAATATGATTTAAGTTTATTATTTTTTTTTTTTGTAACAAAGAGTTTGACTTTTCGTGGTAAGAATATTCAATTACAGAGTTGGTTTATGAACGTGTTGTCAGGATTACGAACTTGCGTAAAATGGTACTGTCAAAAATGACAGTTTGTGAAAACCGATTACTTGATTAATTTTTGCCTGCCAATTCAAAACATGAAACAGCAGTAACTTTTAAAGGAAATATGTGATAATGACGTCCTCTATCAGCTCACGTGTATATGCGCTGTGTTACGTGTTGATTTACATTTGATATGTCATATTATCTAAATCAAACTAATAAATATTTTAGAGTTTCGAATATATTACAAGTCAAAATAGACTGCTCTTTTGAAAAAAAAAATGATTTAGCAGAAATATGTCAAAATTATATAAAAACATACAAATTAGGGGACCGTATTGAAACGGCAACGAAATTGGAGAGGATAAAGAAAAAGAAGGCTTTAGGGATGTCATTAAGCAGGAGAAAATAGAAATTATATTAGAAGTTAAAACACGTAAAAGGTTTATCGGTAACATTTTTATAAAAACCAACAGTGAGCAAAAGTAAGGGTAATTAGGAAAGCAATTACTAATGCATTGAAGGGGAAGACAAATAAATTAAAAAAATATTTGAGAAAAGAAATGGAAAAGTAAAGACTGTGTGACGGAAGAGACAAACAAAAAAATAGGAAAAGGAGCTGTGAAGAGAATAGAAGATTATAGGCCAATACGCACACAACACACAGAAAATGTTGACAGGGGGTAAATATCGGTATTTAATTTTATTACCTGTTGGAATTAATAGTTGAAATTCAGTGTATATTTTTGTTTTATTTATTTTGCTGTTTTTTTCTCATATTTATTCAAATTTAACAAATTAATAGTTATTTGTTCAATTGTTTAAATGGAAATTGTTTCATATTTATTTTTAACGTATTCATTCGGAAACTAATGGAGGTATAAAGTTACAGTAAAATGGAATGGAATTGGAATGACGCTGTACACATGTCATTATAACACCCTTCGTACAAATAGCCCTTCATTCTTCTCTCCCACTTTTTTCTTTAAATTGATCCCTCGATTTTTTCGCAAGTTTCTGGGAATTATTAGGCTTACATTAACATATTTATTAATTTGTTTGATTAATATGTTGATTAAGTATATTTTTCTTGATAAGTATTACTAACAATAAGTTTTACTTCTTGCTAAAGTTTATGTTATGAAGATATATGTATGTCGTTAACTAACGACAAAACGTCGCGATTCTTATATTAAATTATTAATTTATTATTTGATTTGGATATTTTATTGTGACCTATAAACTCAAATTAAACTGCATTCCTTTATTAATATTGCTATACATTTGAAGATAGAACAAAAATAGTGGGTATAAATTTGATATCAAGTGTGAAGTTATGACAAAGGTTGCTTGTTAGCGTGAGATACCTTTAGAGCAATTATTAGGATAGCAACACTACGGTATAATATCAGATTTTTTCAGAAACAATGTCGTATGCTTGAAAACGAAATAAGCAAATTATATTGTACATTTTTTTTGAATTTGAAGCCGAATTTATGAAATTAATGGTTTGCAGTAGCTGAACTTCTTAAAGCCTCCTCTGGTCAAATTGTGAGAACGGGATTTTGAAATTTGGCTCGGCCAATTTGACAATTATAAGTTTTTGTAAATGGTAATTTTCAATTTCTTCTTAATTTGATAGAGTTACTTATCTAAGAATATCTCTAAAATTTTATACGTCACATACAAAATGGAAGTGTGTTAAATATTATCAATAATAACCAAGAACAAATAAAAATGCAGTTATTAAGAAATGATTATTTCTTACAAACACTTGTTGTATAACTAATAAAAAAATCCACAAAAATAAATATATATAAGTGTTTAATAGTTTATGGATCAAATAGGTAAGTATCAATCAAAAAAGCAGAAAAATCAATTTTATACATGAACACATATATAATCCCGGAGGTATTCGGACTGATGCAGTGCTCTGCAACATTTTCAACTGTTTCCGTAATGTCTGTCACAAATGCTGATATTCTCGATGCTATAAAAAGATTGAAAAGTTTTTAATTTTTTCTTATCTTGGTTTTTAGATCATAAATATTGAAAACATGAGTGACTACTACAACGTTTTGCTTTATTTCAAAGCTTTTTCAAGTATATAAATATAAAATGTAAAAAGTGTAAATTATAAATAAAATGTTTTTGTTTAATTTTGATTAAATTTACACTTTTTACATTTTATATTTATATACTTGAAAAAGCTTTGAAATAAAGCGAAACGTTGTAGTAGTCATTCATGTTATCAATATTTATGACCTAAAAACCAAGAGGAGAGAAGAAATTAAAAATTATGTACATGGTCAAGAAATGAAGTTTTCAAAAGATTGAAAAGTAAGGCAACTGTTGGACATTATTATATATTTCAGCTCATATAGTGAAGGATTGTCACAACGTGTTTGTTTGACCGTTGAGCAGAACTTTTAACTTGGCGCTGGCAATCTGCAGCTTTCGTAGCCGTGAAAGGTTTCTCTGATCTGTCCAGTATTAAAAGGTGAAGCTATAGCGACACATCCAACTATTACCATTATCCGTACTTTTGCAAAAATATTCGGGTCCATTCTATATGAAGTTATGTATATCTTCTGCGTGCCGCTCTTGTATCTCTTCATCTCAGCACGGCTTTGTGTCGAATTGCTCCACTGTAACGAATTTGTGTTATTTAACTCAGCATATTCCTGAGAATTTGTATCGCGGTGGACAACTGGACGTGATTTATATGGACTTCGGTCGAGCGTTTGACCCTCTTAATCATCTATTATAGTGCTGCTGCGAAAATTATTACACTATGGATTCAGTGACCCCTTAACTAGATTCTTTAACTCCTATTTGACAGATAGAGTAAATTATGTGACATATAATGGTTATAAATGGAAATAATTTTCCAGCGCCGGGAGCAACGCAGGACTCAAATCTTGGTCCACTCATGTTCGCTCTGTTTATTAACAATCTGGTCGCCTCCCTGGCCTTTTATCTTTGAATAAATAATCTAGATATTTTCGTTATTTAAATGATCATCTTGAACAGTTTTATTCGAATAATGACCAACTCTGTAATTCACTAATGCTGAGTTAAAGAACTTTCATTATACAAACTGTTTTTTTGTTTGAGTGTTTGATTTTCTCTGCCGCCAATTTATATTGCAGTTATCAAAGCTTTTTTATATTGCAAATGCACAAACGTCAGCACAAGTGTTACAAGTTTCGAAGACTGTGATTAGTGTGACTTGAATACTTTTTTGTTATTCTTGGATTATCCGACATTAAATCATAGAAAATGAATGTTCAGCGGAACATCTAATAATTTGCACTGGGCGTTGGTAAGTTAATTTCAGGACTAATAATGAGGCAGTTCCGTTTAGGCATACTTTTCTACTAAAACTAACAGTCTGCATTTATGGCTATATTTTATTTGTAGGAATTGAAGATAATTACAGTGGTACGGTAAATTGCTGTTCATCGAGCAGGATAAGGAATAACTTATAAATCTAGTCCAAATAATGCAATTGGCTTTTTTCTTTGTTTAACTTATCTGTATGTAAATTAAAAAAAATGTCAGTTTGTGTCTGGAGACGCTAATAAGAAATATATGACAAACGAGTTGATTTGAGCCCCTATATGTCTTTTAAACTGCCGTGGCCACGGTTTTGTAAATATTTTTTCCCTCTAACCTACACACCTACATTCATATACAACTACAAAGGTAAATGGATACGTGAGGAAACATAATAATCTGGTCTCGATATAGAAATTTATACACACATATTTATACATATATCGAAGCATCCTGTAATGTTACTTAGCACCGTCACGAGAATTATTATATCACGTTCGTGCATCTATCACGTTCATACGCATAGACACAGATATCCGTACAACTCGTACATACTATGAGGATAGTGCGCAACACGAATTACTAATCCTGTTTGGAATAATGAAGAGCAGAGGTTTCCGTTCGCAACGGAAGCGGATACATGTCTGTATACACCTATATTAAACTCTAATAAATATTTCACGGAAATTACAAGTAGGTTGCGTGAAGAAATCTAATAATAGTTAACGATTTGATTATTTGGAGATACTGCAATGTAGTGTTGATGAAGATACACACGTGTTTCTATCGGTATTAATAGAAAAGATTTCTAGAAAATTGATTTATTCTTATATAATAAATAAATTAGTGGATCTCAGTATAAAACGGGTTTTAGGATATGAGATAATGGTTTGTTTTTCTTTGTCGTGTTTGATTTGTATATAATCTTTTTTATTTAAAAAAGAAACTTCTTGGGTAGCGGCATTTATTTACTATTTTATTTTTCATTTACAAAAACGTTTCGATGCTTTGTTGCATCTTTTTCAATTTGCCTCCGTGCTCCAACAAGCGATTTTATATGTAAATATGTAAAGAACGTACACAATAAACAATAATAAAAAAAATTAATGGACAAACTAAACAAATCACAAATGAAATAAAAACAGAAAAACTCAATAACAGTAAGTAAAAAAAAAATTAAAATTTAAATAAAAAAGATTATATACAAACAGGTTTTATATATACTTTTTGCTTCTCCTCAGAAGCAATTTATAGACAAAGTGCTTCTGAATCAGTAAAAAAGTCGACAAAGTTTTTTTTATGTAAAAATATAGTCGATGGTCTCTTGAATCTTTAAAACATTTCTGCTTGGAGCCTTTTAAGCTTATGAACGTTGGCTTTTAACGATTTCCTTTCAGAATCATTTATTTTGTAAACTGATATCTAACTATGTGTGTCTGTAGGTACTGCATTATATTTGTAAAGTTAACTTTAAATATTGTACTAAAAAGCTATTTGCAATTAATTATGAGTTACGTATCCTATTTATATAACAGCATCTATAACGTTATTAACATACAGAAAAAAAATCAATATCGAGTGGATGATGTAGTACAGTTCCTCCAATTAAAATATTTAACCTGTTACACAATCAATTCACAACACATTTCGTGTGTCTGATATCTGTAGGGAAGCCTTACGCCTACCACAAACCGCGAATGATGTAAGAGAAATCGCCGAGTCAACACGATTCCAACTTTAAAACATTTTACTTTCTTCTTATCCTAAGGGCCATTAGATAATATTTCACCAGATATTTAGTTAGCTTTCAAAAAATCACTTGTGCTAATACTGTGAATACACTGAAAAAAATATTTTTTTTCAAAAAATCATTTCTCATTTTTGTTTTTGAAAGGTACGTTCAGTAGCATTTATTAATTTACTTTATACAATTAATTAATAGCACGTATACGATGATATTTATACTGTAGAAATATGCTAAATAAAATAAAATATAAATAACCTACATTTTCTAAGAGATAAGCAATAAAGTCACTGTTGTATAACTTAATCATTAAAAAAATAAAAGTTTAGATAAAATCTTTCTTCCTTTTCTTTTTGATTTTGAGCTGGTTGAATTAATATTCTTGTATAAACAACAATATATTAGTTACTGTAATAAAATTTGGAAGTTGATACAATTATTGACAATATTTATATTTTATATTATTAAAATTTATAGCGCCTGCATTAGCCGAATATCTTGCAGGGTGTCGACTAGTGCGAGAGGCCGCGAGTTCGAATCTCGCTCTGGTCAGTTGCGGTAAAGGACGTTCACTTCATTTTTGATGATAAAATTCTTTAAAAAAGTTTGTTATGTGTCCAATTCTCTAGTAAGGTGGCAATAGAAACGCTGATAAATGAGGAGTTGTGTGGGAGACCACACCGAAAAAAAATCTTGTAAATTTCCAAACAATTATAAAGTTTCGTATGACAAGTTGCTGACGAAAGTTATCGCATTTTCTGTAACAAAATACACATTTTTGTTATACAATTTATGTTGGCAGAACCTATATATTATAGTAGCATTTGTTGCAAATAGTACGTATAGGCCAGTGGTAATAGTTGCAACTAATCGTCAACAAAATATTTACAGTATTTTGCTACTATTACAAATCTGTATAGTGAACTGATATTAAGATTTTGCGTACAGATTAACAACGCTGTTGCTATAATTAATATACCTAGTTGTGAATATTTATGTGTAGTTTTGTTGCACAATTTGTTGACATAACCTATTTATAAAACGAGCATAAATTGCATGTTGTTTGCCGCAAAAGCAATAGTGAATTTTCAGTAGAATTTTGCGTACAGTAAAGCTGGACTATTGCATCAAAGAATAAAGGGTCCTTAGTTTGAGAAGTTTTGATCTCATTAATTTATGTTGTTCTGTAGGTGATGTTTGCGAATTCTCCTTCGCCAGTATACAATGTTTTTCCGATAAGTGCACCAAATCAACTCTTTATAACTGTGTTTAACTGAAATAAGAGAAGCGCCATCTTTAAAACAATGGCTGCATCACAGATACTGATATTGAACGTGACTGTATGGGTAGAAAACTTCGCTATAATAATAATGCTTAGATCACAGAACCTGTTTACAAAAGTGTGGACTAGGTTTAGAAAAAAGTAATTTGATTTGAACATAATAATTACATTAAATTAACTGCAATTGTAGTTAGCGTAATCCTTATTTCTTAATAATATTCACTTTGTTAATTGAAGAGTACTTTGTTTAAGTGAAATTAGTGGGTTTGTTAAATTAATAAACTAGAAGTAACAAAATAATATGATCGCTTTTTATACTAATTATTTTCTTAATATCTCTAAAATAAATGAGATTTTATTAGTTTGAGGGCCTGTTTATTGATTTCATTAACGACAAAACGTGAATCTCGGCAATAACAAATATTTTAACAGCGCAGTTAAAGAGTTTGTACAGAACAGGATACTGTGCCAATGCGCATCCCCTGGTGATACGAAGTGAAATAGGTTGACTAAAATTTGTGTGAGATTAAGTGTAATGAAATAATTGTTCTGGGCTTAAGGAATGTTAGTGCGCTGTCTTAATCGTAGTTAAGTAGAAGAATATAATAATTTAACAACTGGTTAACGAGGTAAAATATCGTCGTCTAGAGTTTCATCATAATCAGCCAAAGTTCATCTTTTTATGGTTTATCTATTAAATGAGATATTTCAACTTGCACAAATTTATAGGTTGCTTAGAGCACCATAGTTCAAAAAGGATATCGACTAAATATGCCACGAAGGGTTGGGGAGTGTGAAACCAATAGGGAGAACTTAACATGTTCATTGTTGTAAGAAATAAATACGGGTTCTAGCTTATAATATTCTTTAATGTAATGGTAGTAACTGCTACAGCTATTGCATTAGAGAGTACTGCGAGAAAGAACCCATTTTTTATTTCTAAATTCTCATCAATTGTTACTAATTCAAAGGTAGTTAGTTGATGGTAAATACTTATGTCAAATTCATTAAAAAAACTCACATACCTTCTTGGTGTTATAATTTCTATGTTATATAGCATAATTTGTTTTTTTCAGATGAAGATCACGGTGCCAAGAAGTAAGAAAGGAAGAAGTCTTGACACATACTGTGATTTCATTTAAATTGTAACGTTCCAAATATTTTTCGTTGTGTTTCAACCACACAACAAATTTGACCACGTTTGTATGTATAAATTGGGTTAGGTGACACACGTATCGGTGGAAAAATTAATGTTGGGGCTACTTCATTATTTCTGCATCTGGCACCTTAGTTTTCTCCTTTAATTTACATCAATCATGAGAAGCACCTTTTAGAGAGGGAATGTATGTAATGCATATACATATACATTTTGACGTCAAATTTATACCAACAACTTTTCCGGTAAAATGTTTCCAAATATGTAATGCTAGTAACATTTCACAGTAAAAAGTACCTGTCCTGGGCATGGATGTCTTTCATCGCCTTTGTAATATCGAGAATTGTGACAGAATATGTACTGTCAGATTTCTATTACTTAGTGTATTTTTTTTATTACATTATTAATATCACCTAATTGTGTAAATAGCCGAACCTCACAAAACTTGAAAATACAACGTCATTAATTAACGATGACCAAGGTCGTGTGCTGGCATGAAAGAGTTATACCGTAGTCGACAAATTTGAATTTTACTACAGGGACCTTATACTATATATAAAATGGCCTTTTAAAGCGGCGCACTCTTTCCTATTCTCTGCTTTCCTATACTATAATTAAATTTTGACGATTACAGTATATTCATATACGTTTTTGAAATTTCGATAAGTATAATTTGAAATACAATTAAGCTAGTTGGCACATATATAGTTTCCCGTATTTTGTTATTTAATAAATTTAAATTTATTTCTTTACGATTTCCAAGAATAATTATTACCCACATTTACCTTAAAATTTGTTACATTATCTTTTAAATATTTAAAATTGCCTGCGTTGAGATATAAATTAATTAACATCTTCAAATTCCTTAAACCATTTTAAAACAAGTTACAAAATTAAATTGTAGTTGGGTAGAATGTTTGAACGAGCATATTTATTACGTATTATTGCATTCTTCGCACACTTTCGGCTAAAGTTCTGCGAGTTCCTGACTACGTAAGGGGCATTCAATCAATAAAATCTCCAGACGGCAACGCTAGATGCGGATTGGATGTACCGCAATGTTGCAGGAAAATATTGAATATCCATAGAAATTGTAGTTCTATACTTATTAGTCTTTCATTGTAATTTAAGATGAAAGGATTCCTCCTGGCAAAATTGAGTAGTGATTAATTAACGATGAATTCAGGAGCTCCTTTAATTGGACGCAATAAAATTCATGTCTGCAAAAGGATGTATTAATTACTTCATTACCATTGGGTTTAATTGTATCTAGTTGCTCCTATTAAGATTCATTAGTTAACCTGTTTTTATTGCCATTGTGAATTGTATTACTTTAAAACCTTACGAGAAGATATGTTAGCGGCATAGTTCAACGACGCGACGTGTCTCATTTAATTTCCAACTCAGTCTATCCCTGACCTTACAGAAGTCATTCATTACCTCACATCTTTTTATTTATGCCGTGACATTGTTGCGTATTTAAACGAACGTTGCCCACAGCAGTGTTTCGCTATTACTTCGTCGCCTGTTACTGGAGGTAACTACTACTGACTACAATCGCGTGCCTTTTGTTTTGACCGCGAAACGAACAACGGAAGGAAAAAAAGTCTCTTGCGATGAGACCGGAAGCGGTGCTCGGTGAGGTCCTTCTTCGATGAGATGGGGGAAATGATGTTATGAGGGGCGACAGCCAAGTCTGATGTTGCGTATTTAATGAGTTTCATAGACCAGACGGCGTCATAGGCGGTGATAAAGCATCGATTTTTGCCTGCGTGCATGTATACGTGCATATACCATTTTTGCGGAAATAACGGGATTTCTGTTTCTATTAGACGTATACCACTGTGTTTAGATGGGAATGAGTAATTTTAGTATTCTTCTTTTCTTTTCGTTAACAGGATTAAATGAATGATTAGGTATTACCATAATTATATTCGCGATTTTGTTTACTGCGTTAATTCGAACGAAAATACGACCCAACACTCAATGTGATACAAGTATTGTCGAAACGACAGTTTTACCGCGTAATTAGCCATGTCTGATTACATGAATTAGTAGGCATTTTGATACGTCCGAATGCTATTTCAGCAATTTGTGTAGTTTTAAATATGCATTGATATAACCATTAAATGATGACACTAAAACATCATTTGTGAGAATAAGTAATTGATTTTTGTTAAAGTATCAGTATTGAAACTAATAACACTGGAGTTTCAACAGAAATTTTAGCATTCTTTAGGTCAGGGGTTGGCAAACTTTTTTAGGATATTGTATGATCGTAATAAAAGTTAAGTTCAGCGGCCCGGTTGTAAACTCTGATAGGTATATTTTTACATTAAGTGTTTTTACTTGTAAAATGAATAAAAAAGGAAGTCATTTTGTATCAAGAATATTTTAGATATTATTTATTCACATTATTGCAAAAATGAATACAAATATTTTTAATTAACTAATATAAAGACCGAAATTGTTTCTTCTGTGATAATGTTTAGTCATGCTGTTGCTTATAAACAACGTAAACGGTTTTCAGTTAATAAGGGGCCTGTCTCTGGATTTTACATATTTCATTTTAGAAAATATCTATTGACATAAGTAAACAAGGTTTTCCACGAAACTGGCGAATTACATTTTGAGCTTAATGAAAACTTTCAGTTATGAAAATTTGGGTTTTGCAATAATTTGGTACTTACTCTATCTCCAAACTATTTTCAAGTTTCTTTGTTATTTTAAATGGAACTCCCTGTATATTATTATTATATTTTTGAAGTTAGAATAAAATTCTTTTATGAGTACAACTACGGTTTCTTCTAACTACCTTTAACTATTACCAATATATTACGATATAATGTATCACACAATGTAGTACTTAGGTTGTACACACTTTCTGATGCAATAAATCTTATCTTATCTTATATTATCATACTGATTAATTTTCACTTGCCTTAAGTGCCAAAGGTTTCCCATTTTAAAACTATTAAGTACTGACATTGTTTTACCGAAATAAAGAAAAAAAGTTCTAGTGGTATCATACAAGTTGTCTAAAAATTAGTGGTATAACGAAGAATTTTATGAGTTTCAAAACATAGCACTTCTCGTAGCAACTGGCGGTGTTATCAAGAAAAAAAAAAAAGGATTCGAATTTTAGGACATTTTGAAACATATAGTAGCACATAACAGCAACTTCTGAAGATTTGGGCACTATGAAAACATCTGCCCATAAAATTTTCAAATACAATAAGAACCGTTAAGTTAAGTCTGTGCAGATTGCTGACAGAAGCTCTCTTGTTACTCCAAACTCGCCAAATCTCCGAGGCCCTCAATTCTTCTGTTTGTTTCATTCTATTGGCCTCACGGCTAAAACGACTCAAGCCCTTGTTGTCCGGGTGTATTTCTTCAGCTTTTTCTCAAATCTAATTAAGAATACTTCAAATCCAATAATAATTTACCACATCAGCTGACCAGCGTTAGGTTGACCTAATAGTGTAGAATTTTATTTTATGCTGGAAAGCTATTTCCGGTGTGTATGAGGATCCAGGAACGAGCCGGTTTGTGGTCATTTGAAGGCGATCACCAGCCAGCCTCTCGTTCCAGGTTCTCGCGTAAATGATGGTGTCATCAGCGTAGATAGCGAGGTACGTGCCCGGTCTACCAGAAATAAGAGGAAGATACGAGGTCCCAATAACGATCCTTGTAGTACTCTGGAGAGGATATCGCGAGAATTGGAATAAATGCCGGCAGTCCTAACCACAGAAGGTTCTGTTTTCAATGTAAGATCTGATTAATCTGACCAGAATGGGATTTATTCCAGAATCATTTTATGAATCAGCCCTTTTGTGCTGGACAAAGCAAAGGCACGTCGTAAGTTAAAGGAAAACGGAAGGTATGGTTTCTCTTCTTTCGAGAACTTTTCGGATTTCTTCAGTAGATCTCAGGACCTGTAATTCAGTCAAAAGTCTGTGGCCCGAAAACTGCTGTTCGTTCTGAATGAATTGAAGTTCGTCACTGGTAGAGGTTAACCGGTCGAGGATGATCGATTCGACTATTTTTGAAACGTTTGACAGAAGGCTGATTGGGCGATAACTCTCGAGGAAGCGGAGATTTTTCCTGGGTTTGGAGATGGTAACGACTTCGGCGTGCTGGAGCTGGAGAGCTGCGTTTACGATGAAACACAGTGTCTCTCGCGCCTCAGGAGGTAATCTCTTTACGGCTGCATTGGTAACACCATGAGCACCTAAGGACTTTTGTTGCTTCTAGGCATAATCTCTTCAACGTGAACGATTGTTCCCAAATCGTACCTTTTACAGATTAGTTTTTTTTTTAAATAATTCGTTTACGTCCCACAAATTATTAAAATATTGAAGTGTGATTTCTTTGTCTTACAATAGAGATAACACTAACCAGCAAGAACACATAATCATTCCATTACATCGAAAAAAAATCAGTAATTTAATTTAAAATGATTGATATAAATGTATTTAAATAATTGTCAAGATAATACTATAAAATGGTTAAATTAATGTAACTATTCTTTTATTTGATAATGCATATTTTTTGATTAATTCAACAACTTTCAGAATTTAATGAATTAGTAGTATTGTTTGGTATCATGTTTATCCATAAAACGTTGTCATATGTCGTGTCATTCATAGCGGATTATTCCGTTGTATTAATTAATAAATCAACCTCTATATTATTGTTGGAATAAATACCAAATTACATTATTACGCTTTTCGGAACCAAACACTGTGCTGGAGGGTAAGAAGCGTGCTGTGTGTCAAGTCAAATGTAACATGTGTTTTTGTTTTCCGCTATATGATGTTTCTTGATTTTTAATTTCCTTAGATACCAAGCTACGAAATTCAACTCTTCACTGAGAAAAATGAAATGGTTATTTCAACATTTTTCGTAGTGTCACGAATTTGAGCATTGATTTAACCATATTGCATTCAAGTGAATCATATGCTCCTATTTGAAACAAACATATTTATATTGTTGCACACTTTAGAGTTAATTTAACAAGATTATAGTGTTCAGGCGTAACCAATATTTTATCTTGTTGGTTTAATCCCACAAATTGTCGATTTGACATTTGAAAAAGGTGTTCTTTAAACATTTACTATCGGTGTTAACTCAATGAAATGTAATATTTAATACTGTTACATATAGGTGATCGCACATGCGCACAGTCAGTCAGTATCCAATCTCCGTAGCAATAAGACCTACTGTTTGTAAGCTTCTGTAACATTAATATTGAATAATAAAGATAATCAAAACCCATCGCGGAGTATATATATATATAACATGGCGCAGTCAGACTAAAAACAAACAAAATACAAAAAAAAAATCAGTGAAAGGAAGAAAAAGTGCAACAAATTATAAGAAAAAGTGTCAGAAAGGAACAAAACAAAATGGAGAATATTTCTCAACCCGAGAAGATGAAACTGGAGGGCGACCTAGCAAAAAAATTGGAGGCAGTTCAAAGAAGATTGGGAATTATATTCTACCGCGAGTGGTTGCAGTGAGAAAACAGCCGAAATACAAGCAGCGACGACTGCTTACTGCTCACGCTGTTACACTGTATAGGAAAGGAAGTTCAAGAAATTTTAAATAATATTGAAATTACGCTGGAAAACACATCGATCGACAGCCGGATGCAGGAGCAAGACAGAAGACACGTTTCACTCAAGGGCCGCACAAGGATGGAAGATCATTGGAAAGGTGTCCGGTAAATTCAAACAAGATCGTTTGTAACGGATTCGACAATTCTAGAACAGATCGGTGTACACGTTGTAATTTTACGCATGCGCAAAACAGTTGTCCAGCTTATGTCATGAATGTAATCGTAAAAATCATTTTGCCTCTAATTGTTTAAGTAAATCGATTAATATGATAAAAACCAATTTCGTTGAAAATAATGATTATTTGGTGGGTAGTATTACGAAATCGGTAACTGCTGATAACGAATTTTGGTAAAATGTTGTTATTAATGATTTATTATGAAGCGTTAAATTGTACTTTCCTTTCAAATGTATGAATAAAAACTTTATATTTTTTTAGTTATGTTATTAAGCTAATATAAGTTTAGTATATAATGCCGTAAATGTTTTTCTTCCATTACCTACTATAGTCTTCCTAATTAGGCAATATATAGCTAAGCGTTGCTATCAATGGACTAATTGCTGAATGTGCGGGCGGATTTTTAATTTCATCGATAGATCCATCGATTACAGTATATTTCTGTTTAATACATTAATGATACAGTAATCGATGAATCCATCGATGAAATTAAAAACTCGCCCGATCAGTAACGTGATTTTAAGCAAAATCGAAAATGGTTCCACTAACAAGAAAATCTTTTTCGTGTAACCATCTAAAGGTGTTGAATTACATGCAAATAGTCATTCGATGAATACTACAGGTAAGTTAAATGAAACAATATAAGTTTTGAATCAACATTTTTTAGTGCTAAACCAATGTTATAAAATTATAGAGATAATTATTACTTCGTGTGTCTACAACAAATAACTGTGTTGGGATAATGTTGTTGTATTATTCAATTAGCAGGTAGAAATTGTTAATGGAAAATTAAGTACATGTTCAAAGAATCAGGGGTAGTCTGTTTCTTTATAACATTTATTATTATTCAGTTAACTAACGCAATTTAACATTTTTTTACGTATTGCATTAACACTGAGATATCATTGCTCATATTGAAAAATAAAAAGTATTCAATACACTATTTTATTAGTTAATACAACACTTTTTTTCTCTCGGTGTTCGCAACGTTATCAATAATTTATAATTTTTTCTTTGGGTGTACAATCCATGTACACCCAAAGAAAAAACAACCCGTTCAGTTAGAGTGAGAGAGAAGACAGTGTGCTATACCCTTCGGCATTAGCGCGCTGTCTTCCCTCTCACTCAAACTGTACAGGTTGTTATTTCTTCGAGTGTACCAGTGAAAACGTAATAGTTAGTATATTAAAGTAAAACTAACAATAAGTACAAGATACTATACTCAATCACTGTCGATATTATTGTAAAGACTCTTTAAACTTGTGAATAGGAGCAAGAATTAATATAAATAAAAGGTAGAAAAAAAGCTAATCATTGTGAAAAGTACTTCATTGTTAGGAATTCACCTACATACGTACTTGGAAAGTATTCTGATGGAATACTTATTATATATTATTTTTAGAAATACATATGTGGGTAATTTACGTTTTATGTTCACCAATGAAATGAGAAAAATATCTTCCGAAAATAAACAGAACTCTTTTAACAAATAATGTATTTATATACATATAAGAGAAGTGAAAGAAATGTCCTACTTAATATTTAGGTAAAAATAATTGCAATCAATTTTGTGATGTAAACATCAGAACATTATAGACTTATGCTGGTATTGGTAGATTTAAATTACTTATGTTGATACAAAATACCGTTGTAATTAATATCGGTATAAATCCCTGGTTTCAGCCTTGCAAATATAAATTTCTTACACCGAGAAATAATAAATGCTTGCCCCGTAAGCTCAGCACTGTCAATGTTAAATGGAACGTAGTATAGTTGGCGTATTTAAATATGGATCTCTTATAGCCTTTGTAATATCAATTAAACTTGAAGCATCTATACACACAACTGCTAACCGGTTTTTCTTTTTTTATTTTTGGGATTATGTATAGAATTAATTGACGTGGGTTTTGATTAGATCAACATGTTTTCTTCAGCATTTGATTGAATTTCTTTAAGATATGGTAGTAGTTTTGTCGAACAATTAAGAGAAAGTAATTATATCATTCAGATTCTATTAAAAAACGACGAACTTTCTTAATTCTTGGACATTATTGCTGCTATATGACTATATAAAATATTTTGTTACATGTTGTATAATTAGATCCATTACACGTTCAAGGATAACAGCTACATGCTAATTTCATAAGAACATATTTAATTATATATTTTGTACGTAGAAGTTCATATTTACAAATACTGTGAAGAAAAAATAAAGCAGGTCAAATGTAGTTCTTACTCATATAAAGAAAGTACCCATTTTCTAAGAACTTTTGAAGAAAATATTAGCATAAATTATTTAACGCGCATGATATTACTATTGGCGTTTTATTATTTGACTATATGATTATTTGGTCATGCCTATGAGAACAAGATGATGATCTTTCCATATTTGGTGTGTTAAATTGAAATGCCGCATACAAGCTAATGAATAATGCATAAGGTGCTAGAATTGATTACGTATTAACTTATGCAAAAGCCATAGAATGCGACGACTATAACAGTCATGCATGTTTACAGTCTGCGAATTGATACTATTGCAGATTAATCGTAAATCTTATGCAGTGTGAATCACCAAACGAATGCAGGAGCGGGAATATGGTTGTGCGTTCTAGCCCAATTGGCAGTACTCGACTTTGAGAGACGTGTATATATTACTCGCACTTGGACCTGAACGACCTGTATGTAGAATATAATAGTGACGATTACCATTACGTTGCGTGACAATGTTACTAAACCGGTTTGGGTTTTAAAATTAGTCATTCATTAAGCATGTGAACAAATATGTGACGGAAGAATTTCTAGAATAAGTGTAACATATAATAAATAAACGAAGAGTGTTGTTTTGCTAATATTTGTGCATCTATTTAATACCTACGTATTTATAATTTACGTAAGTGTTAAATAAAACATTGATTTTATAGTTTACAAGCTGCTAAAAATAGATAATTTAGTATCATTGTTCTGGCACCTATTCCATAATTTCCTATGTTAATAATTATTCATAGCTTATTTTAGAATTGCGTTTGTATTTTTGTCGACAATTTCGCCTAATTTTTTTAGGACCTTAATAGAAGACATTTCCCTGGCGCTGGTGTTGATTCGCCGCCATTTCAGGGTATTATAACGATCACTGGCACAGAGAAAGAGACAGGTTTTAATTTTCTACTCCGATGCATCTTTACAGGAGGATATTCAGCACGATATCATATTTTCAAAAACATTCCGCTCTACTTTTTTTCACGAAGTGTATGTATACCTACAAGAAAAATCCAGTCAGGAATAGTACTAATAAAAATGGGAATTTGTAATTGTTCGATTAGTTGTTGCAATTAACAATGTTAAGTTGTGGTAGATGGATTTCAAGGTTTTAAATATCCTCTGTATACAGATGTTTCACATCTATCTTATAAGGGAAAGTCGCGAACTGTTAAATCACAGATTCTAATGAATCTCTTCAGTTTGTAGACTCCATGCAGTGTTACTTAAGGACATTTCTGTTACTTGCGGAAGTTGAACTTTAGGGGTGCAATTTGACTTTAAGATTTACCCCCAATTTGCTTATTAAAATATTTTTAACGTGAGATAGAAAAAAGTTTAAATGGCGGACACGCACTGTTTATGTTAGCCCTTTCAACTGGTAGAGCTATTTTATATCGAGGGTTTCTCAAATAAGCACGGAACGACATAAGTATGTTGTGCTTAACTTTTATCAAGCCATCACACACCAAATGTCTACTTCTAATAAAATGAATAGATTTTAGCTAACGTTTAAGTACGTCTCAATTGCAGATATTTTTAGTTTATCGTGTTAAATACTTTCATATAATTAATAACACGAAATAATAACGTAAGTTATCCCCGTCAATTAGAATTGTATGATGCGATTAGAAATTTGCTAGATATAAGTATTCGGGAAACAATTTTCGCAATACTGAATTAATTATGACGAGATGGATCGTCCTCGCGTTATTGAAATAGCAATTGAAGACGAGGCTCCATCGCCCTTAGAATTTAGAAGAAGCCGAAGAAGAGTACAAGGAGCATGTATTTCGGCAGACTATAATACCTGCGTCTTAAAAACAAATGTCGTATACACAAAAAAATCAGATTTTAAGATTTTTTGTCTTTTGGATTCATGGCAGGCTAATTTTATCTTTCTCATCATTATTAATGTTTGATGCCAGTCCTAAATAAAAAATGACATTTGTGTTTTACAATTCTCAAAATACTTTGAAGGCTACTTTGAGCTCAATTTTCTCGCTTTGGCGGCTTCTGTGGATACGGCAGAATATTACTCCAGAGTACAAAAGGAGAGTTGTTGAATTTTGGAGCGTTCAAAAGCAGGGTGATGATCTATAATTTGTTAAATTTTAATTGATTTTGCGACAAGTAGTTTAATGCTGACAAGATGAAATGCCATTGTCTACGAACTTGTAATCCACTTTTCTTGAAATATGAAAAGGAAAACTAAGAGACTTTGGGTCAGTTTTTACTTTGAACAACAGTTTCGTAATGTCATGAAGATTGACAGGAATCTTAGCACCATTAGAATTGTGTCCAGCAAACAGAACCTTTTATAATAACCTTTTAATAAATTCAAATGCTCAAAATTTTGATTACGATGAAAATAATTTTCTTCCAATTAATTATCTTTTGAGGCCTGTCATATGCAACTTTGAGAGAAAATGATACTCTCGACATGACGTTTTTCTCTGAGGAGGCTTGATT
Source organism: Protaetia brevitarsis (assembly GCA_004143645.1). Lineage (NCBI taxonomy): Eukaryota > Metazoa > Arthropoda > Insecta > Coleoptera > Scarabaeidae > Protaetia > Protaetia brevitarsis. The sequence goes on along the minus strand of RXPK01000014.1, from coordinate 5,358,694 downwards.
CCACCTGAATGGTTATGTTAACTCAAGAATTTCATCGTGTGTAGTCACTGAAAATCTTATCTTCTCCATGAGACAGTGATTCATCCGTTGGCAGATTGGCTTGTAATAGCAATGTCTAGATGACGCATCATTCTAACAAATGTTTTGATATAACTAGATGAATATCGAGTTACAAGAGGCTACTGTCACACATAATCCTTCTGGCACATACAGCTAAGCAAACTTGTGCATTTTTTCCAGAGTTTTCTCCAATTTGGGCTCTTTCAGACGAAGCGGTTTGGTTGATACAACTAAGTTGCCTGGTTTACTCTCAACTAGTTGATTGTCATTGAAGACCTATTGAAGCGGACAAGTTGACTCCGTCTGAAAGAGTTCAGCCGGTTGCCAATCATTTTGCTATATCAGTATGCTCCTTGACAATCGTCCGTTCAATTAGTGGAATCAACTAATCGTATCGTCTGAAAGAGGCCTTAGAGTTATTACATTGTTGGCCTTCAAGATCACCAGCTTAGATATTTTTTATTAGGTTATTTGAAAAATAGAAACGTGTTAATTGCAGTTGATGAATTAAACGAAGCAATCATAGTGGCTGTATGAGATATATCCAAAATATCCTAAAATCGATGTTTGTTTGGAAGCTGAGAGTTACCATTATCACCATTACTTTCAATTAGAGAGGAAGTCGTTTGAAAATTGATAATGTTTTTTAAAAACACCTATTTTCAATAAAAACTTATTTAAATTTAAAATCAAAAATTTAGTTGCATATGTCATTATTTATAAGTTGAATATTAAAAAATAAATTAATTTAGGTCGCTTCTGTTATACAGTTAAAAGAATTAAATCGATATTTTATAGTTAGACGTATTTTCTCAAAAAGTATCCAAAAAACAATTTGATACAGAGTATAAAAAATGAAGACTATGATGAGATTCCCTCCGCCATTTTCTAATGGTCAAACTGTTCATTTATAATGTTACTCATAAACTATTTCCGTTTCCGTTAAATTACACTTTTATATTGACATTGTTCATTCACGTCCTTGCGTTGTTGTATATTATATGAATCACTTCCACATTATGGGTAGCGGTAAAAATTATATTTCTAGGACACACATACATTTACATAGAGGCTGTTAAAATGGCAGAATTATGCACAAGTTATCTTGTGACTGGAAAAATCAGCTTTAATTACTTTTAAATCATACTATAATTATGTTCCGCGGATCATGAGGAGGGGGGAGGAGAGTAGGATTAAGTACCCCCATTACGCCCCCTTTGTATATGCGCCTGGAAAAAGCTAAGATCCAATATTCCTGATTTAATGTTTAATCCTTACGAAACGTATTTACGATCTCCACAGCCGATTCAATGCATTACACGAAATTCCTATATAAGAGAACGACATTTACCGCGTCTAATTCGAAAGGCGTTGGATTTTCGCCAGTTGCACGAAGGCTTGATTAATTCTCGCCTTATTCTCGACCGCCTCATAAAATTCATTGCATTACCTGAGCTCGGAGTCTGGGAGTCGATTTCCGCTAGTAGGTTAGTGGCGTACGTTGCGCAAGGATAATTTTTAAGAAAATCTTACTTTTTCCAATTCCTTCTGAATATCCATCTCGTAAGAGTGTTTCGCTATTCTGTTGAGATTCCGAGTCATTTTTTTTTCAATATTTTCCTATTTTCTTGGTCTTTAATAATAATAATAATTAAGGAATCAAGTATAAGACGTTTCGGTTTTCAATAAACTTCTTCTGTTACATTTTATATAATATATATCATAAAAATAAAGAATGTATTTGAGAAAAAGTTTGTTTCATTGTCGATAAAATCAACATTACTGTTTTAATTTGAAATTTTAAATGTAAAAAAGCCCATCAATTTTAGTAAATATAAAATACCTACCTAATTTTTTTTTTATTCAGTTATAGAAATAATGGTAAGGCTTATACACAAAAAAAGCTATTATCTGAATATTTTTATTTATTCAGAAATCGAAACTTAATATATATTTTGTAAATGAATTAAATCTTGTTGATTAGAACATAAGAGTAAATTCTTTGAAAATACATCTTTGCATTGACGTATACTTCTTTCAAATGAACATTGTTATTATTGTAAGGAATAAATCTATGCATTTTGAATGACCAGCGAACGGTGTTGTTGGTTGTGAGGGTAAGTAAATCTAAATGGATACCTCAGCCGTTTCACAGCTACTTAGAGAATGGGGTGGAATGGGGCTGATACACAGATGCTACCATTAAAATATTTGAAGTAAGTAGATACGTGTATTAATATTAAAGGATTACTGGTTTACAAAAACTTTGAAATATAATACTTAGATTTCGCGCATTGTGTCGATAATATATGAACGATGGTAGGTGTGTACATTAACAAACATGTAGGTATTTACTAGTTATTAGTTTTCAGTAGGTAATACGAGTTTAATTATTATACTGATTGAAATTATATCAGTAACTAACGCCGACTAGATACCAGACCCAGGCATTGAGTGGGATGTATCCCGAGAACATCGGTTGCAACGACGGATACGCATAACATCCATACATCTACGTATCAATATCCCGGTGGCCATTCCTGGAGGATCCCGATACGGTACCTTCTCCCAATCATTGTAAAACTTAAAGTATGACAGTAACTTTATTTAATTACATAATATTTCTTTATTAATTAATTTCTCCCTACCGAGGTTTACAACAAACACAAAATTAGTAGGTTATTATTACTCTTGAATAGTAGAAATGCTTAGATTAGAGGTAAATTATTATCAGTTAATATCCTATATATTTGGTAGCAAATATATGGCAATACTTCAAATAATACTTTTATTATACTTCTATTCAAATGTACATATTATTAGGGCATAAATATGATAGTTTCCAGTTTTAAGAAAAAACTTATTTACTTAATCTAAAATTATTATTCTTGTGTGTGAAAATTATATGTGTCATAATGATTTTTAGTATATATGATTACATTTGAAGTAAAAATTGTTTCGTCTAACAAAATTCGGGTTTGGGAACTGAACAAATTTATTCTCTAATAAAATACATCATCTTCTTGGCTTGTAGGAAGTTATGTATATTCATGTGATACATTTATATTCAAATGGTATATATTTTTATTTTTTTTGAAACATTGTTTTGTAGTTAAGAGAAGTTCTGTGTTTATAGATACATAGATATGATTGTTTTATTTAACAAAACAAAATCACATGTAACATGGGAAAACAGAAACAATTACAAATTTAATAAACAATGCAATACAAGCAAATAAAAACACGCGTAAAACGTTCAAGAAAACTGAACTCTCACCATTGTTCTTAGATACCTATGTTTCATTATCTAAATTTTATTTAAATAGGTCTCAAAATGATTCAAATCATGAAAACAACCTTCAATTATATAAAAAAACTGTTTTTTTTTTTAGCAAATTTAGCAACTTTTCAATATTTATATGTAAGTAAATTAAAAACTTATAGATATAAATTGAATTTACTGTAAAATTCTACTGCCCGTTCTAAAAGTAATTCTCATGAATCATTAAATCAAACACCAATCAATAACAAATCTCAGATTGCTCTCGGGGCGCTTGAAACTACTACGCATGAATCGTAATATTTGCCATTACAGTACCACTGTTAGTGGAAACATATTTTGACGTCACATCCCAGCGACGTATGGCTGAATATAAACTGAGACAATTCTGTGAAAACTGTGATAATTGCTAATTGGCTTTGTACATAAGAAACTACTGCCGTCTTTGATTGTAGGTTTGTTTTTATGATTTTATTAAACCGAATAATTTGCATTTTGTATTTATTATCCTTCTTAGTTAATAAATTTGGGTTAGTTCTTTATAAGTGCATTATCATTTAATAATCATTCATTTGGTGACTAAAATCTATTCTGTCATTCTTGCTGTCTTATGATTTTAAATTGTAATTTGTAGATTGTGTTTGTAATTTTGCTGAGTTCTATTTTTTAATAATTTTTGTTTTTAACTTTATTTGGTAATTTATATCAAAAATAATTGTTAATAATAAATAAATTATAAAAACAGCTTATATGAAGAAAAAAAAAACAATGAAATTTTATGTTGCCGATTGATTTTGATTCTATTCATTAACTAACATCCTTTATATTGAACATGAAACTGGGTATTGAATCATTCCAAATGATATATAATCGCTGTTGAATTATATAACGGCGCATGCGCCTCTATTGCCTCGTCCAATTTAATTTGAAACCCAACTCAAGTCCGAATTCACGCGCGCATGTATACATATACGTGCCATTACTCACTTGTTAGCGCTCTGTCATGAGAAGGATAGTTATGGTCCGAGTTCCTGAGGCCTCTCCGAGTCGTATGGTTGGTCAGATTTTGGCGCAGCTGACGCTTCCCCCATGTATTCACCACGTGGAAACTTTGCCGACGGCGTCCCTGTAACAGGAACGATAGATCGGTTAGAATTAATCCTCTGGAGCCACGCTCGACGCAGAATGGACTATTCCAACGGAATGTGGTGGAAATTTGTTAAATGACGCGGCGAAATTTTAAACGAACACGAAGTCTCGCGTGCTTGTTCTCTGGGCGTCTCGAAGGAGTGACAGGTCGGTTAAATAGTTAAGTCGATGGAACGTTTGAATTTATGTTAATTGGGCTTTGCGGGGACTTGCGATAATTAATTTATCAGGACTCCGAAATACAGGCACTCCTTCCCTATACAAACATGTAATAACCTGATGTAGGAATTCTATATAGCTCCTATTGTTTCAAATTCCCTGAAACCTTGGTGTTTGTAGTATAAGGCTTTGTGTTATATCTTAAGCAGATAGGGTTTGCTAAAGCTTAAATATAAATGGATATGCAATTATCAGGATATAAATCAAGCGTTAATGTGATGTTGTAAGCAGTAATTATAGGGGAACTTAGATTGGAATTGAAATATTGAGACATAAAGGATTCAATTCCATAAAGGTTTTGTAAAGCTTTATAAAGATTAATAGATTTTCAGAGATTTTACTTCAGTTGAGCTATTAATGGTGAGATTCTGTGCAAATCTGCAGCGTCTATAAGGTTCTGTGTAAGTTTGTAAGCGTCCATAATGCATGCTTACTGTCTTAGAGATAATCTTTCAGACGCTACAAATATGCATAGCATCCCATCATTAAACCAAATTAAAAAAATGGAAATATGCATTTTATTCAAAAAAATATTTGAAAATAAGTGTGAATTTTTAAATTTGGATGTGGCTTCAAAATTAAATTGGGACCAACTTTTCCAAATTACGTTTCACTAATCTCACTTTTGTCGCCAATGTGTTAAAATAAATGTTTAGGTTATTAAACATGCTGAACCCCTAAAAAGAATTTACTTTAGTTTAATAATAAAAAAATCCTCATACTTTGGCTACATTTACTTTTTAATCGGTTAGAGATGTAGGTATGTATGTATGAAAGGTAATAGTATACCGAGAACCAAAAGATCTATTGTGTGTCCTATTCTTGCTGCTTTATGGCTGATCTTCCTACCCTATTCCCTTAGAAAATTCAGGATATGAGAAGAGCTCAGGTTAGGTAAATCTCGGCACAGTGCTGTGCAATTTGGGAGTAGTAGATCGATGGGTGTTTCATCCTGTTGTTTTTGCAGAAATTTCGATTTACAGATTGATTTTCTGCTACCCACAAGGAAAAGGCTAAATGCAAAGCATCATCACAATTTCTTAACTCCTGTACAAAAATCGGTTTTTTTTCAGGTTCAATTCTGTTTTCTTTAAAAATTCTTTGTAAATGTGATTTGCTAATTAACTGATTTAACTGTGCAGACCTTTTTTTACAATTTTAGATGTGTTTCTACAGAATCTAGAACCAGTATATTATTGCAATATAGTCTTCATCGTGTATCCTTTTTCTTTTCTTGATACCATGTGCGCTACCAGTTCTTTCAAATTGTTCTACCTTTTGTAAAGCATTAACGCATACGTGAATATTAGGAAACTTCTGTTGAAATTTTTGAATTGCAAAGTTATAAGGCGTCTCACCAGTTCCATAACATTGAACGAAGTTCTTCGTTCTAAAGTTACCATTGCTATTAAGTAAGTCTCAGTAAAGATTCACAAGTACGCAATGATATTGATAAATAACACGTAACTTCATTTACTTAATTAGGTTATCATGGAAGATATCACGATAATCTGGTTTAACCAAAAACATAAAACATAAAGAATAGAAAACAGTGAACATTCTAGATTGTCATGAAAAGTATGAAATTTAATATAAAGAAAAAAAGCATATTTAGTTCAAAAACAAAACAAAAACTAAAGTAATAAAAACATAACCACCGCCATTATTTATACAATTAACAGCCCTTCTCATGACCTTTTTTGTAATTGCGTTTAAAATAATATCTGTTTAAAATCAATATTTAATTTTACGAAATCGTTGTTTAACTATTGATATTCTATTAGTACTGGCATAAAAAATTCTAATTATTTGACGCTTCTTTTTCTGTAGAATATCCCATATTTAATGAATTAATATAAAATATTTTTAATGTTACACAAGAAGTCATGCAAAACGTTCGTTGCTTTCATGGCAATTTCGACTTTTCATTGATACAGTTTAAATAATATAAACTCGAGTAATTCGAAAACAGTTTATTCAAATAGCAACAATTTATATACATTCGAAATTAGTGAAAAAAGGCCTTTCACACTATCTAATAATGTACAGGGTTATATTTAAAAAAAAAACGCAAGTTGTATTATTTTTCTACCAATTTATGAAATAATATGAGCTTTGAAAATTGTAAAAGATAATAGAACAAAAATGCTATAGCTTTTGTATCTTAAAGAATACAGCCCCCTAAGGGGTCAAAATATAAACGGACATTGACCGCAACAAACCGTAACACAGTTAGTCTAAGATAAGATTCGCTCACGAATCGGCAATAAAATTCACTTCGGAGCGAATCATATTTTTATAATTCTTTCTACCTTAGCCTTTCAATGGATAGAATATTTACCTATTCAAACTGCTGAAAAGCATTGAGCGTTCGATAGATTTCTTATTTTAAGAATACGGGTCAAGCATCCAAATCTTTGGCGATGATTTGTTGGAATGATTCAAGAACAGGATTCCTGGATTGAGGTTGTGATCAACCGTAACTAACGGATAATTGTTTCTACTTTGTCTACATTAAGCTGTTTCAGTATATACATCAATTCACGAACCCTGCAGATTTAAATCCGTGATAGTTATTATAATTTCAAAGTAAAATACAAACATTTTCTTAGATTCACTCTGTATCTATTGACAAATTCTATTAAATTACACTATCCAACATAATGTTTTTCTCATAACCATTACGTGTAGTTTATGTCGTTTTTCATGCTGATTCTGAAACTAATTTTAAATTTGCTCCATCACGTCAGAATTTTGAGAAATTATTTTAAAAAGATTTTACAGAATTTCAAGTTGACTTTTATAAAAGAAAGATATTACAAGATACATCGTACTGCCGAGCATTGAGTGGGACATGTCTGAACATGTACTTGCCTGTTTCCTACGTCACAGCGTTCAAAACACCCCCATTTGTGCTCTGGAGCCAATGAAATTAGGAATTTGTAGATTTCTAGCTGTGTGGGTAGGTGGGTAAGCAGCTACGCACGGCTCGTTATATTCAATTTAAAGTCTATTTGTGATAGCTGAAAGCCTGTTTATTTCATAATGTCCTATTTGTGTTATGTAAGTTGAGGATTTACTACCCAACGATATAAACGGAATATTACGCCTTTAATAGAAAATTTATACTTCCACTGTTTTGATCTAAAAAATAGATATCAGGGCACGGAATGGACTCCTCACATTTGCTGGGCGCGGTGTGTTGTTACTCTGAGGGGCTGGTCAAACGGTAAGAACAGCGCTATGCCATTTGCAAGACTTATGATTTGAAGTGAACAAACCGATCATTTGCCTGGTTGCTATTTTTGTTGCACGAAAACTTTCGGGTTCTCCAACAAGCTACGCTGGTGTGTCTTTTGTTACTCGTCCAGTACCTCATTCAGAAGCCTTGCCAGTACCAAGACCTGCAGGTACTTCGAGCCGTTACAGATGCAGAGGAAGAAATTTCGAGTTATCGCCCGGCCATGATGAATATTTGCCATCTCTAGAGGACGGACCTCACTTAGTAAATCGGTCAGAATTAAATGACCTTACTCGAGATCTGAATTTGCCAAAAACTCAAGCCGAAATACTACGATCTAGACTTCATTTGATGAAGAATTTCGTCAAAGCAATCGATAAGGATGGTCGTGGATTCTAATACTTTCAATACAAATTTCCCAATATTTCAAACGCAAAATTTAAAAGAAGGAATTTTTGTAGTACCCCAAATTAAACGTCTACAACAAACTGCACAATTTGAAGAGACTTTAAATGACTTGGACGTGGTGCTTGGAATGCTTTTAAAAGTGTGACTCAAAATTTTCTAGGAAACAAAAAATCTGACAACTGATTCATAGCAATTATTGATGAACTTTCTTAAAAGTTACCATGAACTAGGCTGTAGCATGAGCCTTAAAATACACTTTTCATATTCGTAACAGGGTTTCATTCAAGATTTCATCAAGACGTTTCTGTTGCTGAAAAACGTTATCAGGACAAGTGGAACAGCGAAATGTTGGCTGATTATTGTTGGAAGTAAAAAAAAAAAAAAACATTTAAAAACAGAACGATAGCATACGGTTCCATGTAATTTACGTTGTATTTTACATCATTCAATTTATCTTTCAATAACGTTTGTACCAAAACCTGAAGTGCCAAAATAAATTTGTTTTTTGTTTTGATTATTATGACTGTAGGAGAAAGTAAAACTGTATATAGTTACTACACAAGAAATAAAAAAAATTAAATTTGTTGTCTAGTATTATTTGAGCAATGTAGTTTTTTCGCATGCATGTGCATATACGTATATTTGTGTCAACTAATTTCCACTGTATTATAATCTTGATGAGAAAAAAGAAACTCTGAGTGAAATTGTTAGCGCACTTATTTTCCACGGATAGCGTCACGTATTATATTAGCATGCGAGAATTCCATTAAGTTTGCGCGTATCGTGTTTAAAATTGGGTCGCCGTCTCTGGTGAAGCGACCCTGACGAGCACACGGATTCGGTAATGTCGGTACCCGGAGCGGACCGGCCCGGTAAGCAGAAGCGATCTGAAAATTCTCCTTGCTACTCCGAAGTATTCGACCTTCATCAATCAGCGCCGCTACCGCCGTCGATGCGAAATCGACCCTGATCTGACGCAATATATCGTCATGCTAATGAATTTTACGATCGTTGCTCCGAATAAATTTATGTACGTTCGAAAATTGATAATCGATACGCATAATGGTGATTGGGAGGAGCGCCAAATCTCGTTAAGTAAATGAAGTATGTACACACTAAAAAATTTCGGTAGTTTTTCTTGGTAAAAAAAAACACTTTCTTTTATAATTCTTCGCACTGAATGAGAGTAAATGTATCTAAACTTAAGAAAAATGTCGAACTGTTAGAAATTTTCCCATAATACAAGTATTTTACGTGAACATTAATGGGAAATTTTCCCTTTTTTTTTAAAAAAATCTCTAACATTTGTACTACTACTATGACTAAGAAAATATCTCAGAAAAAAATTAAAATTTCTTATAATTTGGAAAATTACAGTTATAAAAGAGGAATTTTTAAGCGGTAAGGGCACAAGCAAGGCGCGGATGCGTATCCTTAAAACATTCTGATTCAAGTCAGACGTAGGTACAACTGACATGATGTTCCGTCATATGTGGTTCTACTTTCTTGTTGTTTTGGAACTGTTATCTGATTACTAGTAGGTGGTATTAATTCATATTAGAAAATCTGTTTGTTGTTCTTTTAATGTTTTAAAGTCTGATATGCACTCTGCTACAATTTGAACATGGAATATCTGAAACAACTTACATGCATGTTGGAATTAATTCCACGTTATTTGTTAAAAATTCCCCAGACGTTAGAACAAAAAAAACTCTTCATTTTTTACATCAAGAAAAGAAAAAAGTTATTACATCCATGAAAATAATTGGCTTCTACAGAGGAGACTAAGATAAGTAAGTAGTGTTTTACCTTAATAAATAAAATATAAAACAAAAGGCAAGAGAACGCGGAGATAGTGATTTAAAACATAATTATTTATGTTTTAAATCACAATCTTTTTCTTTCTTATAATATGAGATATATGTATATTATAAGGATAACAAATATAGAAAACAGAAAAATAATATATATATAGTGACCGGTATAAATATTGCAACACATGGGATTTTTTCTTTTGTTATTGAAATATACTAATTTTTTTGGGGGAATAGGTTGCGCATGCCTAGAGCTCTCAAAATCCAATTTGACACATCTCACGTGATCAATAGTATGGCGGTAAATTTAAAAAATATGTCATGGATCTGCAAAAAGTGAGGTTAGATGATGCGAAAAAGTCGTTTGAAACTGTTACTTAGAATTCAATTTTGAGGCTGTATGCAATTTTTTTCTAAACATTTAAAAAAAAAATCACGATATTTCCAAATAATGTTTCATTGAATTACATATTTCCATTTTTTTTCGTTTTTAGCAGCTTAACTGTAGTAATATTTCTAAATTTGGTTGATATTCAAACAATTTTGTCAATTTTTGTATACCTAATTAACACAGTGAAAACTGAAAAGTACATTTTCGGTCTGACAGTTGTTGTTGCAAAGGACTGTATCTAGAAGTAATTAATAACATTTTACAAACATTTTTATTTTAAACCACTTAATAAACGTTACTTTTATTGAAAATTATAACACTAATTCATTACTCCCATTCAGAGCCAGCTACAAACATTTAAAGATAGGATTAGTAGTAGTAATTTCAAATTCATGTATTATTCTTTGAATAATCATACAAGAATGTCGCGTTGTACAAAAGCGTAACTACGATGATATACATAAACACTTATAGTTAGTCAATGAATTCGACATTAATCCCTTTCAGAGCCAGCTAAAAACATTTAAAGATAGGGTTAGTTAGTCTGTTTAACAAAAAGTCGATCATATCTCAAAATCTATTAAAGAGGGGTAAAGTATAGGGAATGCTAATATAAAGTGATAGGGAATGATATTTACTTCCTAATTTCGAATTAAAATACAGGCTATTCTATTTAAAACAATTGAGTTTTCTGCATTTGAAAATATGTCACTTTGTTCCTCAGTTTTGAACACCCTGTATGTTAGAATGTAAAGTGTGTGTACCGTTTCTTAGGGTTATATCTACATTCATAACGTAGCAAATTTGGAGTCTCTACTTGCAATATTAACCGAAATATTAATTTCTCAATGATGCAATGATTGTGACTAAAAAAAAAGAGAAACTTAAATAACTCAAAAACGGCAACATAGGAATAACTAATAAATACTGACGTATTTAGGGTTGTAGAATTCAAAAATGAATAAAAAGATATATCATTCTATTTAAAATAACAAAGTTGACATCCATTTCCGGTCAACCAGAAGTATTATTTTGGTTAAAGTATTTTACATTTATAGTTTCAATCGAATATAGATCGAATATAGAATAGATAATAGAACAACATAAACTTCAAATGAACCACTTACGTGGAATACCAGTATATTTATAATAAATTGAAATAGTTACTACTGGGCACTTAAGTAACATCTGTTTTGCACTTACATTCTTTTTATGAGATGTCCATTTTGGCTCTGTCACATAATATTTTGTAAATTTAGATTAGGTATGTTGTGACTACTACACAAATTTTACACGAGTTTTATACTTTGGAAATGTACTTTCGCACAAAATGAGTTCCATTCTAATTGTATATATACGTGACCATGACAAAGTAGGTTCCATTTATGGATACAGTATTCTTTTCAATTTTAAGAGATTCTGATGGTTATCAAAATCATCAAAATAATCTTGGCTGACTGAATATTATGTACCATAAACATAGTAAAAATAAGAATGAATTTGTAAATATCTATTTTGAAAATTAAATGAAATGCGAAAACTTGTTGTCTTCATTCTTTGGTTATGTTAATTAAATAAAATGCAAAAATTAATAATAAGTAAATAATCAAAAATTGAAAAATTTGAGAAAGGTGAAAGGTTAATATGAAAATGTGTAAAAAAGGAAAAATTATTAAAACGAAGAGAAAGCAATACGTCTGCGGTCTGAGGATAAACAATCTTTCATTTTTTCTTCATATTTTCACATTTTGTACTAACCTTTACTCTTGAATTTTTTAAATTTTCGATTGCTAAATCTTCTTAACTTCGCCATTTTAATTTGAAAATTTTACTACATAACCTAAGAATGACATTATCACCACTTTAAGCTACAATGAGAGACGATTCTAACTGAAAATGGCCTAACAGCAGAAACTAGTTCTATGGAGTAAAGTAATAATTGAACCAATAAGGATATAAAAAAGATTTCCAATATATCTTCAGATAATAAAAGTAAAACTTCCAATTAAATCTCTCTACCAGGAAACTTCCATTCCGACGATATTTTCTTGCTAGGAAAAAGTCACCAATGCTGATTTTTTCTTTCTAATTTTCCTTTTAAACAAGTAAAACTTCTCTAAATTCAATTCTAAAAAATAAAGGAACACCAAGAAGGCTGAAAATATAAATATACAGAACAGTGATGGGACCAATAGTAATTTTCGAGTGTGAGGTGTGGATTCTGAGAAAAGAAGAGGCGCAGAGGATAGAGATATGGAAAAGAAAGGTTCTGAGGCAAATCTTTTGAGGAAAACGAGAGAACGGTACATGGAAAAGAAGATCAAATAAAGAATTGTATGAGCTTTTCAAGGAACCAGGGATTGTGGGAGTAGTGAAAGCACAGTGCTTGAGGTGGTTGGGGCACATAATAAGAATGAATGACTATAGGATTACAAAGATGGTAATGACGCGAAGTTTGGAGGGAAGAAAAAGAGTTGGTAGGCCGAGACAAAGATGGAAGAAAGAGATGGAAGAATTTATACGAAGAATCAATATTAGAAACTGAAGGGAAGATACAAGAGCCAGGGGACGGTGCAAGAAGATTGTGGAAGAAGCCAAAGGCCAACTGGGCTTGTAGAGATTTTATATATTAGTAATGCGTTCTGCGTGAGTGTGCCAGAGTACATGAAAAATCTTGGTAAGGTTACCCACAATTCGAGATTTCATTGTGAATATTTCAGGTTGCATGAAAGAACCTATAAAAAAAATTACCTATAGTTAGAAGTATTAGGTACTTTTAAAAGCAAAATACCTGTACGGTTTTAGGAGCACAAAATTGGCCCAAATTCGTGCAGGATTTTTACCAACATTTTTTAGTGCGTACAGTAACCAGGAACACCAGCAACGGTTAAATGTAGAATCATCTCGAAAACCAAATTTTATTGTTACAGGTTGTAAACTGGATTCCGTACATAGTTTGTGGCATAATAAATTATGGCCCTAATCTCCAATTCCACTACAAAATTATGTAAATGACGGGCAAGTTAAGTGGCCCCGGTCTGCTCTTTTTCGACGATTTGATTCATGAACTGCCAGCATAACTAGGAATCGCAACAATTTGCCATTTTAAGAATATTATATTCAAAATTAAATAAGTTCAAATCTAATGACAGTGAGAGAAATTTTAAATAGATTGAATGGCGTGAGAAACGAAAGGAAATACCTAATATTGTTTGAACTATTTTTAAAACGTTTACGCAATACAAACTACGTACATGAAGTAGGCTTATCTTTCACAGTGTTTTGTTGCCCGTGTTTGCTAGCAATAAATACGAAAATGAAATGCCCGTATCTAGTTCACATCCGTGTTGTTGCAATTATAATTTTGGCATCTTGATTTGTAACATGCGTGCACGTAATTCCTGAAATTATCGTTCCTAAATCGTTGCAAATTACTCCTATGTAAGTATATGCAAATAGTATGCATATAGGTATTATATAATTGCTATGTAATTTTCGGTTTGGTATATAGGTAAGTTTGGTAATCGTGGGATCCAAACACTGAGAGAAAAAAAATGGACAATCATAAGAAAAGTTATATAACATTTCTTTTCAGTTTTAAACACGAACAATGAGTTTGCAGTGCTGATTGAAAACATACAAAATGTTAAATTGTTCTAGTTAACATGACAAAAGAGATATTAGTATATATACGTGTTTTATAATTGGAAGGTTTCTTTTGTTAAAAAAAATATTCTTTACTAGAATACAAATAAGCATTTGTTTTGAAACAAATGTATTTTTTAATATAAACAAAAAATATTTCTTTGGGTCAAAGCAGCTCGTTTGGGCATTAACGTAATAATGGAATGGAACATGAATATAAAAATAAAACATAATGATAAAGTTATTTTTATTCTTTTGAATACAGGTATAGACAAAAATACTGATATTTGAAACTTTTTTGTCACGCATTCAGATTATAATTTTCTGTTCCAAGAATATCTGCTCATGCCATCCTCTCATTGAGACATACGTAATACAAACATATTTAAGTTTAAGTCGGTCGGTGCGTGAGGTACACATGTTTGGTGCTCTGTGAAAACTTAAGGATTTATCTAGTTCTGGTATTGTAATTATTTCTTTTCTTCACACATCTGTATTAATGAGCCCTTATTCCTACCCACTACACTTGTTTGAATTGCAATAATTATTTAGTTCTTAAGATATTTAATAATTTAATTTTTATATCTGAGATTTAGCATTCCTTTCAGCATTTCTTTTGGTTAACGCTTAAAAACCTATTCGTCTTTACTCTACTTTTTCGATTTGTTTATATTTGCGTTTATTTTGCTGTTGATACGTGTATTGGTATAATCTCCTTTGTATACCTCTTTTTACCTTCTCCGCGGTCTTCGTGTTTGTCTGTTAGTCACCGGCTATAGACCCGGCCGTTGTGAAGTGTGTCCCCGTTTATCCTTCTTCTTTATACCAATATACCATTTTCTTATATCTATTATGTCATGTATTAAATGTAACTTGATTATTAATGAACAAGTGGACAGAGGGATCAAATGTGACGTGTGTAAACGTTCACACAATTTTATTATATACGGTAGCGCTGAGGAAGCTGATACAAAAAATAATCAAGTTGAACGTGATTCTGCCACTGTTCAGAATATTTTACGGGAGGTAGGACTGGGTGATCAGTTTAATGCAAGACCTGTTAGATTGGGTAAATTTATTTTATCGAATAAAAATCGTTCCAGGCCTATAAAAGTACGTTTAGCTTCACCTGATGAGGTTGTCACGGTTTTACGAAAATTTAAGAAAGTTAAGGACCTGGACATTTTTGCTGGGTTGTCTATTTCTCCTAATAGAACACCAAAACAAGTTGCATATTACAAAACCGTTAAATCCGAATTAAATTCTAGAGTAGAATTGGGTGAATCTAATCTAAAAATAAAATATATTAACGGCATCCCTACTATTGTCACATTTGAGCCGAAAAACTAAATATATCCAACAGGTTACAATATAATCTTAATATCTATTATCAAAATACACGAGGCTTAAATACGAAATTGAACACTTTTTCTAACAACGCATCCGATTTTTCATTTGATATCATCATGGTAACTGAAACGTGGTTAACTGATTCAGTTTATAATGCTGAAATACTTCCTTCCAATTTTAGTGTTGTACGTAAAGATAGGAAATTTAACGTTGTTAATCGTTCGAGAGGTGGAGGTGTCTTGATGGCGTTTGCTGATAGCAGTAATCTTTCATTTAATGTTTTGAACACCACGGATATTGATTCCCTACTACCTCTTGTAGATTTAATTATCTGTGATTGTAAAGTTAATACTAATAATTTTTTTAAGCTCTTGTCTACATTCCTCGAATATCTCTGTTGATGATTTGGAATTATTTTTAAGTGTAATTGAAATTTACTTAGTTGGTAAAAAGTTTATTTTTGCTGGTGACTTCAATTTGCCTAATATATCCTCTTCTAACAACACTAAATGTCCTAAAACAAATTTATTTAAAAATTTTATGGAATTAACTTCCGCCAGTCAGTATAACAACACTTTAAATATCAATAACAGAACTCTGGATTTAATAATTTCTAATGTGGGACATGATTTTGTGGTTTCTCATTGTGACAGTCCCCTAGTTACTGAAGATCTTTTCCATCCAGCTCTTGAATTTACGTTTCCATATTTGTGCCCTTCTGAACCCCCTCTTTTTCCAAGTTCAAACAGAATGCAATATAATTTCCAGCGCGCTGACTTTGTAGGATTGTATAATTCTATATCGGCAGTTGATTGGTCCTTCCTTACTCACATTAATGACGTAGACAATGCTCTCACTCAATTTTATGGTGTTCTGTACGATCTTGTTAATCGATTTGTGCCGCAAAAATGTCAAATTAAATCCCGTTATCCTCCCTGGTTTACTTCAGTTATTAAGTCTAATTTGAGAGATAAAAAGTATTGTCACAGGAAATGGATAAGCACTAAGAATACATATTATTACACCGAATTTAAACGATTAAGGAAATTATGTAAAATCCAGATTGCTGCCTCCTATAATGATTATGTCACCAACATTGAACGCAACATCAGGGATTGCTGAAGAGGAACTTGTACAAATAATGTCAAGCTTGCCTAATAAGTTAACTACCGGTGATGACCTAATTCCCAGTTTCCTTATTCGCGATTGCCGTTTTGTTTTTGCTTATCCTTTGAAAGTTATTATTAATTTGTCTATTCGATCTGGTGTTTTCCCTTCCCTATGGAAACGTGCTAAAGTTTGCCCTATATTCAAAAAGGATGATTCAACACTTCTTTCAAATTATAGACCCATTTCTATAATATCTAACCTTGCGAAGATTTATGAAAAATATCTTTATACTTCCATATATAACAATGTGCGTGTGTATTTGTCTTCTGATCAGCATGGCTTTGTTCCTGGTCGCTCCACTATTACTAATTTAGCTTGCATTAGTCAAGAGATAGGCGAGGTTCTTGATAGACGTGGACAATTAGATGTTATCTACACTGATTTCTCACGAGCCTTTGATACTATAGACCATCAAATTCTACTACATAAAATAAGTTCTTTTGGTTTTGTTCCTCCAGTTATTAAACTCCTCGATTCTTATTTGAGTGAACGCAGATGTTACGTTTTTTACAATGGTTTCTCTTCCTACGAGTTCATTCCCAGCTCTGGAGTTCCACAAGGTTCCAATTTAGGTCCTCTTCTATTCAACCTATTTATCAATGATTTACTACTTTCTCTTTCCTGCCCTGTTCTTGCCTATGCTGATGACGTTAAACTTTATCATCAAATTAGCACAGAAAATGACTCGCTTATCCTACAATCTAACCTTGATAAGCTGGTAGCTTGGTGTCATCGGTATAAGCTACATGTTAATATTAACAAATGTTACATATCGTCTTTCACTCGTATAGCATCACCTTTAACTTTTTCGTATCATATCGGTGACATTTGTCTTCTCAGAAAATCAGTTATTGCAGATTTGGGTGTTTTGTTCGATACCACATTCTCTTTTAAACATCATATCGCTAAGATTTGTTCCGAATCTTCAAAATCTTTGGGTTTTATAATGCGTATCTCTAAGAATTTCCTTTGTTCTTTCCAAACTTGAATACGCAGCGTTAATATGGTATCCTATCTATGCTAGTGAATATCTACAACTCGATCGTATCCATCGTAAATTCCTAAAATTTTTATCCTACAAACTGGATGGTGTCTATCCCCCAAGAGGTGTCCCTTCTACTGACCTCTTCACGCGTCATAATATGTCGTCATTAACTTTGAGACGTGATTCATTGTGCCTAAAATTTTTAAATAAACTGTTAAACGATACCACAGATTGTCCGTTCCTGCTACAACGCATACCTTTCCTTGTTCCTCGTATCCCCTCTAGAAACCAGTGCTGTTACGGTATACCGACTGCTAGGACCAACTGTTTGCGAAGAACACCAATTTCTATTTTATGCTCCATTGGAAATAAATCTTAATTTCTCGTTATCTTGATATCCTTCTGTTTTGTATTTTTTTTTGTATTGTATTCAGTCTTCATTTCATATTATTCTTTGTTATTATTTCTTTATTATTTCATCTTTGCATGCAATATATATTTATATAACTTCACATGTTACCTCAATCTTACTTGTTCATTTATCATTTATCATTTAAATTACCATTGTTTATTTTTTGTCCTGTATTAGGTTGTAACCTGTTGGGGCAATAAAGTTATATTATTATTATTATTATTATTATTATTATTATTATACGTAGAATAATGCCATTCAGATTTATTTTTGTGAAAAGAAATTGATAGGGTAAGTTAGACGCTTAGCTGTTATAGATGTTCACGAGGTTGTACTAAAGAATTGTTCCACATCTAGTTTAGAGCCTGTTGATAAAGCTTTATGTAACTGACAACCTTCGCATTTCACACGAAAGACGACTTCACCAACGAAAAGTACAAACACGATTTCTTGAAAACAAATTTCAAGTTTCTTTTTGGAAGATCATTTCTCGTAAGTATGCTTTGAATGTCGTGAGTGAGTGATTTTAAAAATTTGCGTACTTGTCTGATATTTGTTCTGATATCTGGCCAGCCTAAAGTGTCGAGGACTTCCAGAGTTTCGTATGTGTAAACGATTTAAAATTAGAAAAGAAATAAAATATAGTTTACTTAAAAGAATTAAGGCTGAATGTTTGAATTTGTTCTTAAGTCATCTCTTAATATTTGGGGTGCTTAAGGAAAAATAAAAATCGCTTTTGGGAAAAAATATATTTTTGTTTCACATGTTTTTCTTGTAGTATAATTCTACATATATTGATTATATCTCAGGTTTTTTTGGGTATTGAAATTTTCAAAAATGATATTTTGAACATTACTAAAAATATTTCTTGGTCAGGCCATATTGTTCAAGCTTTCATTTTCGCTTTCAGTTTTCTAATATTGTCTAATATAGCTTCTAAGACATTTACTTTCCTTTTTTCATGTTGCCTTACTTGAAGAGGTAACATGGAAGTATTAAAAACTCATATTTTTTGCATTCTCTGAAAATTTGAGTATAACAAGTTAACTAGTGGTGCGACTTATATCGATTTTTAAATGAAATTCGTCAAGTTTTTTATCTAACCAATAAAGGGCAATCTACTGTGGTTATATCAAATAGAGTTGTGGTCTAAATATGATAAATAAGAGATCGGAAGCCCCGAAACAGTTGTAAATAGAAAATCTTCTTAGAAGAGCCTAAAAAGATAATTTTTTTCAAATTTTTCAAAACTACTTTAGGTAACGTGATGGTGATGTTGTCTTTTACATATTTTATTAGAGATTGTGATGATTCTTTTGATGTCCGTAATTAATCACAATCATTTTGTTTTTCTTTTTTCTTTGAATACCTAACTAAATATAGCTTAATCGATAAGGTTTTATAGCAATTAACGAGGCTTAATCAAGTTTTCCTAGAGGTCGCATTATGTTGAATGTCAACACCCTTTTTTAAAACAAAAAGCCGTATTTGAACGACAGCACAAAAACAGCATAGAGGAAGGAGTCATAAAACCTTAGTATAGTTGATTGCTTAAAAACTTGGCCCGCTGTCGGTGGTTGATCAATTAACGCGGTAGTTGTGACGATTCTAAGCATATGCATTTTCAGACGCGTCATCAGCATGTCAGCGCTCGGTACTATAGGAGAAGGGCACCTGCCACTATCACGGTAGAGAAATCTAAAGCGAGCGAGTGAGTCAGACGGCCATCGAAGATTGGCTATTGAAAGTAGAAATATATTTAGATGGGCGTCGCATATGGACTTCAGTTTAGACATTTTCTCGCAATAAAATTATGTTTAAGAATATTTAGTAATAAAGTGTAGTATTAGTATTATTATAGGATGACATTGCGCGCAAAATAATAACTATATTATTTCAAAATCAACTACTATTCATATCTTCCTTACGGTAAAAATGATGAAAATCAAATAATAAATATAATAAGGGAGTTATCCCTGAAAAATTCAAGCTAAGAGTGTTTTAAGTAAAAAACAAGCCATTTGCTTAAGTAAACAAAGAAAATCAAAATTATGTTTCCCATTCTTCAAAAGAAATACGTCCGCTTACGCTTAGAATATTTTACTCGACAATCTACTTAAATAACTGATGTGCTCTGTGTATGTTCTGTGTTGTTATGTTTTCGTCGATATATAATTACAAAAACACCTGAATAGTTTTGCGTTAGTTAGGTGGGGCAATGTAAACAAGTGGCCCGTGAAGGTGCAGTTTAAAAACTACTTATATGAAATTCCGAAGGAAATACCTTAGTATATATATTTAGGTAGTTTAGTATTCGCGATAAGAACTAAATGTGTTGCTTATTTTAAAATGGCTTTCAAATGTATTTACATTAAACTTTTTGTGTCGGTATTATTTTAGTTAGCAAAAAACGAAGTACTAAATTGCTGGGGAGGGGGAGAAGTTGATCAGAGATTGGCCCCACCACTCAATATTGTCACGAGCCGCCACTGAATGGAGTACTCGAAAATGTAAAGTCTACTTAGCATCCGTAACGCAATATTAAGTAGGTATAAATGCTAACACGCTAATGCAAATTACAAGAAGAACCTCAAACGATTTCATTATTGCATTATAAATAATGGAAGTCATTTTGAACAACTGCTATGATAGTTACTTTTTTTCTTGTTTTTTTTTTGTTTTATTGTATTAGTAAAAAATTGCCAATAAAACATTTATTACTAATATTTAAGCCTATTATATAATGATAATATATCGCTAGTGCGCGTGAAAAAGGGGACAAGTCAAAAATACACTAAATGAGATAAACGCATTTAAAATTTGTGCTGTCCTTAAGATGACTGAGATTTTTTATGTGTGTAATAATATATATATGAAACGACTTAACTTCTTTTACACAGAAGTGTAAGACTACATTTTAAATGCAATGAGACTATAAACTCATTGTCATCAAAAATTGACTTGTCCCCTTTTTCACGCGCACCAGCGATATATTTTATTGTTTAAAATTTCATAAAAAAATCATTAAAGACCCTCTTTATTTTTTTATGTGGATGAAAACTACATAGCGTTATTTACTACACTACGGATAAAAATAAACCGAAGACGTCACCATAGCTACATGACGTCATAAGATAAAATTTTGTTTACAAAAAATTGTGGTACAAGTTATCCCATTTGATGGTATACATACCACAAATTAAGCTACCACTACAGTGATGGGTTCTTTTTATCGAACAGTCTGTATATGTGTTGGATAAGAATAAATCAGCGTTAAAAAAAGGTTATCTCTAGAAAGCTTTAGATTGAATTGGTTTTAAATTGTATTGTATTTGTAGCAAAATATACAGGAGAAAATATATACTTAAAATTTGAAATACGTATTCTCTATAAACTACTTTTCGTTTCAGAGTATATATTTGCGGATCGGGTGAGTATCCAGGGCAAAAGAAGCACTTACACGCTAATAAAAATATCGTAAATGGTATATGGCAAACGATTAATCATCGAAATACAACCATTATCACTTTTAAACCACGTAACCTCCTATTGCACTACTTTACACCGCAATCGTTTTTACGCCTTTTAGCATTTTTGATGAGGCGAAGTCCTAGGCATTCCTGAAACACGTCGCGTGAGCTGTAACCGCTAAAGTTGATGAATTATTTATTTTTATCCCGTGTACCGACTAAAACCGTGGAACACAATCGCCCAGAAAAGAAAAGTGCGGGTTCCAATTTCCTCAAACGGGTACTCCATCACGCGCATCGATTACGAAGTTTAATCAGTTTTGGTATTGGTTGAGGGGAAGTTGTTCTATTTACAGTGGCGGAGATGGTGAAATTCATTACGCCATAATTAAACTACGCGTGCGGAAAGCAAGGTTAGTGTTTGCAGGTAAATAGGGATTACTAGCGGCCTGACGGTGTAGAATTTCTGCATTGGTTCATTTATCAAGGGGCGGCAATGAATGGCACTAGTAGAAAACGGAAAGTTGTTGTGAGAAAAAATGCAGACGATAATTCAACATTTTAGCAAAACAAAAAACAAATTACTAATAATATCGACGAGAAAAGAACGTTAAATAAATATCTGGCGACACTGTCCTGATAAATGTGGTTTTTTGAAAAATTAGTTTCTACCTAATTTGCATAAACATGTTTGAAAATCTTTCCCATCAAATTTGGATTTCTTAACAGCTTCTTGATATTATTTTAGTTTTTTCAACGTTTGTATATATACAAAACTGCGCGAGATTAAGAAATAATTCCGGTAAAAATGGCACAAATTTTCAGTAGTTTACACAACACATCCACTTCCTGTGGATGAATAACGACACATCGGCAAAAAAGTCTAAAACATTATGTTCAATATACCTAGCTTCCGTTATCTTCATTTCAATGCTTTAATATTTCGACGCCTTTCTTAAATTGTCGAAGCTTCCATACAACCCTTTTTGGCGTTTTCAATATGACATCACCATTTGTGTCAAATTTCTTTGACTGGAGCATATTTTAGAGACTTGCGAATGGCTAATAATTCATAGCGACCAGATCTGGAAAATACGATTGGTGGGGAAGCAATTGGCAGCTCAATTTGTGTAATTTTGCTATTGTAACCATCCAGTAGTGACACGGTGCATCAACCTGGTGAAACAGCTTTCTTCTTTGGTATATGTGATTGTTTCTTCTTGATGTCGTTCTTTATATTATTGACGTTACCATTGATGGATTTCCAAATAGTCAATGAATACTATGACATGGCACATTGAAAAGAAAACACCTGTCAGAACTTTTCTGGTCGACTACTGTGGTTTTGGCTGCTTTGAAAAGCTTTCTCCTCGGTTATCAAATTGCCGATATGATTTTGGAGTGTAATAGTGGATCCCTGTTCAATCATTTTTGGCATACCGACGCAGAATAGTGGATTCTGCAACACGGTTAGAATTACAAAATGTTATACGAGTGGAAGATTCTGAATGTAACCGTGGAGAACCACGAGTATAGAAATTTCATTCTAACCGAGTAACAGACTATATTTTCCCCACGACCAGAAAGTATGAATTAAAAACAATTAAACTTGAACAAAACAAGTTTTTTATTGAGACATTTGTATTACATTGTATTAATATTATAGTGTTGGTACAATTATTGAAATTAAAAACTGGTGCATTGGAAGTATTTTCCGTAATATTTTTTAAAACAGATTGATTTGTGGAGGCAGACTTATCGGTAGTGCAACAGTAAGAATTGGAGGTTGAGGGGATGGTTACCGACGAATTAGATTCAATAATTGAAGGAACTAATTTGCTACATTTATTAGATTTTACAGAGAATTTTCTATGTATCCCTCTGCTCCGTGAGAAGACTTCCAGCCTCCTTGCCTTTTTTAATTTTCTAATATCTAACGTTGTTGCTGAGTTACGGTGGACATAGTGGCTTATACTCTTGTGGGCAGTCTAGATTCAGAAATGTGACAGTTTGTTTAGGCATATTGCTTAGTTTAATTATTCCAATTACTTGTCGTGTACATTTATTTCTTTGGAACTTAATAAAAAAAAACTATCAGAAGGAATATTGCAAGGTCTTAGAGCCCAGTATTTCTTTACAATATTATAAAAATCTCTCGTGATTGTCTTGTTGCTAATCCCTTAACAGTACATAATATACAGGGTATTCTACGTAGAATATAAAGTGTGTGTATCGTTTCTTAGAGTTATATCTACATTCATAACATAGCAAATTTGGAGTCTCTACTTGCAGTATTAACCGAGATATTAATTTCTTAATGATGCAATGATTATGATTAAAAAAAAAGAAAAACTTAAATAACTCAAAAACGGCAACATGTAACTATAGGAATAACTAATGAATACTGGCGTATTTATGGTCATAGAATCCAAAAATGAATAAAAAAATATATCATTCTATTTAAAATAACAAAGCTGACAACCATTTCCAGTCAACCGGAAGTGATATTTTGGTTAAAGTATTTTACATTTATAGTTCCAATCGAACAGATAATGGTGCCAAAATCTCAAATATAAGTAAATAATAAAACATTATAAACTTTTAATGAACCACTTACGTGGAATACCCTGTATACTTTTTGTATTCATGTCTCGATTTTTGTGGCAATAGGTTCTCGCTTATCTATTATCAAATTCCATTCCCGATTCACGCGATTTTTCACTCATTATTTATTTAAATAATGTCTGAAAATAATTATTACGATGCTGTCATTTATATTTGACACTGAGAGTTTTGAAAACCATGTTGTTAGGTCGATTCTGTATCTTGTTATAGAATAAAAATATATGCAAAACACATAAGAAGTTAGTATTTTAGTAAATATTCTCATAAACATAACTTAAGATTTAGAATTTTTACATTCTATTACATATTCAAAGCTATGGAATTATTACATTCACTATACTGGTCGTGGAGAAAATCCTTCTTATTAAATCCAAACAACTTAAAACACTGTTCTGGATCATCAATATGTTTTTGTGTTTGTTCTACTGTGACCAAACGTGACCATTTGGGAAATAGATTTTCTCATGTAAACTGTTGTATACACCTCTTAATATCCTTAGGATTTTTAGGAACTTTATGCTTCTGCAGCATAACTTTTAAGATTTTTTTTATATTTACTAGGGCAGTTATTTTATTTTGACGTACTCAGGGTTTATTATCACCAGTGTCTGTATACGGAGTACGGGCCGGTTTAAACTCAGCAAACCGTTAACTATTGCTGAATGATATTCTTGCCCAATAAAAAATCCGTGTTTAAATAACACAAGTTATTCAGTTTTGTGCATTGTTTTGCAAATGTATAAAATAGCTTCACTAAAACTTTAATATCTGCATAAGTGATAGTCGAAACGTTGTGACACTTTGACATATGTCTTTTAAAGCTTAATTTAACATACGTATGATTCTTTTTTTACTTTTCGCGTCATCTGTACAGGTTGTTCCTGAAACTTTTTGACTGAGATGTCTTATATAGTACATACATAATTGAGCTTAAATTGGAAATGATAGGAAACACGTTTAGTATAAAGGTATTTGTCCGAAGCAAGAATGCATTTTTCACCGTTTATAGGTAAATACCTTTTTTCTGCTTGGAAGTATAACATCAAACATTCTTATTCGACGAGAATTTACGACCGCTAGAGCATTAGCGGTATTTGCCCTTCAGCTGAACAGAGATTTTTGGGATTAAGCGCTGTGGTTAGAGCGCTTTTGTCTTTCACATTCTACAGGCAATTTGCACAAAACGATGAATTGAACATGGTTTCCGCTGATGAGTATGCAGATTCTATCTGTAATTCTTAAACCCCACATCGCCAGATATTTATTACATATTTACATATGTAAAAATATGAATTTTAGTAACTATTCCACGTTTCGTAATAAGCTAAGATATCCAAATTGCGGGATGATTTTGTTAATAATCCTAACAATAGTTATTGATCAATAATAGTAGGTAAACAATAGGGCTACGGGACCACTTTCAAGGCCGTTCTCCTCCAGGTCCCCCAGAGCGGAGCTATAGGTGGGAGGGGCAGCTCAAAGCGATGGCGTCCACGGGGACGACATCCGCGGTAGCTTGGGGAAGGTTTTTGAAACGCTAGGCAAGGGGCCTTAGCCGATGACGTCAGAAGCATTATCTTACTTATTATATACCATATTCGATTACGAATTCTAGAAACTTAGTAACTATAATGAAATTCTAACATTAAATAATTATATATGTCTTTTTATTGTTCACATTAAAATTTAAAATAGCATAAAATCATTTTAGGTACTAATTATTACTTTTCAATTAAAACTTGAACGAACACGTATTAGGAATGTAGACGTCAGCATTATGCATTGAAACATTCCATAGACCTCCGCGTAAGCGACAATTGCTGTGTAAGCGATTCTATAGACTTGTCGTTTCTTGTTTAACGATATTGTGAACTGATACTTCGGCAATTTTTAAATACGTAGATACAGTTCCGTTATAAACTATTGTTTGAATAGCTTTTACTTTTAAAGCGTTGGCTTAGAGTTATTACGTGCAGTTCTTTACGGACAATTCAAACGTAACAAACTTGATATCTAAAAAACGTTAACCAAATAAAATTGGTCCAGTCCTTTTTTTTTATGAAAGTGTGTGAAATGGCGACTAAAATAGCTGCAGATATGGTTGCGACCATGGAACGTCTGAAGAACACCGTTCGTAGGGGTGACGATGTAACCCCTTACATTGAACGGTGTTCTAGATTAGTTCATGTATTGAATGCAGCGTTAAAGAAGGCGGAAAATATCGGGGAAAAGGTATTTGTGTTCTGTTGTATTTAATTGTTTATTATAAATTCTTATTTTTATTATAGTCGAATTTAACGGCAGCCATCGCGAAGATAATGGGCTATCGCACATATCTCAAGACATTAATGGTGCAAGGAGGCGGAAATGTCAAGCACACCGACCGTATTCGATGGCATGATGTTCAATCGGCTTTTCAAAAACGCATCCGAACCGGCTGCATTACCAATTTACGCCATGTTGACCCTATATTGTTTTTGGACGACGCTAAAGGCATGTTCGCAAGGCGTATTAAGAATGAACTGAAGAAGGAGCCATTCTTAAAAGTCAACATGGTGTTTTGCGGGAAGTTTAAACATGGAGACCTAGAGGAATTCAAATATTTTAACACGGCAAATAAAATGATTAATCTAGATACCGATTTGGATGCGTGGTATATTGAAAACGTTAAGGATGTTATTTTACGAGAACTAGAAGAATTTCAAGTAAGTTTACAAGTGGCATTTAGAGATCCCTAGGTAATACTTTTTTTATTTTGCAGGAGCGAGATAGTGGATGGGCGTTATCAACCGTGGTGGATTTGGCTGTTAATATTAATAAGTACACCCCACAACGTGTTGGATCCTACATTCCGCTACCACCAGCTATTCAACGTAAACAGGCTTGTATAAACGTGAAGAATATGTATGACGATGCGTGCTTTGCGTGGTCGGTGGTGTCCGCACTATTTCCTGCACAATATCATGCCGATCGCACCACCAGTTATCCTCACTATCGTGAAGTGCTAAATTTAGGTAATATCTCGTTTCCAATCCAACGATCAGACATTACAAAATTCGAAAAATTAAACAATATTAGTGTAAATGTGTACATATTAAATAAGAAACTACAATGTTCGCCCAACCGACTCACCAAAACAGTAATGGAAAGACATGTAAATTTACTCCTTTTACAAGACAAAGAAGACCGCGCAAAGTGTCACTATGTGTGGATAAAAGACCTAAGTAGGCTAATATCCAAACAATTGTCCGCTATGAAGTGCAAAAAATTTTTCTGTGATCGGTGTTTGCATTATTTTTATACAAAAGCAATATTACAAAAACATAATGAGGAATGCGGCAAAGTAAATGACTATAAAGTATCTTTCCCGGTAGAAAAAGTTATTAAATTTAAAAATTATAAAAATAAACTAGAGGCTCCTTTTGTTATATATGCGGATTTTGAGTGTTTGTTATGTCCGAACAATGACCGCAGACTAACCCACAAGCACGTGCCGTACAGCGTCGGGTATTATTTCAAGTGCTCTTATGATGACGAACTTTCATATTATCGCAGCTATAGAGATGTTGATTGTGTACAGTGGTTTGTAAAAGAATTACAAGAACTCACAGAAAACATTGAGACTGTATATTGGTGCCCCATTCCTATGGATAAGTTAACCCGTGAGCAATACAATGTATATAATAATGCCACAAAGTGCCACATTTGTGATAAAGATCTAGGTATAGACAAAGTGCGCGATCATTGTCATTTAACGGGTAAGTTTCGAGGAGCTGCACACGCCCAATGCAATTTAGACTATCAAGTCACAAAAACCATTCCCGTGATTTTCCATAATCTCTCTGGCTACGACGGTCATTTGTTGGTAGAAGAATTGGCGGGAACTGGTCATCTGCAAATAATTCCCAATAACACAGAACAGTATATATCAATGACGTATACTTTTAATGAAACTGAACTAAAATTTAAATTTATAGACTCTTTCCGTTTTATGGCTTCTTCGTTAGACAAATTAGCGGCTTATTTAGAAGATTATCCTATACTTGAAGGCCAGTTTAATAGAGACGTAAATTTATTAAAAAGAAAAGGCGTCTTTCCTTATAAATATATAAGTTGTTGGGAAAAATTACAAGATGACCAATTACCACCAATCGAGGGTTTTTACAGCGACCTAACCGACACTAATATTTCCGAAAGCGATTATCAATACGCGCAAACTGTCTGGCAAGAATTTCAATGTCAAAATTTAGGGGAATATTCCGATCTGTATTTGAAAACTGACGTCTTATTGCTAGCCGATGTGTTTGAGAATTTTCGCGAAAATTGTATGCACAACTACGGATTAGATGCAGCACAATATTACACAGCACCCGGTTTAGCGTGGGATGTTATGTTGAAACATACAGGTGTGGAATTAGATACCCTTCAGGACGTGAATATGCTAATGTTTATCGAAAAAGGTATTCGCGGTGGTATGACGCAATGTTCGGCTAGGTACGCTAAAGCTAACAACAAATATATGCCCGACTATGATCCGGCAGCTCCGAATGTTTTTTTAATGTATTTCGATATTAACGCGATGTATTCGTGGGCGATGTCTCAACACCTCCCTTACGGTGGGTTAAAATGGGTTGAAGATCCAGAAAATGTAAATTTTAACGTTCCTGACGATAACCCAATTGGCTACCTCCTGGAAGTCGATTTGGAGTACCCCCACAACATACATGACCGCCAAAGCGATTTACCTATGGCTCCCGAGAAAGGAAAACCCCCAGGTAGTCGCCAAGAAAAAATGTTAGCAACGCTACGAAAAAAAGAAAAGTATGTGATCCATTACCGCAATCTCAAACAGTATCTGTCGGAAGGTATTGTTTTAACTAAAATTCATCGTGTGTTGGAATTTAAGCAATCAAATTGGTTAAAGTCCTACATCGAACTAAATACGACGCTGCGACAGAATGCGAGAAACGAATTTGAAAAGAATTTATTTAAATTGATGAATAATGCCGTGTTTGGGAAAACGATGGAGAATGTGCGTTTACGACGAGATATTAAAATTGTTGGAAAATGGGAGGGCCGATACGGCGCCGAATATTTAATTAGTAAGCCTAATTTTAAGTCTAGAACTGTTTTTAATGAGAATTTAGTAGCTATAGAGTTAACAAGGACAGAAGTAAAGTTTGATAAGCCGATATATGTAGGTATGTGCGTTTTAGATATATCAAAAACAGTATTGTATGGTTTTCATTATAATTATATGAAAAATGTGTACGGAAATAACTGTAAGTTGTGCTATACGGACACAGATTCCCTGATATACGCGATAGAGACTCCAGATGTATACGAAGACATTAAACAAAACCTTAGTGGATTCGATACAAGTGATTATCCCGCAGACAACGTATATAAGATACCACGAGTGAATAAAAAAGTGCCGGGTTTAATGAAAGATGAAGGTGCCGGTAAATTACTGCTGGAATTTGTGGGACTTCGTGCAAAAATGTATGCATGCAAATACCAAGACACTCTCATAAAGAAGGCCAAGGGTGTGAAGGGGAGTGTTATTAAACGCCAGATAACGTTCGATGACTACTTGAACTGTTTAATCAGAAATAATGAAATGCAACATGACCAACGAAATATACGCTCGTTTAACCATACACTCTACACTGCCGTCCAAACGAAAATATCCCTTAGTCCGTACGATGACAAGCGCTTCCGAGTACCTGGTTTTACTGATACTTTACCATGGGGGCATTATTCCGTCCCAGAATAGGTAAGTATCCTCTCTACAGTTCTCTTCACAAATATAACGTGAACCAGTAAAAAATAATTCAGTTTAAATTTAGTTTACGAATAAGACAGACTTCAAACAATGGCATCAAGTAATACCAAAGTTTTAATGTAATTAATGTTTACCTATTTACATTTTTTCTTTCTAGTTACGTACAACGACTTCCTCGACAACGCCTTAATCATGCAGGAGAAATCTATTGCCAAGGAAAAACAACTAATTGGACAGTCTACCTTTCCCCTCAACAAATGCGGGTCCAAGTGGATTACCGTAGGCCTTAGTGCGGCAGCAGGATTCAATCCGGTCATACAAATAAAGATCAGCGACATCATGTGTTTTCTTCACTAAAGATGAATGGGCAGAGTTTTGTAAGCAAGAAGGTAACACTTCTAAACATGAAATGAGGTAGCCAGTATAGAGACATTTATGTTATAAGACTAAAAAGTCGTGGCCAAGAAGTTGTTTTATCATACCGAAATATATAATAATTTGTATAATTTGCAACAGCTAGTCCACGATAAAATAAGTTTATTGCTGAATAGTGATTTTGTAACATTCTATAAATCTATCTTAAAATCATGCAAAAATTTAGAAGGTCGTTTATATAACAATATCTTGTACTTTTTATCCGTATACACAAATTCTTATAATGCTTCATATATGATGGAAGCTTTATTTTTTTCTTTTGATACTGTTGTATATGATTTTGATATGATGGAAAAATAAAAATAATTCTAGCATATTACATGATGTGTTTTATTTATGTTTACGCTGTTTGTGATTTCAAAGTAAGAAAGTGATAAAAATGTATGTAATACATTATACAGCTTATTTAATTCGCGAAATTGCAATATTGTGTAATATTATGCAGTAGTTAAAGGTGTACGAACACGAACAATTCAAGGCCCAGTCCTGTTCTAGAGAGCAATATCGTCTTGGTGTTAATTAATTAATAGAAGTGTTGTAATGTAATTCGGGACGAATACAACCCTATTGAATTTCATAATATTTATGTTTTACGTGTAATAGGTTTAAGTACCTCCTTTAACTTTAAACAAGCTTTACGCTAGGTTTGAAATCACCAATTTTTGTAGTTTATCCATGTTTTTTTATGTATTTCTTTAGTCGTGTAGACTTGCAAGGTGCTCGTAACAGACTAACATTAAATGCAAGTTTTTTTATTATTTACCTTCTCTAGCAAAAGTAATAGATAGTTACATATTGGAGATTTGCTTAATATTTTAAAATCGATGACCTGCAATAATTGCGTGCGAAAAATGTGTCATTGAACCTGAAATACCGTAAAACTATAAATGTATATTGGAATTTGCTACATATTGTAAAAATGATGATGTGCAATAAATGCGTGAGAAAAATGTGTCGTCGAACTTCAATTTCAATGCACGCTATTCTGGCAAGTTCGGCAATATTTAAACATATGACTTCACTTACAGTGAACTATAAATACATTGTATTAGCGATAGTAGTAAAATATTGTATAGCCTTTAAAGATGTATGCAAACGAAGCACAACTGTCACTAATAGAAGTTTGCACCAAATGTGGAAAAAGAATTATTTAAAAAATCAAACTTATGATGATTGGATAATGTACCGCAGGTACAAGTTATTGCGCTATTGCAAAAGGTGCTGTGATTATGTCATCCAACTAAAATATACTCAAGATCACTCAAGTATACATCAAATCAGACTATTTATGCAAGCAAGGAACATAGAGTAAGACTACGGAAATTTATTGAAAGGCCAAATGATTTAAAAGAAGATATTCAAATGCACTCGATAACGAAAAGATTAAAACAGGTTTATCCCTTAATGATGTGTGTGGGAGCGTTGTCGTTACCGTCGTCATTCACGAAGAATTAGAATGCTTGTGAAAAATCTTGAAAAGTTGTTTTTTGTCATCTGTATACAAATAAAGCATTGTTTTCTTATAAAATATCTATTTATAATAATTACACATTATATATATTATTTTTTATATTAATATATGTTAAAGGGTTAATAAAAAAAACGTGCATCACTTTCTTCCTTTATTTTACAAATTGCAACATACTGAATCTTATGTATAAAACATGAAAAAAGAACCTTAAACTAAATCTATGCTCTTTATTCATTTATTCTCTAAGTAATTTTCTTCACAGTGCCTGTAAGTGGTGTGTATTCTATAATATTGTCATGAAGAATGAGACAATATGCGACGATATTTTCATTAAAACTTTTAAAAGATTCCAATTCCAGCTTGATATCAACAACTGACGACTTGATCAACTCCTTTTTGCTTAAAGCAATCAATAACATATAGCGCACAGTCCTTGAAACTCTCGTAATCTAATAGTGGCTGATTAGTTCTGTTGTAACTACCCTGAAAATTCGCGTACTTGCGATACGCTATAGCATACTTTTTCTCATCAATTTGTAGATTCATTTTGTAGTAAGGATAACTATCGGCACTTAAGTGTAGTTTTATATTCACGATTGAAATATGGTCAAATTTAGAAGCATCGGTCTTCAAACTGTCTTTTCTGTCTGTTTGAAAGGCAACAATAACAAAACGAGGCTTTTTCCAAATATGTATAGGTGGATGATTTGAACTGTTGGTATAATTTTCCATTATGCTTATCATTGTATAGTATACTTTTTTAACAATGTCTATTCGAGAAAAAATACTATTTTGTGCAATAAGTTTTACACTGACCCTTTCAATGTATCAAACAAGAACACCTATCTAAGAAAGAGAGGGACTATTACAGAGGTTATAACAAGAACCAGTGCACATTTTAAACGCAGACATGAATTTTATTATGTTGTATCAACATTCTAATATCTGCATTTTTGCTATTTGACGTCCGTGGTAGTAAGATATACGCAATATGAGGGAAGAATATAAATTAGTTTCAACACTGGTAGAAAGAAAAACAACTGCTAGAACAGCTTAAACAGCAGCCAGAACAGCCTAAACAGCTGTTTTAAATTATTTACAACACT